>JAOPHQ010004274.1:0-10000 GCA_030340625.1 Merluccius polli | reverse complement strand
GAATAGTAACAATGAAAATCTTACTAGTGAAAACCTTATTCTTAATAGAAAAAGTTTGAATTTGATCGTAGATACGATGTCATGTAGGCCTAAGTGAATTGTAATATATGACTAGTCAAAATTCAATTGTCCCTAGAAATAATTACATTTTTACTAGAAATGAAAATTGCACTAGTCAAAATGTATTTCATAGGAATTAAAACATAGATAGCTGTGGACAGATGTCCGGACTTTGTAGTTCATCATAAAAGGAACACTGCCAGTTACATGCGCATACTGCAGATCAGCTTTCCTGCAATGCAATGGGACACATGCCCCCCCCCCCCCCCCCCCCCCCCATGCACCTCCCCATGCCCCCCCCCCTCTCCCAAGTCAATTTCAACCACTGTGAGTAGTGTGTGTGTGTGTGTGTGTGTGTGTGTGTGGGGGGGGGGGGGGGCTGTGGTTCCATTGAACCGCAGCCACTTATCGATGTGGGAAAACGGAACATCGCGGAAAGCTCACCGATGCGCACTATTTCACAAGCACGCAGAACCACTTGCTCAGCGGCGCATCTTTGGGACACCTAATAAGTGCATGGGACACCATTTTAAGAGGTCGGCTCTGTGCCAATGATGCAAAGTAAAAGCCCCCCCCCCCCCCCCTGGCCTGGGGACCTAGGCCTATATGGTGTTTCGGGCAGACAGATACATACCATAATATCGGACACTACGCGCCTGAAAAGCGTATGACATGGTGATGAGGACACCGAGTTGTAACGCAGTGTCTCCCTCCATGTCACCACCGGGATTTCCCTCAATAACGGCACAGTACCACGCAAGCCATCGTCTCCGATATCACCCAGATGATCCTCTCTGATCGTGCATATAAAGCATTGCTTTAGTTTTCAAATAGGCCGACAACACAACGCAAATGCCTGTAAATAAGCGCTTATAAGTGGAAATCGGTTGAAACAAATGTTCAAGGTGTGGGCACACGGAATGACGCATCTCTATGCACTGAGTTGGATCAATAACGACCTAAAACACAACTTCAAATATGCCATTCATGCATTGCACACACTCACGCCATTTCCCTATAATTTCATATTTTTTTTAAGCAAGAGAGAAAACTACGAGACAACACAGATGCACAGATTCACATATCTACACTGCGTTGGGGGGGGAAATCCAGTTTCCAAAGCACCCGCAACGACGACGTTTCATCCGACCAACACCAAACACCCCAAAACCACACAATAATGAATGAACAGTAGACTAACAACCACCAAACACAAACACAGACACACAAAACGTACCGAACAGGGAGTTGGCGAAGCCGTACCACACGCATCCCTTGTCCCCGATGAGCCAGCGTCCCTGCGTGCTGGCGGCGAAGCTGAACGGCGTGCCCAGCACGCACACCAGCAGGTCGCTGGCGGAGATGTTGATGAGCAGCATGTTGATGGGCGAGCGCAGCATCTTGTAGCGGCAGAACAGCACCAGCACCAGCAGGTTGTTCAGCAGACCCAGCGCGCCCACGAAGCCCAGGCACACGGCCACGACCAGGTGGCCCGTGGGGCTGAGGGTCGCCGCGCCGCGGCCGGACGCCACGCCGTCCGCGTCGCCGGCTCCGCAGAGCGCGCCGCCGCCGCCGCCGCCGCTCCACGCGCAGCCGCTCAGGCTCACGTTGGACACGATCATCGCGATGCCTCGATTCCCGATTTCGGTGCAATTAATTAATGTGTCTTTGACTTTTTTAGTTTTTTTAGTTTTTTTGTGTTGTGTTTCCGGATAATTGCAAGACGATACGTTAATAAGTCACAGTCGCTACACTTTTGCTGCGTTAAAATAGTGAAGTGTATAGCGGCGGAATATATACACCAACAAAAAAAAAATACAAAATGAAAACGGTTGAAAGCTAAGATTTAAAGTGGGGGGGGGAATGTCAGGACTTTTGTCGCTGTCTTTGTGGAGGTGTTTGCAAAGAAAACTAGGCACGGAGGGGGGAAAAAAACTAAAGTTTGGGGAAGGCTGCGCTCCACCATGTGGCGGCTGGGAAAATCCACGAGCACTCACGCGTTCACGCGCACAGACACCGAATCAGGCGGTCAAGTCTCTGTGTCTCTCTGTGTCTCTGTCTCAGTCTCTGTCTCCGTCTCTCTCTCTCTCTCTCTCTCTCTCTCTCTCTCTCTCTCTCTCTCTCTCTCTCTCTCTCTCTCTCTCTCTCTCTCTCGTTCTCGCTCTCTCTCTCTCTCTCTTTCTACCGGTCTTTAAATGACCGTGGCATGCCTCTCTCCGGTAGCTGACATCTGAGTAGGGGGGCGGGGGGGGGGGCACCGTGGGGGAGACATGATGTGACAGCCGCGTTAGGCGCAAGAGGTGATCATCATTAAACCCAGGCGCGTAATTTGCGGGGGGGTTAGGGGGGTCATGACCCCCCCCAAAAATCAGATCCAGCTAATATAACCCCCCCAATATCATCACACATAATTCAGAAATTCATAATTCTGTTTGTTTTCTTTATTAATTTAATTTGGCAGCAAGATAGTATCATGTTTTAATCAACTGTAATGTACCCCCCCCCTCCCCGCCCCGCCCACCGACTACTTGGTATGACCCAACCCGTTTTCTTTACCAAACCGAACTATTTCGCGCAGTCGCTGGGATGAATAGTTGAGAAAGTTCATGCTAAATGAATGTGGCGATGAAAAGGACACGGAAAGGCAGCCAGACAACTCTTTTTCATTGTTGGTCGAAAAAGAGTAAAAATCCTGACGAAAAGGAGGTAAATACCCCTATTGTTATACCATGAGCTGTGTTCGAAATCGCTCCCTATCACGGATATAGTGCACAATATAGGGTGCTCGCCATTTTGTAGTGGTGTTCGAATTCTCAGTGGTTCATTTCATGCACTATGAATGAATATTATTGTTCAGATGCGTTCCGCGGTCCATGCTATAGCATGGACCGCGGAACGCATCTGAACAAGGGGGGGGCATAATATCCAACACGTTCTCATCCCAACTCGTAATATACCGACAATTTGTCATCACGCCCCTAGACATCTGATACTGATGCAAAAGGTCCCCTCCCGCGTCTGTGTGAAACGATCTGGGTTCTCATAAACCCGTTCGCGGTGGTAAGAGACGAGCAGAGTCTACAGCGTCCGCTCGCAGAGCAGAGTCTACAGCGTCCGCAGTCTACTGTGAAACAATTCACTCCAAAAAGGGTTATGGTTAGGGTTATAGTTAGGGTTATGGTTAGGTTAGGGTTAGCGTAATCTATCACCGTGACCGGGTTATTATAGTGAACGGACGCTGTAGACTCTGCTCTGCAAGCGGACGCTGTAGACTCTGCTCGTCTCTTACCACCGCGAACGGGTTTATGAGAACCCAGATCGTTTCACACAGACGCGGGACGATCCATCAGGACAAATTGGACCTCTTAACTAAGAAGTCAGTGTGTACACAGTTCATTTCTTTTACACAGAGACGCAAACAGGTGTTTGGTGCTTTTATCTGAATTGCCCAACAATATCTATAGTCTGCTAGTAGTACTATAGTTGCTGGCAGAATAGACGTCAGTATAGCATCCTGTTTCTTTTAGTCAATTCTTATTTTAGCCTAATATGTTGTAAAATACCTTCAAATGTGATTGACAGATAGGCCTTATTTTGTATTTACATGCTTTTGTTTAGATTGTGTTAGTTTGAACTGGTGATGCCCACCAATATGTGAAATCAGTTTGCCATGTTCAGAATAGAGGTGCAAGCTGCACTCCAGTGTGCCACCCTGTATTGTGTGATGTGTTTGAGAGTTGAATTGTGCATAATACATGTGCTGCATGTAGGTGCCAATACAGTGATGCAATTGATTAATCTTTAAGTTCTTGTGTTTTTTTTCATAAGATAGTGAACACACACAAAATCAATTAGGTGGAAGCTGCCACTGTTGGCTAGTGCTTAAACACTGAATTTAACTACTGTGTCATTATGGCATAAATAGTCAAAAAGTAGCCAAAATCAGTAAAAGTATCGCAATGTATTTCTAATACAAGAACGGCAAATTGGCATGTCACCTTTTACACAAGAAAATGATTCAATAAACAAATAAATAAATAAATATGCCGCGAGTTTAACCCCCCCAATGGCAGACCCAAAGTTACGCCCTTGATTAAACCTTAAGGGTGCTGTAATTACGCGCGTCTGCAACGGTAACGCGTAATTCGTGCTGAAAATTGTGTTTTAAATGACCCCTTATAGTTTAAGTTACAACCCCCCCCCCACCCACCACCACCACTCCACAACGAACACACACACGCACACACACACACACACACACACACGCGCGCGCGCACACACACACACACACACACACACGCGCGCGCGCACACACACACGCACCGTGTCCACTACGGTTGCTCTTGTGGCACTGTCCAAGGTCCTGAAAATCCGGACAGCTTATTCGCCTATATGCTTAACCACCCTTAAGTTCATTCCTTATTGTATTTGGTTCTTCGAGCGCACATTAGACACGATACACGTAGTCCCAATTTAGTCATTCATTGATCAGTCAACATACATCCACATTGACATTGCGCAACTAACGTCCATCCTCCTCAATCAGCAAATTAACTTGGTGTTCATTGCGTGATGCACTGCGTTTAACTGCGTGTGTTTAACACTGATCTTAGTTATTGCCACTGATGATAACAACAACAACAACAACAACTTTGGCTGAAGACGTGGAAGTGTTAGGCCACTGGCATAGTGGAGGTCTGCACAGTGGGGGAGCTAAAGAGGGTGAGTGACCTCAGGTCAGATTCAACCACGCAAGAATTGATGGGGATGAGGATTACATGAAAAGTTTGGACTTGAATAAAAGTTACTTTAAAGAAGGCGTCATTTTCTTCTCAATAGCCATGGCACACTGTGTGTTTTTGTTGTGTTTGATTGGCCGCAGTCAACACATTACATCTCATCTGCATCTCATCGTCCTTTTTGTCGCTGTGTCTTTTTGAAGCACCATCGAACCATCCAGGATGGCATGGGCCTTCCTGAGCGCATGCCTATTACAGTAAAGATACCATTCAACTGGTCCTGTCCCACCCCCATGACCTTACTGGCCACCTTTACCAGGCTACCTAGTCGATTTCATCTGTGTATCGAATTAAGTTTTCTTCAATAATGAGCAACATACCATGTCCTTGCTTCAATACTGTGTGAATTGTTGAGTCTGATTAACAAGAAAAGACAAAACATCCAATGACTCAGTTGTAAGCTGTCTGTGATTCTCACATATTGAAAGTTTTGAGAACCTAGCACTTTCTTATGCTGGGTACACACTACAGGAAATATTTAGATTAGCCCGACTGGTCAGCAAAGCCCTGATGTTTTAATGGTTATAATGATTTTTTTTTTGTGACAGATTATCCTGTGGTGTGGGGTATAGGCCGCACCGATTCAAAATCACAAATATTAAACATGTTTAATATTTATGATCCGATATCCTGTAATCTGGGGGGAACCCCAAAGGCAGCCGAGTATGCAGTGTATGGACTGTCTCGTGGGAAAGGCGATAGCCAATTGGGAGCCACTCTGACCGGTTATTGCAACAGCAGAACAGAAGCAATGGCGGCAAAAGGGAAAATGAGATCGATTTCCGAAACGGAGGACTCCACCTCACGCTGCGACATGTAATCCATTTTCACGCCGTCTCCGTCTCCAGTCCATAGTTCTTTCATTTTTCTTAGGATGTTCAGAAAAAAAAATGAGTGCAAAAGCTCGCATAGCTATTTTAGCATGGCCACCATGCTAAAATAAAAAGTGTTTGTTTACACTAAAGTCACGTTTTTGATCATGAGATTGCAATTGCGATTTGGGAGAGTTCCAGTTTTGAGAATCAGGACTGGGTCGTTCAGGAATGCAATCGGTAAGTGTGTGGCGTGCTGTTTTGGCTAAATCAATGCCTTCCACACACTTAACGACCGACATAGTTACATTTATCTTCCTCTATCATTAGGTGCGTGTGGTCTCTCACATTTTCTAAATTTGAAAAATCATCTAGTGTGTGCCAGGCATTACCGCCCAATCATTTTATCATGCAACCCATCTACACACTATTCCCTCCTGAATTATTAAGCTCACCGGTCCCATGGCGTTCTAAACGTCCCAGCCAATAGCGATTAGCAGTATCTGCACATGGGTCAAAAGGTTAACACCATGCCCTCTGTGTAGCACTTGAGCGTCCACACACCTACAGCGAGGAGTGACAAACAACATCAAGATCAAGAAGACTACAGCTGATCCATCACCTCCCCACAGAGTGCTCCCCTGTCTATATCTCATCTGTACATCAAATGATTAAGTATTTTCTTCTTCAGCAATAAGCACATTTTTCTTGCTTCAATACTGTGTAAATAGTTGAGTTTGATTAAAGAAAAAAGACAAAACATCCAATTACTTGGTTGTAAGCAGTCTGTGATTCTCCTGGTTGGTTCAAGTCAGCACCAGCCTGAGGTCTCCACAGGGGTCTGTTGCTAAAGCACTTTATGCTCCAAAGAGAACAACATGAGTGTACAATGAACGATTTAATCATCGCTGCTACTCCTCTTACAAACAGGAGTCTAAAATCAGTCCAAGAGCAAGCAGTTCAATAGAAGGTCTCCACAAGTTCTGCACAAGGTCTTTAAAAGGTCTCCACAAGGTCTGCACAAGGTCTTTAAAAGGTCTGCACAAGGTCTTTACAAGGTCTCCACAAGGTCTCCACAAGGTCTTCACAAGGTCCCCACAAGGTCTCCACAACATTTTAATAAGGCCTTCACAACTTCCCCGCAAGGTCTTCAAAATGTCTTAACAAGGTCTTCACAAGGTCTCCACGGGTTTGGGAGGCTAGGATTTCTCTAGGAAATAAAATCACTGTATATTGGACCTTTTTGGACCTCAGATAAGTTTTGAGAACTTTCTTACCCCCCAACCGTTTTATCATGCAACCCATCTACACACTATTCCCTCCTGAATTATTCTAAGCCCGCCCGTTCCATGGCGTTCCAAAGTCCCAGCCAATAGCGATTAGCAGTATCCGCACATAGTTCAGAAGGTTAACACCATGCCCTTTGTGTAGCACTCACTTTACACACACCTTCAGTGAGAGAGAGCCACAAGTTACAATATAAAGAAGACTATAGCTGATCTATTGCCCTACCAAACAGTGTTCCCGTCTTGAAGGGAACAAGGTAATTGCCTGTGAAAACCGCCTCAGCGACATTAACACTGACAACATCTTTCCCTTTACTTACGCTCGCTCCTAATTGGGTTGAATTAAAGACGGTTTGGTGTACCGATGTGAATGCAATCCCTCTTTAATTGTCTCAGCAGGAGGCTGGGAAGGTGGGGTGTGGGAGGATACATTGGAGGTATTTAGCTCAGGCTTTCATGGTCACTCAAGATCAGTCGAAAAGGACCTGACTGTTCCCAGAGGTCAAACGGTATCGGAATGTGAATTGTAAAGTGTAAATCTGAGAGGAGGTTCAACAAGAAAGATGGCACTTCTTTCTTTGTGAGCAGTGACAGTCCACCTCTATAGGAATTAAACACACACACATACTGTCCATGCACTAATTAAACACAAATGAAGAAATTGTCTAACCTTTTTACCAAAGTATAGTAAGTTTAATAACACAGACGTTTCAGTTGCCTTTCTGGTATTTTATAGTGTGTAAAAATATCTTTTAGTTGAAAAGTTATACTATATTATTTAAGAATGTAATATATAAATAGTTGTATATCAGACAGGACTGTTTGGATGTCTGAGTGAAATGATTTATGTGCCATTTGAATGCTTTCTTCGTTAACATGGGGGAGTGTTGCTCTACCAGCTTTGCTTGACCGGTTTTGCAAAACTGTCAGCCATTTACTTTGACAGACACATGGACCGATGTGTACTGTTATCCTGAAACAAAATTTCAAATTGCAAAGTCACACAATGTTCTTTGAATCCATTTTCCCAAACCCATCTTCCAAAAAAAAGAAAGTTTTGTTAAATTTTCTGCTAAATCTCCTATTTCCAGTTCACCCCAGCCTGTCCTCCACCGCTCCACCGGGCAGCTTGCCGTTATCCGGCGTCTGGGATCAGAATGTTTGATTTGTTTACCTCCTATTTCCTCAGCGGAAATATGACTGCTCCTCTGCAGCATCCAGCTTTGTTTCCGTGGCGATGATGCCACGTCTCTCGGGGGAATGCAACTCAAGGTAAAAAAAGAGAAAAAGGCAAAGAAACAGCTCGGCTAGAGTTGCTCTGCATCTTTAATGAACCAGCCCCCCTCATATATTTCCATATGTATAAGTAGCTTGGACTCAAGCCATATTGTGTAGGATGAAAAAAACATGGCTAAAAAGAGAGGGGGGGGGGGGGGTCTTTCCCCCCGATCCCATGCTCTTTTACTCCCCTGTCACACCCCACACACCCCCTCAGCCCATCCCAATTCCCTCCTCCTCAATCAGCCTACCCTCTGACATCGACCTTTGGAGAGAGAGTGAGAGAGAGGTAGAGAGGTAGAGAGGTAGAGAGACAGAGACAGAGAGAGACCCGTAGAGAGAGAGAAGAGAGTGGGTGAGGGTGTGGATAGAAAGAGATGGAGAGAAAGGTAGAGGCAGAAAAGTAGAGAGAGAGAGAGAGAAGAGAGATAGTGAGGTCCAAATAGTGAGAGAGGTTGAGAGAGATAGTGGTACAGATGGAGGAAAACAGAGAGGGAAGGGGGGGGGGGGGGGTGTAACTTACTATGCCGGAGGGGAAGCTCAGATGAAGTACCGTGTCACGGGCCCTATGGATTTACCGTCCACAGCCCCTAATACATCGGCCCCGCCAGGCCCCTAGATTACCGAATGTGGACACACGACTACCTCACCCTCCACGGACCCCCCACAGACCCCCCCCCTCCCCCGAATCCCACCCCATGCTTTAAATGTATGATACACAGTGTGTCATGGCGCGGTACCAAGAAGGTACGATTGATCTCCTGTGATGGGTGGGGCGCTGGGGGGAGGGAGGGAGGGAGGGAGGGAGGGAGGGAGGGAGGGAGGGAGGGAGGGAGGGAGGGAGGGAGGGAGGGCTCTTCTCTGGGGATGCGGTATGTAGCACTGTAGTTGGTCCTTTCTGAAGGAGACTAATGATGAATAAAGCGGCAGCCTGCGAGGGGTGGCCTCGGGTGTTGTGTGTGGGGCAAGGGGGGGATAGAAGGAAAGGTCTCTCGACGTGTTAACATATAAAGCGGTTCCCAAATGTTTAATACGGCCTTCATATGTCAAACTGCATGCAACGTTTTGTTTATTACTTTGTATGAACTGTTCTATGTTAATCCTGTTTTAATGACTGGTGGGGGGGGGGCGGTGGATCGATAGAGCTCAGGCAGCGTGACTGACTTGGTTGCGAGGCCATTTGTCAATATGTCGATGTGTTCATCAAAACAACAAGTGATCATTAGTTGCCGCTCTCCGGCGCCGTGACACGTGCCACCACGCGATGAAAACCGCGCCATCCATCCATCTCCTTACGTTCAGGGCTGAGAGGGAGACGGGGCTGCAAGGTTGCTCTCGTTTACTTTGCAAATGAAACCGGGATGAAATGGTGAAATGGGGGATGGTATGGTTCACGCGTGGGTCACCACATAAACACTCAAGCAGATAATACCCTCTGTATGCCAGGTCCAACCTGCATATTAATGGATGGCTGTGTGCTGCAGTGGGAAGTGGACGTTGATTTGCAGCTCCAGAGATCCAGATTGGGGGGGGGGGGGGGGGGGGGGGGGCAGTGGCGGTTCTAGACCAAAATCACCAGGGGGGCCGAGGTGGGGCCAGTGTGTTTTTAAGGGGGGCACATTTATAACCATATACTTTATTTATAACCATATAAAATGGATTCATCTGTAGTACTGATTTCCACTAGCATCTTGCATAGAAAGAAAGTTAGAGAAAGTTAGACCGTAAATTTCACTGTCACGAATGTCCATGCCTTATATACAGT
>JAOPHQ010004273.1:285000-347500 GCA_030340625.1 Merluccius polli | reverse complement strand
TAGTTCAGGACCACGGACAGCACCAACTCCCACCAAAAACCATTTGTGTTCCTAATCTACTCTGCATAGATCCACTCTGCTGCTTCCATACTGAATATGACCCAGTGTGTGTGTGTTGTGTGTGTGTGTGTGTGTGTGTGTGTGTGTGTGTGTGTGTGTGTGTGTGTGGGACAGTGAATATGGCATCTGTCAAGTGAAACCAAAGCTAACAGGAATACAGCGTCATCACCGTCATGTGATTTGTGCGGACTCTCGGTCAATAAGGCATTACATAAGGTCTCCGGAAAGGAAAACCGCATACACACAAACATGCACACAAATACGCACACACGCACACACACACACACACACACAACCAACAAATCATCCTTGCGCCATGCAGTTGGCATGTGGCATAAACCTGAAATACAACTGCATCAAACTACTACATTTATTTACTCTGTCCAATCGGCTACACATGTCTACAATATCTCATTGATTCTGGTGTTGCCAGTTGGGCCCACACGACATAAAAGATACATTATTGCATAATGTAACGCAATGCAAGTACCACACAACAAAATGTCTACCACCGGAGGAACCAGCAAATGCTTCGTACGCCATGTTCCTCCATGACCAGGGTTTGCTGTTGGAACCCATTGTTTCAGTGATGGTGTTTTCACTGAGCGGAGGTGGGTGGTGTAAAACCAAATGTCTTCTGGGAACCTTCAAAGGTTAATTGCCTGGTTGATGATTGTGTAATCCCTGCATGTCTGTACTCCTTCTAAACAGTTCTTCTAATTCATTGTGTATAACTTATGTACCACCGTTGCCCCTTTTTCCACCTAAAGGCATCACGACTTTACCTTTTATTTTATCTGCAGTGTCAGGGATGACACTAATGCATAGCACACCCACACAGTCTATGATTTAGATGACACTTGCCTTTTAAAGAGCATTGTTGTGTGTGTGTGTGTGTGTGTGTGTGTGTGTGTGTGTGTGTGTGTGTGTGCGTATGACTTTGTGTGTGTGTGTGTGTTGGACTATCTGTGTGTGTGTATGTGTATGTGTGTGTGTGTGTGTGTGCGACTGTGTATGTGTGTGTATGTGTGTGTGCGCATGCAACTATGTATGTGTGTGTGCGACTATGTATGTGTGTGTTTGTGTGTGTGTGTGTGCGTGTGTGTGTGTGTGTGTGTGTGTGTGTGTGTGTGTGTGTGTGTGTGTGCGTGTGTATGTGTGTGTGTCTCTCACCAGTCCAGAAACAGTCTTCAGTCGGGGGATGTGGACGGGGCCAGGCGGCTGGGTCGGCTGGCCCGCCTGCTCAGCATCGTCTCCATCATCCTGGGTATCGTGGTCATCGTCGTCTACGTCTCCGTGGCGGGTAAGAACATTTCCACTGTGTCTGACTCCCAGCTGAAAGGGACAGGGTTCGATCCCCCCATCCTTTTCTTTAGAAACACTGAACCAAATCATTCTTACAATATAGAACGTATGCATATAAATTAGAGATGGGCATAGATTAAAATCTTTAATCTAGATTAATTTAATGGTAATCTTGAAATTAATCTAGGTTAATCTAGATTAAGGTGGCTCCTTTGAATGATGTCTATATTGTAAACACCGACTAAATACATTTCCTGAGTAATTCATCTATTTCATTTTTGAGTGTGTATGTAAAAAAGAAAGATGGACTCCTATTTAATAGGCGTTGTTCCTGTCGTGACAAAAGTGGCCACATGCCACACGCCCGCAATCTCATTTCTGCAAGCTTCTGTGAAAAATATTAAGTATAAAGTGATGTCAAACTGCAGACGTTTTACCTTGCTTGAGGTAAAAAATATGATAAGCAAGTGGTATAGGGTGTCTGTTCTGAGATGTGTGTGTGCGCTCCAGCTGCCCCCAGCTCAGCACAATTCTAAAAGGTGTATGTGTGCAGATTGAGGCTCCGCGGTCCGGAGGGCTGGCCGGGTTCTCCGCTCAAAATATCAGAGAAATGAGCAAGGATGTAAGTTTGACCTTCACCCTCTCACCCTATATCTCTTCTTCACAGTAACCAAATGATCCAAGAAACAGGAGGCCGCAGGAGATTTGAAAGTTTAGCCACGGATGCTGCAACAACAACAACAACAACAACAACGGCAAAACGATATCCTTACCGATGCGACCTTGTGATGAACATGAAGACTACCCCCCCCCTGAATGCAGCACAGTCAAATGAAAATAAATGTATAATAACTACAAAAAAAACAACAACATCAACGACGTTAACAAGGAAACACCAGAAATGCATGCACTAGAATCCAGTAAATATTTGCTTGATATAGAAAAAGATAATGATATTAAATTGGCTCTAGAAAAGAAAGAGGACATTGGAAATGTTTGGGAGAAGTCAAACATTTGTTTATATGAACTGAAGGGTCTCGGAAAATGAAGAGGATAAGACGGCACATAAATGAAGAAAGAGGAGAAGAGGAGAAGAATAAAAAAGAAAAAATGTGCCATTGACCTGTCAGGAATGAGGCAATTTCTAAAAATGGACTCCGAGTTCAACGACAATGTTTTGAGAGCTACATTATATACTCCCAACCCCCCCCCCCCCCCCCCCCCCCACCCACATATTTGGTGTTGACCTGTTCATTCAGCGCATATCTAAGTACAGCTACAAATACATCTGAAATATTAATATGTGGAGTTATGTAGATGTACATTTTCTAAAGTGTTTTTATGCTGAGTTGCGCTATATCGGGAGGGACCGCTTTGAGTTGAAATACAAGGGTTTGTGAAAGGGGCAGGGAACATATTTTTGAATTTTTTGTTATTATGGTATTGTTTTTTATATTTTTTAAACAGAACGCTGCACGTCTGAATGTACATAACAAATATTTTCTTTAAGTTGGTTTTACGTATGTTTTTTTTCTTAATGAAGGGATTTGAAGAGGATTTCTTGTGTTGAAACATGGAAGAATGACTTTTTGTAAGTAATATGGGAGTCCTCGAAATGAGATGGGAAGCTAGAATGAGTGTGTGTACATATCCACTATCCCCACCTCTCCGTCCCTCTCCTCGGACCCCTGGATCCTTGCCTTGCTCTGGGAGGGGCTTGACTATAATGACGTGCATGTCCCCCCCCCCCCCCACACCCCTCCCATCCTTATCCAACTCATACGCCAGGAGCCTTTCTCATACGCGAGGCTACCGCTCACCAACCCCCCCCCCCCCCCCCCCCCCCCCCCCCCTAGATCTGTCTCCTACATGAAAGGCTTCTTGTTATGCTAACTGCTATGTCTTACTATCTCAACTCTTAAAAGTACTATGGGTAGTACAAACATTACCACCTCCCCTCCAAGTACAATCTTTGCACATGGACTATTATCATCATGCTTCACTGAATGTGTTTACTGGAAGAACTTCCTGTATGTGTAACCCCACCCCACCCCCACCCACCACTGACCACGCCCCCTTTTTATTGGTATGAGATGTACTTATACTGGAAAGAATATATATGCAATATGTAGGCATGCCATGGGCCAAACAATACACTGTTATTCATTTGTATTATCACTACTCTACCGCGTTTAAAGACTATTTGGTTTGAAGACAACTATTTTGTGATTCTTAGTATAGTTTGCAGCATAAAGGAGCTTGATACATTATGATGTCTCATATTTCAACACTTACTGTTTAGTTTTCTTAGAGGTAAACCTCTCACACATTTTCTTCCATCTCTGGCAGTTAAATTCAGGATGAATACTATAAAAAAATGTATAAATATATACTGCACTAAAACCAACACAACTTGATAATAGCACATATTTTGATTTAAATAATTGTTTGGCTTAGGAGTTTAATAAAATAAGGACCATCTATGTAACGAAAAACAACTGTAACCCCGTAAGATATGTTAATAATAAGTTATTCCTTGTGAAAAATGTCAGTTTGTTTACTAATGCTTGATTGCCTTGGTCAAAGCATGCAAACACATGCAAAGCTCATGTCAAATCTGTTTTCAAACAGCCAAGAATCCAAAACGTAACGTCTACTACTGCAACTGACAAAGTAAAAAAAAGAAAAAGAAAACCCAATAGCAATATTTGTTTGAATTAGGACCAAATCATTGGGCATATTGTGCTAACAGAAAACAACACTGTGTGATTTTAAGTGTCCCACCAATGAAAAATCTGTGATTCTTAATAAGACACATAGCTTAAATACTGCTGTCAATAAACAGTTCAAACCTTAAATTGTTTTGCAAATTTCTGTATAACTTTCTCAGACAAAAAAAAAATGTAATATCGATATGCCTGTTTTCCATTCATTGTGTCGAGTTTTGCATGACAAGAATAAATGTTACCATGCATGGTCCACCTCTGCTTGGTGATGTCTTGTTTTTGAATGAGGCAATGTGAACGTAATGTACTGTAGGCTATGTGCACTCCAACAGGATTGGCAACCATTACATACCAGGAGAGCAACAGTCGGCTACTAAGTGCACTATGCATCGGTTTTAATCGCAGAACAAAACTTTTCTTAATTTTGGCCATAAAAACAGACGCTCCACTTTCATTATGTTTGGAAGAGCAAATATAGCCTATGCTATAATTATGTTCCTTATCCCACCAGACCTTAATGCTCCTGTCTGATAGCTCATCAATGGATCTATTGTATTAAAGGTTATTTCTTTATTAAAACATGATCACTAATCACAGGTTGTAGATTGATAAGCCTACATATACAGTATCTAACTAAATAAGGATTAATGAAATAGGAAATTGCCAATTCTCATATACCCCTATGACCTATACATGAGGAACTAACAACTGTTCAATGGGCTTTACATGCAGTAGTCCTTCCTAAATCTACTTTTGAGATGAAAATGACTTTCCTTCAGTGCATATAGCACCCAACACAAACCGTGTTGGTCTTAACAGATTACCTCACAGGGGAACCATCCAAGTATCAGTTCTGCTCCAATGGGCTTCAAACTAGACGGGACCCGCTGAAATATTCAGGAGCTCAAAACACATCGTAACCCCTGAAGTGCTGGCGTCTACTCAGGCTACAGTGTGTGGGAGAAGAGGAGGTTGGACAGTAGACTGTGGAGTCCTACTCTATGAAGTATGACCAATAGAAAACAGGCATAAATCGTTATTCACCAAGCTCGGATATACTCCAATATATCAAAGTGTCCACTCTGAAAGGGAAAACACATTCCCAGCCAAACCTGGAGGTGGCTGTCGGGTGAGAGGTCCCTGTGGTGAGACCAGGAACCGAGTGACAAGTTTCCTGTGGATTCAACCAGGTCCATCACCTCACACCACCGCTTCTCTATTTGAGAATGCACTTTTCCTACATGCATTTGCATTTCATGTTTAATATGGTCTCGTACGTATAAAACCAAACAGGATTAGGTGTTTGTTTCCAGAGTTTCCAGTGAGCTAGTTTCAATTATCTTGGGTATCCTTGATTAAACAACAGCTTGTAATTAATCTCATGATAATCTCTGATCTGAATTAGAAATAGGCAGACTGGTATCAAATACGCATACATGTCGACTGTGATACACTGATACACATCGCCAAACAGTAAAAAAAAAAACAGGTACGGCTAAGCAGAAATGTGTTTGAATTGAAAGTGTTTAATGTGTAAGGTCTTCACAAAAAATGTACAAAAACTAACAGTCCTGTACTTGACCAAGCACAGTGATTTAGACAATTAGGACATAAACCTGAACCAACATGACTGTTGGCATATACATGACTAATAATTAATAATGGCGCACCATCCCAAAAACAAACCTAACAGAATCAATATCCAAAACCAAACATTTGCCATATTGGGAATGGAACCTATGAATCCTAACTGATGTTAAACGGGGTTTGAACCCGTGTTTATAACCCGATAATACCAGAGCACAGTGATGGCTAATGAATAATATCTATCTGGGATCATGGTGGGACATTAAAGCAGGAACATGTCTTGTTTGGGTAAAGCACAGTCGTATGCACTTTCACACACTCCTTAAGCAGGAGAGAGATAATTCAACCAAGATCCATCTCCTTAACTCCATTCTTTAAAGCCATTATGGTTGTGCAACAGCCTTTGGACACAAAACTAAAAGAAACCATTGACCTTTCTTACAGTACTGCATTGCTTTCCATTTGATACCCCACCAAAAACCACAAGCCTTGGGCCGGGTAATGCTTCAAATCGCCTGGAATCACGACTACCATCTCAGATGGGATTACTTCCAATTCCAAAAGCGCACAAGCACACACACACTTGCGTGCGCACACACAGCTTAAAAAAGGTATTTAGGTTTAGCAGTGTGTGGTCCATAAGTCTGCATTTAAAAACATCATGTAATATTCAATTTTAGTTGTTAATTGTAAGACGCAAGGATAGAATATTTAATGGCTCCAATCCATCCAAAATTAGACTCGGCCATCGGACTGTAATGTTTAGATGCCAACTCTGGTAGCATATAATCCAAATCAACAGGGGATGATACCACATCAGGTATTAGAGGCTGTGAATGGAACCAAATCATTTGCAATGCTCCTACAAATCAAGTAGGCTTTGGTTTCAACACCAAATTACCACTGTACCTGGCCCGTACACTGCCGTTTTATAGAAAAATCAGATATTTTCTATATTCATTTTCTAAATAGAAACATAGTCTCAAAATGTCTATCACAATGTATTGATGTCCTGAAAATATCATTGGCCATTTATATCCATTTGTATGATGAAATCTATGTACTGGCTGAAAGTGAGCAAACTCATACGTGCAAATATTGACTCTGCTTTTTTCCTGTGCAATATCAATCTCATTTTGTTAAAAAGCAAAATAGATTAGTTTGTTAGTGACTCATGATATTGATTGACTAATTGCATTAGTTGACAAGAGACAGCAATAATTCCATAAGTTGCTTCCATAAATGGCATACGTAGCATGATATTTACAGATACATATGGACACATAAAAAGTAAACTCTACAGAGAAAGTATACTTTTTAATGACACTTGAATGAGATATAAAGTTAACAGTGGCAAAACCGCAGGGTTAATATATGCAGATATCTCGTCCTTCAATTTTGTCCCAAACAGAGAATAGTTCACGGTATAGAATATTTATCGTAGCTCCCAAAAACCATAATATTCAGTATGGTAAAAAATAAAATGCTTTGGGGTGTTTAGTATCTATCAATATCACACACATTGCTTTGTACAGACTGAATAAGAATAATTTATTAATGCACATTTTACAGTTCACAATGAACCATCCACCTAATTCTTCCCCTTAAAAAAAAAACTAAATGCACTAAAACCAGTCCACCTCCAAAAGAAAAAAAATAAATCTTTGAGTATCTTCAGCCCCCCCCCCCCCACCCCCCCCCCCCCCCAAGTAGAAAGTCTTGTTGCAAATCATCAATATAATTCTTTAAAATCAAGTCCAATAGTACTTTTGGTCTCCATTCCTTCCTTTTTGGTGAAACACCAAACCAACCACCTTCCCACCTGTTGTCCAAGTGCTGTACTAGGTCGACACCAGTCCAGTCCTAGCGTCTGGGCCCGCCGGATCCTGTTTCTGTGCTCTGCAGTGTACGGTGTATCTAGCAGTGTCTGAGCGCCGCCCCCCCCCCTGGAGATCCAATGGCGTAGCAGAGTAACCCCCACCCCAACGGCGCATCGCTGGCCAGGCCCGTCGGTCAGTGGAAAGCGTACAGCAGGAGGAGAATGGTGCAGACGCCAATCACCCCCGCCCAGAATGAGGGAGTCCCGCCTTTTCCGCAGGTTGACCCGCTGGATGAGGTTGTTGATCGCCGGGAAGCGGTCTTTGGAGGGCAGTTAAAGATCAAACAGATCGCAACCGAATACAAGATTTCATTACAACAAGCTTGAAACTCAAAGACAAAACAAAAGATCAGGTTTTCCCCATGGACAGATTTGGAAAAGAAATTATAATTTACCAATCCAACATCAACAATATATGCATCTTGATCTCTCAACATAATTTGGTCTCATTGACTTCCACACAGACCGCGTTACACACAGAGTAAAGGATACTGGCCAGAGTGTTGACTTTGCCCTGTATGGACTTTAGAAAGCCCCTCTGGGACGTCATGTTTTCCTTGGTCGCCATGGCAATACTTGAGAGAGATAGAGAGACATGTTATTAAAACTTTCCCGCGTGGTTTAGCTCAGTAAGAGTCCTTTTAGGAGTCCTTTTATGAGCACCTTGTTGAGTTGGACTTGGCTACCACATTTCCCTTCACCTCATGCAGCACAAGGTACTTTTCAAGGGTCTCGAGAGACAGAGAGGTCGTGAGTTCATGCATTTTTCAGTGGAAAAGCACAGCGATCCATGGTGTTGGGACAGGGAGGGACTGTATATGGGCAGCCACTGCCAGGAACTACACCCCTGCACCCACAGAGGGATTCAGTTTTGGGTGCAGCAGTTGTCACCCAATATCATTCTCCTTCAACTTAATGTTTGTGTATGTGTGTGTGTGTGCGTGTGCCTGGGATATCATCTTGAAGCAAGTGAGGGGTGTAGGATTGCTGTGATATTGGACTTCTGTAGACGTGAAACTGGGGTCTCAGCACCTTTGACGACAGGGAAAAGTGCAGCTGGGCAGTTGGCAGGAGAGTTGCATGCTTCTCCACTGGCCTACAGTGGCATCCGTTACACACGCTGATCAATACCCGCCCAAGCCTGCCGCCACGCCTTCACTCTTGACAGCGCAGTCGGTCGTGGAGGACGAAAACACACAGCTTTCTGCTAAGATGGCTGTAAATGCCATTTCGTTTTGGTTGCCTGTAATCCACCTACAATTGGGCTTGACGTTCTAATTCAACTGGCAAGCAAGAAGTGATAAAATCTCTATCTACAATCCTAAAACGAATGCATGTCTCAAATGGCTTTATTTTAAATGAGGCTTTGATTCACAACCAAGTCGTGGTCTCAAAGGAGGGGGTGTTCCTAGTCCTTAGTGGTAAGGGCCCCATAGGGAAATATGGGCAGGGCCAAATGATAACATCGGTGTGTGTGTGTGTGTGTGTGTGTGTGTGAATATGTTTGTGTCAAGTTCAAGTAAGACAGGGTGTTTTGTTAGCAGAGGAGCAATGTGGCTCGTGTTTGCAACGTGTACAAGGGGTTGGGTGTTGTGTGTGTGTGTGTTCACCTGCCTCTAACATCCCATGGGGTGGGAACCTGCTGAGGGGACATGCCCTTGTCTCTGGGGGGGGGGGGGGGGGGGGGCAGGGGGGCGTACTGGATCAGATTCTCCACAGTCAGAGAGAAACAACATTGCAACCACTGTAATACAATAGGGGATCAAAGTGAAATGATACGCCGCTCCTTCTCAAACAACGCGTGTGATACCGTTGTTTTATTTTATTCTCATTTCCCGCTAGGACGGATCAGCACAGTTTCCTCCAGGGAGTTGTTCCTTAAATCTCATCTACATGCTGACCATAAAAGCTAAACATTACTGAAAGTGTAGACTGTGGAG
Organism: Merluccius polli; assembly: GCA_030340625.1. Classification (NCBI taxonomy): domain Eukaryota; kingdom Metazoa; phylum Chordata; class Actinopteri; order Gadiformes; family Merlucciidae; genus Merluccius; species Merluccius polli. The sequence continues at coordinate 338,003 of JAOPHQ010004273.1, read as the reverse complement.
TTCAACCCTTTGTGGCATTACAGTGATGCCGTGTGTGTTTCTTTCTGAAGGTTTTACCATGGTTTGGTGGTCTTCTTGAGTTACGTTGGTGGTTAGCGTGGCTGGTTCATGTGGTCACGACTTCAATCTTTTGGAAATGTGTGGCTAATCCACACAGCCACAAAGCAGCAATAATAAAAACAGCCTCATCTCCAGAGGGCCGGGGCCGTAGAAAAAACAAGCGTGAACTCATTTTGCTGCAGGGAAGCCTGGTGGGCTCTGCCAAGCGACACCTACCAGGAGGGAGGGTGCCTGCACAGCAGAGGAGCATGGGAAACGGTGCGAGGGAAGACAGAGGGGGCTGAGGTCATGCTACAGTCTCGACTGGATGGGCGTTGCACACAATTAACGCGGAGCGATGAATACACAAGGGTGGGAATTAAAGCCATGTTTGGATGGAGGCGGGAGACAACAGAGGTATGAAATAAATAAGATGTGTGGGCCAGGAATGGGAGCCAGACGGTTTTTAATCTGATAAAGTGTCTTAACTCGGTTTGACTGGATACACACCAACATTGAAATATGTGGAGCGATATTTCTTCTAGCATAATATAATTCCAGAGGATTGGGAGAGTATGGAAAGCAGGCTATGGGTGATGTGAGGCATGTGGGGAGATATATGCTCGGCGGTGTGTAAGGAAACAAGCAGCCCTTACCTTATTGTGTCATCCATCAGCCTGTCAGAGCTGTAGACAAGAGGATGGAGGGCAGGAGAGAAAGGGACAAGAAGCTGGTTAGACACCACAGCTGCTCTTACAGAAGCATGGTGCAGTTCAACGTCCATCAATGTGTCCATAGCTCATTCAGAGAACTGTGAACCAGGTTGGTGATCACATTAGACCAAGTTAATTCTGGGTCCCCCATACACACCCTAAATCTGAAAGAACACCCTTTCAGATTTATCAAGACCTCATGACAGCATTTTATTTAAAATGTGTTGATAACAAAAAAAAAAGTATTAAACCATTACCAAGCGTTGAAGCAATGATGAATAAACACACTGGTAGGTAGTTAAATCAAATATTCCAACTACTATGCAGTAAAAAAAAAGACACACATAAACACATTTAATTCAACATTTACTTAACACTGACTACAGTTAAGTAGACAGCAATGGTTGCACTTTGAAATAAACTGGAATAAATAAAATGTCTCAGTGAACATTAATTTAATGGCATTTCTTTTGAATACATTGTAGTCTGCCAAGGAATATTTGTATATAATTATATATACTGTCTGCAATGTGTGCAAACGTGTTGCAAAGACAGGACGAGCCAAACCTAATTATATGGTTTCTAATTTTACTTAATAACTAACAGAGGGAACAAAATCACTATCCTGCTGTGGTATTGAGTGGTATGAGAATTGAGAATCGGTATGAAAACCAGCAAACGGCAGACAGACTCGGAGTGAGAAATATCGTCCCAACAACAATGACATACACAAGACATTTGACATCAATGGGAAAAAATATACATAAAATCATAACACTTTCCCTTTGCTAAACCAGTGAAGCAGGACAAAGATCTACATAATCTAGTGATCTAGTCTCGCCACATCAGACCTTGTTATTAGATGAATTAACGTGATGTCACGTTAATTCATCTTTTAGACAGAGGAAGTTGATTAAGGCTTATAACATCGAGGAGATTAGCAGTGCCCAGCTAATCGTAACAAATGATGCCCGGCCACTGCTGACAGTACATTTCCTGATTTCTTGGCTTCCACTGGTTAATTAGAGGTGAATGTTCATTGGCCTTATGCAGCGATGTGACTCTGCAGGTTCCCATCGAACCCAACGGTCGGTTATTTAAAGCCAAGTGAAAAGTAACAGCTACAGGGGAAGAAACACTTAGTCATGGAACTTTAGCAGAAAGGACTGCATCATTTTACTTGCTTTAGCCAATGTAGCATTCAGCATTTTCCAATAACTTTCAATTTCAAGTTTGAGCAAAGCAGTACATTCCCGCCCCAACGAGCCACCCGTCATCTCTGCTGTCCAAATGCAACGTCCAGTGACAATACAAGATGCCTACTATTTTCCAAAAGGTCCCCCCACCCATTTCCCCACCAGGAGCCGTATTCACAAAGCATTTTATCTTACCGCTAGGAGTGAAAGAGGAGTAGGAGTTTTTTCTTAAAAGTTATTCACAAAGCCGCTGAGACCTACTCATACTAAGGATAAATCACTAAGAGTGAACTAAGAGCGACGCGCCGTTGCTATGGATTACGTCAATTCTCGTGCACAAGTTTAGAAGCGGTCAGTACGGTGATTGGTTGTTCAGAGAAGGCGGTCTCTGTGAAACTTATCCGCAACATCCCACAAACGAGCCCACTAAATCACCGAACAAGGAAATAGCCTAGGCTAGAAATTAATTCTTATCAAATAGTTATGGACAGTGCAGTTAGCAGAATACACGCATGATGACAAGTTTGTGCAGACCACGATAATGACGTTGTAGCCTATATGTACGTTAAAGAGAGAGAGAAAAAGCAAACAATAAAAATACGTAAATTGCATTTGCAAGGAGGCAAGTAAAAGCACCCTGCAAACTATTATCCAATGAGCATATCTCCAGCACTTCAACTCTTTAAATAACAGCCCATACCGGTTGTGGAGAATGGCGCATACAGTGATCACTGTGATCACATCCTCTCTCCACAAGATACATATATGGAGGAAAACAGCAAACCATAATAAATATGGATTCAACAAATAAAAGTCGACAAAGAGCTAATACGATGTTTTTTACGCATAGGACTAAGCGTAATCTGCGTAATCACTTACATGTTATACTTTAACTGTGCTCCCGGTTGTGGATTGAGATAGGGTGTCAAGAGCCACGTCTTGCAGGGATAGCTGCTGTCACCCAGCAAGTGACACCCAACTGGTACATGGTGCCTCACGCCTCAGACCGCTCCCCATTAAAATACGCGAATCATGGGTAGACCCAGGCCACTTTGCAACAACATCAATAATGTTAAAAGTTGCATCAAAAGCAATCTGCGTGTTGACGGAATGTACTTTCTTTCTATTGACGAACACGTCCTCATCTTTTGATGGCGCAATTATTTGTATGTGCGTCCCGTCAATAGCACCGACCACACCGGGCATACCTGCAATTTCCATGAAGTTGGCTTTGATCCTGTGTAATTGTTGATTGTCCAAAGGAAACCGGATAAACTGTTGGATGATATTAATGGTATTATTTCAGCCTTAACCAACTTTGAACTGAGCTCTGTCAGCTCTTCTAGCATGTATGTAAATATATGATCATTGTGGAATCGTGTGTGTGTGTGTGTGTGTGTGTGTGTGTGTGTGTGTGTGTGTGTGTGTGTGTGTGTGTGTGTGTGTGTGTGTGTGTGTATTTACATGTATGTACATGTATATATATATGTGTATGTATTTTTTATTGTATTTTTATTATTTTATTATTATTGTATTGTGTTGTGTTGGTGTTATGGACCATTCATGAGATGTGTCCTTAATAAAGTTTGAATTGAATTGATATGTGGTCTACAGAGTGCGTTGATGGTTTGGTTTATGGCACGGCTGACTGATAGTTGCGATACTGCTAAATCGTCGGCATTGCAAAGTTGCATTGTCCCTGTTGCTAAATATTGTAGTGTTGCCAAACATTTTATTTCCGGACTAATCGAGTTATTCCTGTTAGTCGGGGATGTTATTGCATCCCGCACTAATTCCACAACAAGTTTTATACCCTCTCGATTTAGCCTATATCTCTTGATCAATTCACAGTCTTCCATTGTCTCCAAAACATTTCGTCTCGCGGCCATTTTCCGATTCTTTGTTAATAGGTCTTACTGAGTTAGGAGTCCTCTCGAGGACTTTTAAGCTCTCCTAGACTTAGGTGCTACTTTTCGGCCTAAAATACTTTGTGAATTGCTCTTAGTGAAAAAAATTAGGAGTCCTAAATTTAAGACTGACACGCCCATTATTTTTAGGAGTTTCTCCTAAATTCGCCAGTTAGGAGCTACTTTTAGCCCTAAGATCCTTTGTGAATACGGCCCCAGGTCAAGAGTTCAGTAGCCATGACAACCGGCATTACTACCGAAAGTGTCCACCCACATGTATGAAGATACATGACTGGCAAACTCCACCCTACCAATTAGCACAGGCCAGTCATTGGCTTTTAGCCAGTGACAGGCAGGCTGGGGGCGGTTATCCGAGCGGACACTTCCACGGCTGATCGGCCTTTCCACAGACAACACCATTCACAAATCCAGAAAACCAATACAGAAGGATTTGGATGGAAAGAGCAAGGGGGTCGGACAGCTGTACGATACAGATCTTACTGGAACCAGGAAACCTAATAATGTGGATGATAAAATTGAGGTTTGGTTGTTGTGCTGAGTGACCACACTCATAAAGCATACGTTGCAGGAATGTAAGAAATAAGGGGTGGGGAGACAGTTGTTTTATGAAGACAGAAGAGTCTTGTGGTGCTTGAGTGTCCGACGTCGCCGCATGAATGCGTGCCCTTCAATCTACAGCTTTGGGAGGCTTGGCTTTCCCCTGATCATTGATGTTCTGCTGCAGTCATTAAATCTCTCCCTCCCTCGCTTGCTTGCTTTCTCCCATTCCAGCCTTTTTCCTTGTCAACTGCATCCAAGGTGCAGGTATAACTCAATGGTAGCTCTTGCAGAGTAAATGTGTCTTAAATAAAAATAGTTGTTTGTTTTCCAATAAACTTTTTTTTTTAAACTGATCTTAAAAAACATGAAACAAAAATGTTCCACCCTGTTGGCTCTATAGTCATGTTATTCAACTAATGAATATGCCTAACATGCTTTTGTAATGACATTAACGGCCATCAAATACAGCCTGCAAAGTGTTAACATGCATCAACATTGTCAAATCAGATGTGTGATTGCGGGAGTAAAATACGATTTGTCTGTAATAAACTGTATTGATTGATTTAAAGAAAAAATAAATTGCTGATGAATTGCGGTTCCAATTGATTGTTTCCCCAAACTATTCATCAACTGCACTTCTATAGAAAGCAAACCAATATGTCCTTTCCTTTGCACAGGTCATGTATTCTCTTGTCAGGCTTACTTTGAGATAGCATTAAATGGAATAGTTTTAGGGAAATACGTGAATAGTGGACTAAATAATGTACAAAATAAATACTAGTGTCAGTGGCGGTTGGGATGAAAATATAAACATGTATATAAAAATGTTCAAATCAATGTCGAAAAACATTTAAAAAGACAATTATTTTTGAAGAATGGTGTCAGTGATGTCAGATTTGTATATTCTATCATGTTTTGTTGTACTCTAATTATTAATTTCAAATTTGTAGTGGTGGTGAATTCAGTGGTGCTGAATCGGTTGATCACGTTGCAGTATTGTGCGACGCGACCCGTAGGTGCGGTCATTATCCGCGGTCCCGGTTCATTTGTGCATCTTTTAGAACAAGATAGACTGATTTGGCCTAAGTGATAAATTCACATGTCATCTGTGATTGCTGTGATATACAGCTGCATTATAAGAGCTGTGGCTCCTGTGGCTCTCAGCTGGGATATTACGGTGTTCGTGTACAATTGCTGTAACGACTGTGTTGTTGGCTCTAATGTTGTAGCTTTTTTTTGGTGATGCACAGTTGTCATAATGTGTCACATTTAAACCTATGTATAACCAATAGGTGGTCATGTAGTTATTTAGCTATGGCGACATGCCCATGCAAACTGAGGGGGCCGAGTCAAACCAGTCTTCGGCAACCCCGAAGGAGCCCAAACATTTTCCAACATTCTCCCGTTTGTGCGCCCTCTCAAATGATGAGCGGCTACTTCACTTCTCTCCCTCTTTCTTGCTCCTCTGTCCATTGCACCCCCTGCTTAATAGCCCAAAAATCGCCACTGACTAGTGTGATCACACACACAATAAAATCTACAGAAGCAGGCAATACCCTTCATGTTAAAATAATCAATGGAAGAAACAAACTGAAAAATGTAACTGAAAGATACTATGTTGTTATTGTAAAAATCCAACACAATACCAAGGTACTATGTGCAACTCTATGTGCTCCTACACAATGAAAGAGCCCATCCTCAGCTGTAGCAGCGATCAATACGAGCACAGACTTCCTTCCCTCTAACAGTGCACTTAATCTTTAGCTTGAAGCATGAGATACATGGATAAGACTGGATGCAGCGTCTCCCTGAGGATTGTGCGACACTAGCATTTAGTGCGCTTTAAGACTTCACATCAATCTGGTGCACTGTGAAAAGGACAGCTGAAGGGTAGGCCAATTAAAAAGTGAATCAGATTTTGGCTTCTTTCTTATAGCAAGGCGGGCTTCAAGAGTTAAGCCTTTTAATGCAAAACACTGATGTAATGTGGGCATCACATTACTGCAGAGTCTATGAAGTCAGCTTTATAGTATACAGAGATCGCATACATGTATAAAGAGATGACGTATAGCACATACTATAAGAAAGGTCCAGAGGGCAAGATGGCGAAGAGGAATAACAGCCCAAACTGACAAGATGGTTTAAGAGGGAGCGCTAAGTGTCAAGAGGTAAAAGGGATTCACACAAAGCATAGAGGAGGAATAAGAAAGGGAGAGGGCAAAAGCAAAAGGGATGGGGAGTGAATCAACATTTGTACCACAGCACGGTTAAATACTTGATCCTGATTGGTCAATAACATTGCAAGGGTGTGCATTATTTTTCAATAACAGGACACCTTCACCTTTTAACAGTTCTGAATCAATGTGCTACTAATCCAACACAAAAAACAACCGTCAAATACAACTATTGACCAGATGTTTCTTTAACAGAAGAGATCTGTGCACCTCTTCCTTACAGAAGAGATACACTTCCAATTGACAGGAAGCCCTAATCAGTGACCACAACCATTACGGCTGCTTCACTATGAACTCCTAATGGGTCTGCTCCTGCCTTCCTCTGATTTATTCATGATAACACTTTACGGCAGAGAAATGGAAAAACACATGGAGCGAGGGAGACAAGTATGAAGCAAGATGGAGGGGGACGGGGGTTAGATGAAAGGTACTTAGAGGAAAAGAGATGTCGGCTGTGCTCGATGTTAACAGTTGGAGAAATACCCCAATGTCAACTGTCTACCTGTAGGCATCGCTGGGCAAGATGCCCGACCCTTACCTGCTCATTAATGACATCTAAAATATGAATACAAACAAATCAAATTCACCGTTAGTTGCCTTTGCATAGAAGCGTCTGCTTGAATGACTGAACAGTAAATAACAGCAAGTATGACCTGAAGTGGAAAAGACGTTATGATGACAGACTCATGGGGAGAGGTTGCTGTGGTGAACAGCAGCAGTGAACAGCAGCAGTACGACCCTCCCCTCTCTCTACTGGGGATGGGAGGTGGGGTGCAGCCAGAGGGGCTGAACGCTTGTGTAATTACAACCTTGGGAGCTTCCCAATAGTCATTTCATGCTACACAGAGAGCATATCTCTAAACCTCCCAAATAGAGAGGGAGACAGAGAGAGAGAGACAGAGACAGATGGAGAGACAGGAAGAAGGAGAGTTCTTAGCAAAAGTATTTAAAATAATGTTTCATGTCATCTTTCTGTATGGTGCAACAAACAAAAACAAATCAGTGAAAGTGGACCTTCCTTGCATTTATGTGTATATGCAGTTATGTCGAGACAGCGAGAGCGTAAGCGAGAGAGACCAGACCAGACCCAGAGAGAGAAAGAGAGAGTCAGCGAGAGAAAAGTGAGAAGGGATATAGAGGGTGAGGAAAAGCAGCCCTTAGAGACAACCCAGAAACCCGTTTAGACCATTACTGTGGCGTGTAACACATTTTATTCCTCCCCTTCCCTCTACCTCTTTCCTGTTCTCTGGCTCTAATAGGACGGCTCAAGTGTAACCAAACCCGCCTCTGCCACTTCCGCTCTCTCTCCCACTCCCTCTCGCTCCACCACTAGTCTAGGGGATGTCGTAGATGGGCAGTGGTTTAATAGACTAATTTGTTTTTTGATATCCCGTTCGATTCCACAGGGTTTGCATGGGGAGGATGATTGATGTGGGGAAAGTACAGTACGGGAGTTATGGCCTAATGCGTCCCCTGCTGCCTGCACTCTGGGTTATCTGAATGTGAACCGAACAAAATGGAAACGCCGGCCATAATTACCTTCAGTTTGCATTAATCCAGGTGTGCATCGTATGTTACGCATTCAACATAGTTTGCACAACCGCTTTTCTTACGTGCATATTTCTTGCGTATGTACACACCTTTTTCCGTTTTAAAGTGTGTGTGTGTGTATGTAATCCATTGTTGCGGACAAGACAAAAAGGTAAAACGCATGTTGTGGAAACCTATTTTTGCTGACACAAATAATATGTGCCAGTTTCGGTGGGTAACAGGGGGAGGGGTAATTGAGGCTTTACTCCTCAGAGGTGGCAGGAAACAAATGGTGAGCTGCGGAGAAAGGACCAATACGACGCTTTTATAGGTCCTGGTTACGCCCAATTTGTCAGCTAGGATTAAACTTCTCAAGGCTACAGAACATTGCCCATGATGAATGCTGCTCAGTGGTATAGCCGAGTAGTTTGTGTGCAGCCTGCTCATGCACACACACACACACACACACACACACACACACACACACACGTTGGAGTGCACAGTTGGACAGTTAGACCTTAATTAGAAACAGCAGGGTTCACAACCTGATTCATTGCCATTAAGTTACAGAACAGAACTTGCCTTCTATAAATGACATCATGAGGTAATGTAAACCGAGATAGGTGTGCGAGATAGGAACGTCAACGTGAAAAACGCCTGATAAACCCAATGGTCATTTATTTATAACACCATCACAAGTCTGATTCATACTACCCACCCACTCACACTCACACACACAACCACACACATACACACACCCCTCAAGCAGGAGAGTTTGAACAGTAACAGAGGAGAGCTTGTTCAGACCCCGCAGGGACTACAAATGACATTTTAGGACTACTAAAAAAAAAAAAACATCTTGTAGTTTAGGAACAAGACCTCTTCTTATTTCTATCGGTAGGATGCAGGAAACCCTCTGTTGTGTTTTCACTGGGAGGATCTTCTCTTCTGACTAGGCTCATTCTTTATTCAAGATAGACATCAGGCAGCAAGATTATGGTACAAGTAGCTGGAACTTACTTTCTCAGGTGTTCATGTTCCTTCAGAAACAGCTCAGTTCTTCTGTTGTTGACCCCAGAGCCACTCTTGTATGTTCTGAGGAAAAACATTACAAGAGTTACTACAGCACTGTGCACCGACATGGAACCGGGTGATGGAGAAAGAGAGGACTGGAGTGGTGCACAAACAAACTAGAACACCCTGGATTAAGGTTTCCTTCTCCATTGACTCTGCTGAGCGGGCCATTTACACATCTTAAAATGTCCAAATTGCGTTGAACAGCTAATCTATGACAAACATAAGGATGCTGAAAAAAACCATCAGCATTTTGAGGACTTAATAAATTAATCATGATGTTGTCTTAATTATCCAAGAAGAGAGCATGTGCTTGAAAACATGACAACAGTTAACATGACAACGCAGAACAGAACAGCTTTTGTGTTTCAATGATTTTGCAACAATTTAAAAACAAAAAAAATAATTTAAGTTCAAGTTAAAATAACCAAATCCATTTGGTTAACCAATGACTACAGTGGGACTAGAGGCCCACATAGGTTTTCATAGCTCCGGCAACACCTCTGTAACCATAACTGTGTATTCATCTTGCCAGTCCTTCAGTACCTTCAGCCCCACCATCTCCCTTAAAGAGGCCTTTAGAACAACATAAATAATAAATATGAGAAGCAAGGGGAAAAAAGGAATAGATAATGGAGAACAAACCAAGTAGTGTGTGGATAAAGACTACTGGAGTGTGCACCTCGCATTCAACACCACACACATTTCATAATAAAGGCTTAAATTTCAATATGGGACGGGTAAAATAAAATGCTTCAACATTCGCAGATGGGAACTGTTTAATAATTGATTGACCATTCCTTGCATCTCTGTGGGTTATGCATTATGTATGCAACAATGCATTGACTCCATCCAAATATCGACAGCTCCACGCAATTATATGTTAAAGAGCCGGGTACGAATAAGACAGTGTGCTGCATCTCTCAGCCAATGACCAGTAAGCCAGCCAAAGATAATGGAACTGAATATACATCCAACATTGGCTTTTGTAACACAAGTTTAGACCATCTTGTATAGTATTGCTAGATTGTGGTGGAGAAAGCAGCCTTCAGACGACACGACATGCAGGATTTAATGTAACCGGTATGGGAGCAGATTTGATAGCAGAACCCCATCAAATCCTCCCTCAAAACCACATCAACAAGACAGACGAGTTAATGCTAAAGCTGCTAAAGCCATCTCTCTCTCCAGTGGGCTGAAGACATGCTAGTAGCCACCCATGCTATCGCCTCGCTGGGTCTTAGTATAACTGATGCTGACAGACAGTTTGATCATCCCAGCTGGGCTTTTAAAAGGGCAGCCATTTAAATCACAGGCGAGCCGTCATGTGCGGCACTGACATTTATAGCGCAAGCTGGAATAGTGGGGGGCAGTATATCTTGACTCAGGGCTGGGCTGTATTGTAATACAGATTGGGATGTCTGTGTATATTATGGCAGCACGTTGGGGGGGAAAAAAACTGTGCAAAGGACCGATATGGCCTACTACTGATAATAAAAAGGTTTTCACAAAAATGTAATTATGTGCAGACACACAGTTTCATTTAAACGCTCTGCATCCTAAATTAAGGGTTGAGGTTGGGACATGCGCAATTCTATTGGCTGAAACACCCATGCAAAGCAGCATGCACACCTTCATTGGCTGTGAACTCCATAGCAGACGACTCTACTGACCTCTATCGGTCAAAGTGGGTAAGGGTTTCAGCGACAGCAGACATATCTGCCATTGCATCATAGGCTGACCATTACATAGCCACGCGAAGCCATCATGTTGGGCGTTTCTTAGTAAAATGCTTAAAAATAGTGTCAAAAGAGCAATGCGATGGTGAATAGATGAGAAACGTCCTGCAAAAGATTCAACTGCCATGTATTATGGATAGGCATATAGACCATTTTCATACAGCCTTAGGGCTTCATCAACCTTAGCAGCAGATCTTATTCACAAACCCAGCTGAACAGGTACAGTGTGGTCCACAAACTGGATTAATAGTGGAGGGTAGACATAAATCAAATGTCGTAACATAGTCGTTTTGTGTTTTCATTTTAGTCATTGTATTTTGTTGTTTGTTGTTTTGTTGTTTTGTTTAGTATTTTCAACTATGAGCATGTTTCTTGTTGGCTCTGCATGCAAATCATTACAGGGGTAATGGTTTGCATGTAATCCACATTTTAATCCACATTTTAAGTAGAGGTACTATCCATAAAAACTTGCGTGCAACAAAATCAGTATGCTATTCATAAAATACAAACAATTGGCTCATCAGGGCTTTTCTCAGGACCAACCGGCTGTAATACTGCAACTAGCAAGCTTGGGGTGTATCTGACAGTGGGCTTAGCTTATAGCTTCAGTTCCTTATTTCAGTGCGAAGTGGGGGTCATTTTATAATCACTCAAATAATATCCAGAGCATGTTTGCATGCATTCTTCTTGCCAATAAGATCACAGTAAAACAAGTCAGAAACAAGAGTACAGCCATGGTTTAGGCTTTGATCATATGAATAATTATACCGCCCTAGCACTGTATGGAGGCACCTCCCTTCCCTGTGGAGTTGAAGCAGGCTCCTGTCTGCTTCTGATGCTCATTAATCATTGTTAAGCAAAGTGTAGCATCAACAACACCAGCTCATTTCTATGCATTAGATTCAACAGTGCCGGGTGAATTACTTTCAGTAATTTGATTTAATGAGGAGCTGTCCTGGTCGACTAATGGTCTATTAATGACGACAGGTAAACGCAATGAAATGCACTGGCTGCACGGCACTGATGACATTGGGGCTCTTAATGGTCACCATATCGCAACGGTACAGTTACTGCACTCAAGTAGGTACAAGGTTACAAACAGTATCACCACACATGACACTGTTAGTTTATGGTCCTGACCCGAATCCAACAGTGAACAGAAGAGCTGTTATGGTTACTAGTATTTCACATGTTCAAAGTCTCCATCTTCTAATCACCAAGGTACGTATAGGTTGTGGTGGGGTAAAGCAAAAGTAAATGTGGACTGAGATGTGGAAATGAGACTTGGGGCAGAGCTTTGTTGGATCAATGACTGTTACAGTGACAACACGATTACCAAGAGGACGGCAATGCTGCTTCAGCTAAAGAAATTACCCACCTTGAGCTACAGTGACAGTTTCTGCCTGACTGGATGGATGGATGTACACTTTCTGACTGAGTGTCTATCATGAGTTTGTAAGGGCTGACAGGTTCATACTAGCCAAGAGTCAAATGGGCCCCCCTGGAATTGAAACACATTTTTACCAGATTGTGGAAGTCATTCAGTCTTCTGAAAAAGTCATTTTTGTACAATTACACGTTTATTACCCTTTTCTGAATTCCTATCGTCATAGACAATTAACAGCATTTGCTTAATAGTCCCCACACTTATAATATAACGCATAATAGTCTCCCACACTTATAATAATTGTGATTTATTGCAACACAGTGCTTTCTTTCATCTTGAACTAATTTCTAGCTGGTGCAAACCATGAAAATGTGTGAGTGAGTCCATCATAAATAATAGTACAATAAACACATGGTGTGGAATAAATGGCCTAAATCAGTAATACTTTGACTTAATGGGGGCCACTGGACTTATTGAAAACACTCTGTTCAGGTCGTGTTGAAATTAATTCAAACACCTTCCTCTAAAGGAAGTGTTAGCGATATTGGATCCAAAACAATAAGAGGTATATTTCAAGGATTGATGATATTGGCTGGGATGTCCACAGAGCAGATATGTCTGCTGGGCCACTGGCAGCTCACTTGAAGGATCAATAGGAAGCCTGCCCAATGCTCGCTTCCTATTGATCCCTCAAGTGAGCTGCCAGTCTTCTTTGAGCTTACTACGGTGCCACGGAAATCAATACATCATTACTAAAATAAACAACAGGAGTCCCTTCTCATTTTATTCTCAACTTGGTGATTCTGACGAGAGAACCATGTTCACCAATAGAAGGCCAAAGAGGCCATTCATCTTTTTATTCTAAATCTGATGAAAGTATAGTTATGTTTTGTGCCATGTGGAATTTTTTTAGCTTTATTAGTTTTGGTGCCAGTGGCCAAAATTACCACCAGCCACCAGCCAAATGCTGGTAAAATATGCAAGTGGCTGGTAGATTTGCTTCACTCACTTGCCAAAAAACAATGGTAATCTATTGAGTGGCTTGTAAAATTTGAACAGCCATTTGGCCAGTGGACAACAAAGCTAATTTTGCACCATGTATTGGTGGGATTCAATCAGTCAATCAACATGCATCAGTGGCACTGACATAGACCACCAAAGTGTGAGATAGATTTTCTGCCTAAATATGGTACCATGGTGTCATTGACTTGTGGGTTAATGTGGGGATTCATAAGGGAATAAAATGATTGCAAACACTTTGTGATGGCCTTGAAATATTTGGGTTTTAAGTAAATTGATAGCATTATGTGGCTTAGAAGTTCAACATTTTACGATCCTTTGGCCTTAATTAGTGATATGTTCACACCCGTTGGTTATGTTAAACAAGTGATGATTTCACCCTACAGAGTTTCTGATGTCACAGATCAGCATAATTCACAGTAAAACAAAAATGGAGTTAAATTAGTAAATGTGTTATTTAATTAGTAAATAAATTAGTAAATACAGCCAAAAACGATGGAAGCGAAAGGGTCCCAAATCGACCGAAATGGTTAAGTGGTCTGTAAGGGGTGGAATCCAACCACGTTTTTGCCATTAAAATATATAAATTAAGATAATCCGAGACTAATTTAGCATTACAAATTGTAGCAAGAATTTGATTCCTGATGAAAAAAAATATCAAGGCCATATCAGCCGATATGCTAGACAAGCTTGTCAATTAGTCAATTAAACATTCATGATTTTGGCACTTACTCAATGTCTTTCCGGACAGACCCAAGAAGGTCTTCCCTTTCGCGGATAGCCAAGAAGTTGCCTTTGGTTTTGTGAAATTCATTTGTATAATCCTGACAGAAAATACATCAGAGCAGAGAACAGTTAGCATATGCATAAAATAAATTATATAAATAAATAAAATCATGAAAGCAAGTCTTAAATGTGATTAAAATGTAGACATGTACTTTAGATTTAGTGTTTAGAAAGAAAAACAAGACATGAACATGAGAGGTAGACAGAAACACACCTGCAGTATGTCTCTATGTCTCTGCAATGTGTGCATTAGGGCAGCATTGAGAGAAGCTGCACCCGGGGTGCTCGTGTACTCCGCCATCTTGTCATTGACTCCAGTGAGCTGAGGAAGAGATGGGGAGATGATGCTCATAAAACAGACATATCTTCAGTGGAGGTGGACAACTCCAGGTTCAGAAAGTGAAGCAATGCAGTGAGCCATCTGAGTTAAATCATTAGTTATACTTCTGGGTTGTGCAATTGAGCATATCGAAATGCTGACTCAAAACACTGGGAGAGCTTATGAATACATCAACTTCTGCATTATAGACTGTTGGGTTAAGCAGTTTGGATGCGCACATGCACAAACAAATAAACAAGATTAAATGTCATGAAATATGAATCTCCAGAGTTTTAAGCATGTCTGGCTCGGAGAGCATTACTTGTTTTGATTACTTTTATTTTGGCATAAGAATGCCAATCTTTCAATGGAAATGAAAACTACCTTTGCCAGCAGTTGCTCAATCTCAACTGACATTGTGTCGAACATTCTGTCTTGGCTTGAGTTGTTAAGTAGAGGGGTGGTGTCTGACCTAAAGGAATAGAAAAATAAAATATGATTAAACGGAGTTAATGACAAGTGTATTTGGCCATGTTATTTTTTGTTCTGATCCAAACTGATATATATATATATATATATATATATATATTGCATTTTATAAAACAACTCCATCTGTGCTGTATATCCTGCTGAATGAGCGAGAATATCTACGATCTACTATGAAAACAGTGAGTAAATCTCAAAATAATAATAATAATAATAATAATAATGTAATTACTCTACCTCCTTTCCAACTACTGTACAATAAATAACAACTTAGTAGACTACTTTGGTGGTGAACTACCTAGTATTATGTCCCCCTATCACAGACACACTACACCAAGTTATCACATTGTATTTTTAACGACTAATATGAAGTACTGTAGTAGCTTATTTTATTTGTATGTCACAAGATTAGAAAAAATATGTCCAGTTTTATGTTATTTCAGAAACAATGGAAATGACGTGTGTGGCCTTACGAGTCTCCCCGACGTCCATCCCTGGAACTGGTATAACTGGTGCACAGCTTACTAAAGGACACCAGCTTCAGGTCCAGCTCATTCTCCAGCTGCCTTGCGTGCTTCCGCAGATCTGCGGGCATAAGAAACAACATTAGAGCACATGGCACCTCCTGTGATGTATTTCACATGCATACAGGCTAGTCTCCACATGGCACCTCCTGTGATGTATTTCACATGCATACAGGCTAGTCCCCACATGGCACCTCCTGTGATGCATTTCACATGCATACAGGCTAGTCCCCACATGGCACCTCCTGTGATGTTATTTAACATGCATACAGGCTAGTCCCCACATGGCACCTCATGTGATGTTATTTAACATGCATACAGGCTAGTCTCCACATGGCACCTCCTGTGATGTTATCTAACATGCATACAGGCTAGTCCCCACATGGCACCTCCTGTGATGTTATTTAACATGCATACAGGCTAGTCTCCACATGGCACCTCCTGTGATGTTATCTAACATGCATACAGGCTAGTCCCCACATGGCACCTCCTGTGATGTATTTCACATGCATACAGGCTAGTCCCCACATGGCACCTCCTGTGATGTATTTAACATGCATACAGGCTAGTCCCCACATGGCACCTCCTGTGATGGTATTTAACATGCATACAGGCTAGTCCCAACATGGCACCTCCTGTGATGTATTTCACATGCATACAGGCTAGTCCCAACATGGCACCTCCTGTGATGTTATTTAACATGCATACAGGCTAGTCCCCACATGGCACCTCCTGTGATGTTATTTAACATGCATACAGGCTAGTCCCCACATGGCACCTCCTGTGATGTTATTTAACATGCATACAGGCTAGTCCCAACATGGCACCTCCTGTGATGTTATCTAACATGCATACAGGCTAGTCCCCACATGGCACCTCCTGTGATGTTATTTAACATGCATACAGGCTAGTCCCCACATGACACCTCCTGTGATGTTATTTAACATGCATACAGGCTAGTCCCCACATGGCAACTCCTGTGATGTTATTTAACATGCATACAGGCTAGTCCCCACATGGCACCTCCTGTGATGTTATTTAACATGCATATAGGCTAGTCCCCACATGGCACCTCCTGTGATGTTATTTAACATGCATACAGGCTAGTCCCCACATGACACCTCCTGTGATGTTATTTAACATGCATACAGGCTAGTCCCCACATGACACCTCCTGTGATGTTATTTAACATGCATACAGGCTAGTCCCCACATGACACCTCCTGTGATGTTATTTAACATGCATACAGGCTAGTCCCCACATGACACCTCCTGTGATGTTATTTAACATGCATACAGGCTAGTCCCCACATGACACCTCCTGTGATGTTATTTAACATGCATACAGGCTAGTCCCCACATGGCACCTCCTGTGATGTTATTTAACATGCATACAGGCTAGTGCCCACATGGCACCTCCTGTGATGTTATTTAACATGCATACAGGCTAGTCTCCACATGGCACCTCCTGTGATGTTATTTAACATGCATACAGGCTAGTCTCCACATGGCACCTCCTGTGATGTTATTTAACATGCATACAGGCTAGTCTCCACATGGCACCTCCTGTGATGTATTTCACATGCACACAGGCTTCGCCGGTTTCAAATGTAGGCTGTCCAGTATTAAAAGGTAAAACAGGCCTAATCTCATTGGGTAAATAATGACACGGTGGGCATCACCACCTGGAAAACATCCAGGTAACCTAGCATGTGTCTATTGACCCTTTCACATAAAACAAATATACGAGTTGAACTGTTTTATGTGCAATGTTTGATCATCTACCGCCAACAGCTTATTGACACTCAGTGCATCGCCGAGTTACGCTATAATAACCACGACGAAGCCATGCGAATAACAATATTAGGCTAATTTCTTCACGGATTCAGGGGGTTTTGTCTGTAAAGTGTACAGATAAAGTTGTGGGTCTGGGGGACCGAGATGTCCAAGTGTCGCCCTGTCCACCCTGACAGTTAGCATACATCCGAGGTTAGCCGTTTCCGACACACGGGTGTTACCAAGGTAACGCCCGCTTGTCCGCTTCCCCGAAACACGCCGCTGTAACTACTCACCACTAATACCATACGCCTGAAACCACGGATAAATAATACATGCAACGAAGTGAGTTTGTGTAGTCGTAATGCCACCTCACCTTCCCAGTAGTTGCTGCTTCCTGCTCCCGCCATCTTTGTTGTCGAACTACGTCAGCAGCTCCGACGTCACGCGTCACCTGACAGTAAAACACGTTGCACGACTGAATGGCGCCCCGCAGCGGCGATAGGTGAGCATCGCAACTCCTGTGAACGATTGGTTGAAATACTAAAATACTATTACAAATATGTAGATACCGGTATTTACATGATCAATATATTACAGAACCCGAAACCTGTAAGATATATATTGTGGATACAGATGGGGAAGTGGGAAAACAGTATGGCAGCACTAGACAATGCAACATCCAAATAAAAACAAATGCTTGTCTGATGACTCTTTTTATTGAATTTTATGTTGGTGCTCCATGTCTTCCGACCACACATATAAAGGTTTATTAAACGTTTTGTTTGCAGTAGAGCAATGACACTTTAAATTGCACTTATTTTCTTTTCTACATTTGGCAAACATCTGAATATGTACAATCAATTCCATTTCATATAAAAGGTTACACCAACATCAGAATAACATAACTTCTCATACCCAACTTTCAACACAATTGCACACACACAAACACTCCAGAACAGTATTACTAAGGAAAATAAATAACCAACTTTTTACACATGGATAATTAACTTTTGCTGCACTGCTCAAGTTGCATTTTGGGGGCATTGGCCTACAATTATAAATCACTATTCTCAAATCCATTGATCATTCACTCAAAGACACGCCACATATCCATTCTAATGTTGTGCATAGCAAGAGGTTATTTCCACAAAAAAGTGGGCCTCTTTTTAAAACACTTTAAGTGGTCATATCACTGATATGTGCACAGTGTGTGTGTGCAGCAGATCTAAATGTTATATGAACTCAAGTTTGACAGATATGGCCACTAATCAGCCATTTGTAACATATGACTATGAAAGGAATATGTAAATGATATCCAACATGCTCAGCTTAAAGCATTTTCTATTTTCTGAAAATTACAAGTAGCCCATTCAAAAGGTTGCAAAGTAAAAAACAGATAAGTCAACTATTGAGTGTCATACTTTCCAATGTATGGTATTTCGGGGCATACTTTGAAGAGCAGTCTCTGCTTTCATCATTGCTTTACTATGCATAGAGGTCCCTGCACTTAAAAGGAAACATTTTTACTCGGGTACAGCAACAAATGGAGATTTTCCCTGAAGCCGTAAAGCTCCCTCCATTTTGCATTATGTCAGGGAACTGAGAGGAGCACAATACAACCAATGGGTTACAATCCTCTGTGCACAATACATTTGATTTCAGCAGCCTTTCAAATAGTTGTATTTCCTGTATACCCTTTAGTAAAGCCTGGATCTGATTATAACCCAGACCTAGCACACTTGATGCTATTTTACAGCCTATAAACCGTCAAACTCTTTCGACAGGCTGTTGAATTCTACCACAGCCAAGGCACAGTGTTGGATTCTCTATCCCAAAAGCTAACTTGCCTAAAATAATCACTTCACTTATGGGACAACCTTCATTACAAACCGAGTGAGACAATCAGGAGTGTGTTTGGACTGAACAACTTTCTCACGAGACAGGCAGGTTAGTGGTCTACAAAACACCACTTTTGGGCGGATCGGATTTGAAGAAGGCGTGATATTAAGTGTGTATTGGGACGGATAGGCGTTGAATTGTAAACTCCAAGTGTCCCTCTCTATACAGGGCAGCTCCTCATTTCCTTTTCTCATAGTATTACTATAATACACAGTTTAATGAGAAAAAAAAGGAGAGAGATTGAGAGAGAGAGTGAAAGAGAGAAACCATCACTTTTGAAATTTCAATTACAGAAAAGGGGCACCATTGCCCAATGGTCCATCATGTTCTCGTTAGCCAAGGATTAACAAAATGTACCAACAATCAAAAGGAAAAGTGCAATAGAAGTGAGGGCAGAGGGTGGGTGCTGGTTCTCAGAGCTTGTTGGCATACAGTGTATCCTCATCGCTCTCACTCTCATCCTGGAACTCGTGGCCTAGCAGGGACTTCTTGGAGCCCATGGACGTGAGGCGGATCTCGTCCTCGTAGTCGTCCCGGTGCTGGCGCAGCCGGTGAAAGCCGTCTTTCTGCTGGTTGGACTTGGCTGAACACACACACCAGATGATACACGCGGTCACCACAAGGGCAGTCATGGAGGCCGCTGCAGAGAGGAGAGAAGACGACATGTGCAAACACATTTGTAGACATGAATGATGCTTGCGACAGACAGACGACTTCAGTTAAATGTTCACGAAATAAATTGTCATCAACATGGCCAGGGGAAGTGGGGTGCTGCAGCACCCCCTGGTGGCGAGATGATTTTTATTTTCGTGTTTTTTTATTTTTATAAATGTACAAAAAATATTTTACATAATTTTCCTGTCGTTTGGGAAAGTTTCGGGAAAAGACTGCAATACTGATATACTGAAAATGTATTTGTAAGTTCAATTTAATTAAGCAATATCACACAAGAGGGTGTGCTTTACCATAATTAATGGCACGACAAATGCGGTCAGGACCGAGGCGCATGCGCCGAGCTCTGTAAGCGTTACTGAAATGCCAATAATGACGGTAAAGCACACCCTCTCGTGTAATATTGCGATTGTACAACGGTTAGCAACAAAATAAAAGATATAATCAACACAATCAAATCAACTCAACAGGGACTAGAAAGCTTCTCTGTTGCTAGGTTATTACTAAGAGTCAGCCTGCTGGGGAAAAGTAGCCTACTTCTTTTGAAATATCTTTATGTATATTTCATTATATTCATTGCATAAAAAACAATAACAGCACAGGACAATTAACTGCACAATGAACCTAAATAGTGAATGAATACCTGTAGTAAATGTATATACAGAGATAATTCAGAACAGATTATTTCCTGTGTATTTTTCATTATATTTTTAGGAACACAATTCTATGTCTGTTACGATTTTCTTTTAATATCGCCATCATAGATACATTTTAATAGTCTGTAATAGTTGAAATTATTTCAGCCATTTTAATGTCTCACTGATGTCATGTGGCTTCTTGGCCAATAAGGAGAGAGCACTCCTTTTTCTGAGGAAAAACTCCCTGGGTTTACCCACCGTCTAAGGGGGTTTACACTTTCAGTTCCCAATTTCTCACTGCAAATTACACATTCAGCTCTAATGTTGCCCATTGCCTCTATGACGCCAAACTCAATATAACAGTCTTGTTAAGTCCACTTTCTTTTTGAGAAAGTCAGAATGCTCTTCTCCCTGACGCATGTTTCCTTCAGCTCTTTGTTTTGGGACCAGGTCATTTAGCCGGCTTAGCTCTGTGAATACTGCTGGTGTTTAAAAAAAAGTTTTTTATTTATTTATATATATAATTTGTTTTAGTTTTTTTGTTAATGCACTAATTTCTAAAGATTCTTGCACCTTTAAAATCAAGAGGGCTTTGCGACCCCCCGTGGAGCTGTGGCGCCCCCTAGTGGGGGTCAGGAACCCCAGGTTGGGAACCACATGACTCCACGGAGTCATGTTATTGCATAGCCATTGCAAAATGGATGCATTTTTTACATACAGTTTCAGCACCCCCAACTCAAAACACCTTCCCGTGGCCCTGGTCATCACCATAATTCAGTCTCTTATAAAATGATTTACTCAACAACGTATGCCAAATCTTTTTTCACTTTTTGGATGAATCGATTAAATGACAATACCATATATCCATACTGGTAAGCTTAACATTAAAGAGGTACAAAAGAGGTCAATAAAACAATACATCTGACCAAATGTCAACATGACCTGGCACCAGAAATCACTGACTTATTTAGAAACCCAACATTAGCATATCTTGTAGCTGGTTTGTACACGTTCTTACCTGCAGCGGCCACCACAAACTCCCTTGGCAGGCCGAAGATACTGTTGTCCATGTCAAACTCAATGACAATAATGCTGGCCGCTTCATAGGACGACACCACCACCTGTAAAGGTAACCAAACCTCTTAATGCAAATCACAATGTCAGTCCAGTTTTAACATTGCTTGAAAACAAGCATTCTATCATGGAATGGAATGGAACATTCATAAAATGGGCCGCAACATTTTAACCCACTCCAAAACATTTTTAAAAGTAAAACAGTTGAAACAAAAGCCAAACACGCAGCTATCCTGACTAGTGACACAGAAACACACACACACACACACACACACAGCTTTACAACATGCACCGTCTAATCACCTCGTTAAACATCCTCAATGATTGCAGGTGTGACTGAACAGGGTGATCAGAGGAACAGTTCATATGGTGGATGCCTGAATCCTTTTAGATTGCTTACTGCTAACAATCACACATTTCCTACATTTATTTTGGGAAGACTGAAACCTCTATGTTTGTATTCAAATATTTACAACTCTATATTTTGCGAGAGAGCAGCAGTTGACAAAACAGTTAAAGGGGCAAGATCGGCCAGGACTCATAGTCATGCAGTTTCTAAAGTAATTTGAGAGGGAAAAAAGATGGTGGCGTCTATTGTCCCCGCAACCACACAGACAGTGTTGCCAAATTGTAAGTCCATCCCTTTTTTTATTTTTTTGCACATGCCACTCATTTTGAAATTCCTGGAAAACCTTTCGAGTATCTGTGTACATTCCTAATATCCCTCAAACCTTCCCCAAATCTCGTGCCACCAGAGGAGTGAGATGCGTCCCTATGGCCTACGCCGCAGCATTCGTTGTCCTAAGAAATACGGGGACGGTATCAAGGAGAGGCCGGACATGCTCGCAGCGACGTGTGATCTGGACCCGCTGGCGCCCGCACAACGCAAAGAGAACCTTCCGAGGCCCGCGGCAGAAAGATTCTCGAGGAACGCCGCCACTCTACCCGACTTGGAGCCCGCTTGCGGTTCCCCGGCAGCGAGAGTGACCCGGGAAGAGTCGCCGTTGACGACCAACGGGCCGAAGACGGAGCCTTTAGTGATCCACGGCTACACGGTGCCCGAGTACCAGTGCGCGTATCACTCGGTGGTCGACCCGCTGCTCTGCGCTCCCTGTGGCGAGGCGGTGGCCTACAGCCTGGAGCTGGGCCGGACCATAAAGGAGCACCTGTTCGAGGAGCTGGCCTACCCTACGCTGCACATCTCGGAGCGGCCCGGCGGGAGGGTGGAGGTGGTGGAGCGCTTCTGTGTGCTCCGCGCCACACCTTACATAGCGGTGGACGTTAAAGGGGAGCCGCCGTGCCGTTCGTCTAAAGACGACCAATAATAATGGACCTTTGTTCTTCTTATTTTGTTTCCCATTCCTTTTGTTGCAATGTTGATATTTCAAAATGTCAAGGTTTGACATTACTATTTTGTGGAAAGCTTTCCTTTCATAAACTGTTCAAATCTACATATTTGGTGCAAATTGGTTACTTGTTTCCAAGTTGCAGGTTACAGTTGGGCTATTTCTATGATCAAACATACAAAAAAAACCTCAAACATCAGTTTGAGTTGAGAAGTTATATAATTGATTAAACTCTGCGCACCTCATTTTCAGAGAAGCACATATTTACCTATATAGAACAAGAAGCTTTTTTACACATTTCAAATGTTTGAAATTATTTTAATAAAACATATATTCACTGACTGTTAGCTAGTTAGTCATGCTGCAGTTCGGAGGAAAAAGGATGTTGTGCAAATTGTCAAGTAAGTGTAAATGTAAAATTTCTGACCCAAAACCCAGAGTGATTGCTATACGAGTTGTATTTTCCTCTGTATGTCCTATGCACGCAAACACACACACACACACATGTATACCTCTTGGCGTTGCTGTTGGTATCCATCGGCGACAGCTTCGATGTTGTGGTTGCCGGGGGCGAGCAGGGCGTGAAAGAATCCCCCTTCTGCAGTGTAGACCCGCACCCCCCCATTCAGAACTATCATGGCACCCACGATGGCTTTCCCGCTCTTATCCCTCACTACACCTCGCACTCCTTTATGGGCCTAGAATATAAAAGGAAATACAGTTGTTAATTCATATAATTGAGCAATATTCTGTGATTAGGAATAGTGAGGTAAACAGAAATATATATTTTTTATATATTCTTAAAATAGCTACACTGAATTTTGTACATGTTTTCAACTATAGTGTGAAAAATATAATGGTATAATGATCTCATGGTAAATTATTAGTTGTAGGACTAGTCGAATCGTCGTTCAGAGAGCGACGTGACTTTAAGGGCGTGTAATGCTGGACACTTTTTTTTTTAATACCACAAATCTTCGAACAATCAATTAACCTGGCAGATGTCGGCTTGGAAAATTTTAGTACAGCCCGCTTAGTTGCAATAATGTATTTGTATAGGCCTACGTAAACACAGATGCTGAACCTAATTTATATGCCTAGCAGATTTACTGCACATGTCCAGTAATTACCCCATGATGTGTCAACGTCCCGGCCAGAGTAATGTGTACCTTACCTCCACAAGCATGCTGAGAAGAGCCTTCTTGTTCTCTGCCCACAGTGTGGCCAGCTGGTCAGCGGGAGGGAACAAACAGCAGCCAGTGTACACTGTAATCTCTGGACAATGGCCAAAGTCCACACTAAAGTCCTAGAAGGGTACAGGCATACACATGACTCACATTTTTAATGACCTCTTCCTTGTTTCCAACTCTACCAGGTCGTCAGTGAGGCAGACGGACTGGTTTCATTTTACTTGTAACCCCACCACTGTTCCAGCGCTACAACCCACCTTCATGCTGCCCATGTGGCTCTGCCTCTCTGCTGCCCTGAGAACCCCATCTGGATTGGGCGACAATGACCAAAGCAATGTAAAAGACAAATGCTACAGAAGAATCACAATCAATGCTATAAATTAAATTATGTTAATAATTAGCACTAAGGCTAATGCTATAGCATTAGTTCCTTTTGCATACCTTGGCCATTGCTTGGACATCCGGGGTCTCCGAGGTGCATCTTGGGATGGTTTCTGGCGTACACATTAGCCAAGTACTTCAGAGTGCCCTCGTTTTCAACTGGAAAGACAGAACATACAACTGATGCAACTGACAAGGACGCCATGTGCTTGTGTCTCTGCGTTATTCATCTTTCGTGTTTCTTCCTTTTCTTTTAAGAAAATGTAAGGAAATAAAAGGTTTATTATTCAAATAAATTGATATAAAAAAAAAACCAAAGTTTTATAGAAATACAAACAAAATGAATCTTGTAAATGTGCATTTATTTACATAATACAAACTATAACCTGGCAAAAACAAGCATTATTTTTAACATGGGCTGGTTTAATCTTGTTCTGTATTACCAGTCTGGACGGGCTTGTCGTAAGGGTAGGTAGCCAGAAGAGAGCCCCCATCCAAGGACACAGACAGAGTTTGCCCCCTCTCCAGGATAAGCGCCTTCACTGCTTTGGTCTCTGCCTGGGCCTCCACCACACGCTGGGAAGCATTGCCTGATCACACACACATGTGGATGGTGTCAAAGCAGTGAAATACAGTTGGCTAGGGCTGGGTGATATGGCCAAAATCTTCTATCTTGATATAGGTCATTTAATATCTCGATAACGATATACACTCACAGGCCACTTTATTAGGTACACCTGTCCAACTGCTCGTTAACGCAAATTTCTAATCAGCCAATCACATGGCAGCAACTCAATGCATTTAGGCATGTAGACATGGTCAGGACGATCTGCTGCAGTTCAAACCGAGCATCAGAATGGGGAAGAAAGGTGATTTAAGTGACTTTGAACGTGGCATGGTTGTTGGTGCCAGACGGGCTGGTCTGAGTATTTCAGAGACTGCTGATCTACTGGGATTTTCACGCACAACCATCTCTAGGGTTTACAGAGAATGGTCCGAAAAAGAGAAAATATCCAGTGAGCGGCAGTTCTGTGGGCGCAAATGCCTTGTTGATGCTAGAGGTCAGAGGAGAATGGCCAGACTGGTTCGAGCTGATAGAAAGGCAACTGTAACTCAAATAACCACTCGTTACAACAGAGGTATGCAGAAGAGCATCTCTGAACGCACAACACGTCGAACCTTGAGGCGGATGGGCTACAGCAGCAGAAGACCACACCGGGTGCCACTCCTGTCAGCTAAGAACAGGAAACTGAGGCTACAATTCGCACAGGCTCACCAAAATTGGACAATCGAAGATTGGAAAAACGTTGCCTGGTCTGATGAGTCTCGATTTCTGCTGCGACATTCGGATGGTAGGGTCAGAATTTGGCGTCAACAACATGAAAGCATGGATCCATCCTGCCTTGTATCAACGGTTCAGGCTGGTGGTGGTGGTGTAATGGTGTGGGGGATATTTTCCTGGCACACTTTGGGCTTATTAGTACCAATTGAGCATCGTGTCAAAGCCACAGACTACCTGAGTATTGTTGCTGACCATGTCCATCCCTTTATGACCACAGTGTACCCATCTTCTGATGGCTACTTCCAGCAGGATAACGCGCCATGTCATAAAGCGCGAATCATCTCAGACTGGTTTCTTGAACATGACAATGAGTTCACTGTACTCAAATGGCCTCCACAGTCACCAGATCTCAATCCAATAGAGCACCTTTGGGATGTGGTGGAACGGGAGATTCGCATCATGGATGTGCAGCCGACAAATCTGCAGCAACTGCGTGATGCTATCATGTCAATATGGACCAAACTCTCTGAGGAATGTTTCCAGTACCTTGTTGAATCTGTGCCACGAAGGATTAAGGCAGTTCTGAAGGCAAAAGGGGGTCCAACCCAGTACTAGCAAGGTGTACCTAATAAAGTGGCCGGTGAGTGTATATCACGATATACTGTGTTTTCTGGTAATTTAATAAATAAATAGTCTATATAAAATAACCACATGGTAAAGCCTATTTTTGTATAATACTGTGTGAATTAAATACTTGACAAATGAAAAGTATTTTCTTAGTTTTTTCATCACTTTACTGTAATGCAGTCTTTAAAACCAGGAAAAGACAACACCTATGCCATATCATGATATTATGATATCCAAAATCTAAGATGATATCTAGTCTCATGTTACAATATCGATATATCGATATGTTGGCTTTCTTGCTTTTGTAATGACAGTACATGCAGTAAGAGGGTTTTGTTAACGTTCAAGATAAACATTTTCGCCCCCGTAGATCAAAAACCTACAGTTAATCTATCTACATCATTTAACTTCATATCATACAACTGACCAAAAAAGTCAGAGTCCAGGTCTTTGCCGTGACTGTTGGTCATGCCCAGAGTGGAGGTGCACTGCTTCTCCTTGGCCAGCTCCCTACCGTCTGGGTTCACGGAGGGCAAGATGATAATCCGTGTCTTGTTTATGAGCTAGCATGGAGAGAAAGAGAGAGGGGAAAGGAGAGCTCTTAGACATTCAGAAATATGACTCACTGCATTGATTACTGGAATTCACATAGATAACACATGAGAAATTGCGAGCATTCAATGCTATAGGACCTTAAATGACAGGAAACATAAGCAATGTGCATTCAGCATAGCAGATTGTTTATGTGACTACCATATGCACACAGATGCAGGGGATACATCCCCCCCCAATATTCAGAACATGTACATTTGTCCCCCCTAATTAAGAACATGAAGAAGCAGACTTTACTCCACACACACACACACACACACACACACACACACACACACACACACACACACACACACACACACACACACACACACACACACACACACACACACACACACACACACACACACACACACACACACACACTCCTCCCAAAACACAGATATGCGTGATATGTTTTCAACGAGCAGAAAGTTTTGAACATGAGCAAAAATCTTTCCTTAATGTCCCCCCCCCCCCCCCCCCCCAATGTTCAAATGAAACCTACGCCACCGCTTATGCATACAAGGTTGTATGGAGCACTGCCAAAGCAGGACGCAGAATTGGTCAGAAATACTACTACTAGTACATCCTGAGGCCCCTCACCTTGGTGACAGCCGGGTTCTTGTCATAGTTGATGCACAGGAAGGCAGCGAACTCCAGCAGAAGCTCTGTGCCCACCGGAGCGTTTCCATGGATACCCGCCACAAATCTTATTTTGGGTTCGGACGGCTCCGCCTCATTGGGCCGGTTGGAGATCTCCAGAGCCCAGATGGTTCTGAACTCCACACTTTCGCCCAGACTAGACATCAGCAAAAACGGAGCAACAATGGAAAACCTCGAAGGCTCACAGTCAGCAGTTATGTTCACCGCAAGCTGCAGAGAAAGATCTAACAAAAGCAAGTAAATACTTGAAGCTGGGGCCAAGCTGAACATTTTTTATCTGAAACGATTAAGAAACGATCGAGCGGCAGACTTCAGATCGTTCCAAAATCGGCCTTGAAAATCGTGTTGCGTTGCCCCAGCTTCACAGAGAAGCTACAGACCAAAAAATGATCCTAGTTATTTAAGAATCCACAGCAATGGATAAAGACATTCACTAGGCCATTACTTACGCACTATACAATCTGTCAATAGAAAGTACAAATCCGGTACATCGTAAATGTCTGCTTTAGTAAATTCCATACCGATACATGAAGGTGCCATGTATCGGCACATCAACACATAAAAACTTAACAGGTATCGCAGTTTGAAAACCTAGCTTGTGTGAGTGACATGTATTTACTTGCGTTAACACTTTAAGTCAAGGTTGGCACAGAGCTAGACGTATTAAAGCCACCAGAATTGAAAGAGGCTATTAGGTTATCCGGGTGAGCGTACCTTCGCCGGGAGGTGATCTTGGGGAAGTTGAGGGTAAGGCCTCTTAGGAACTCCGCCATCTCCTTGTAGTTCCGATAGCGGAAGCTGTTCTCCGTAACTGTGCTCCTCACCAGCTCCTCCAGGCCACCGCCCAGGGACAAGTCCTTGATGAAGCTCTGGAACTCCTCCACGGAGGGGTCCTGGGTGGCCAGCGGGCCCTTGGGTGCCAGGCCTTTAGACTCGGTGTTGATACGGGTCAGTTTGAAGTCCACCACCTCAACTCGGTCTTTTGGGATCGTGGCATAGATCTTCATAGGTTCATACCTAGAGTACAGACGGACATGAGATTTTTACACAACATGACGATGATGAGTCGTGCTCAACTGCAGTGGATGTGCAATGGAAAACCACTTGAGATGGAAAGCCAAAGAACAGACAAGGACATGCATGTCCTGGACCTTATTCACCTAGCGGCCTTCTTCCACTAGGTGACTAAGGCCCAAGACATGTAATTGCATCTCTTTTCTTACCCGCGGGCTGAGGCGATGAGTTGGAATGTACCGGGGATCAGCAGCCTCCAGTAGTCTCCAGTCTGGGCCGTAGTGACGTTGTGATCTATGCCCAAAACGCTGATGGTGGCATTGGGGATGCCCGAACCATCCTTGATGTCTGAGACTGTGCCCTTGACTCCCCTGTGGACCTGGTGGGACACACAGACACACACACAATGCAAAGAATGAGACGGTGAGAAAATACTCCCTTGAAAATAATCAAGGAGACGAATACAACAAATAAAATAAGTAACTGCAGTAAAATTGTTCACTTTTACTGCTCGCAATATGCTTAAAAAGTAGTTTAAAAGAAAAGGGATTGTACAGAGACAAACTCCTACCGGACGCAAAGAAACAATATATTGGAGGGAAAAAAAAAGCATTATTGGAAGCATGGATCCTTATGAAATACCGAAAATTTGCCAAAATGCACTTGTTTGGAGCCGTTTAAATGCGTTATTTTTGTTGTTTTACTGTTCACGGTAGCAAACTAATTGGTATTCTCTTATCTCACTGTGTACTTGTTGGGCATGCTACATATTACCCTTTTGACATAAATCCTTATGTGTGCCATCACTTGTTTTCCACAACCAAAACTATAGGAATACGATATGTATTGCGATTCTGAAAATATTGCGATACCTTATTACGATTTTTTTGTGCTATTTTTTATTTTCGTGTGGTTTAAAGGAGCTATATGTAGGATTGCGCCCTCTCTGGCCAAAACTGTTATTGCAACCACGTTGTAAATACTGTACAGCGTGGTACTCCCTCCCCCTCCCCCCCCAGAGTAGCGGTTGCCAGATTCCCCGTTCCCGGATTACTCAACACAACACTGCGTCTACTAGAAGGAGCAACCACGACAAGTGTTTTACATACTGTTCTTTGCTTTTATTTAGGTAAAGAACATAGAATTGCCTCTGTGTATGAAGTGTGCTATACAAATACACTTGCCTTGCATAGATCCCTGATAATATTGACCAACTGCATCACCGTCACCGGGGCTTCATAGTAATGTGTCCGAATAGAGCAGCCCTCTCGGACACACACACATGCTGTTACCGCTGTTTTATTAGCATCCACACTTCCAGACCATCACCGGGGCTTCTTATGGCGCATTTCCACTAGCACGGTATGGCACGGCACAGCACGGCACGGCACGGCATAGTACTTTTCGGGTCTGTTTCCATTACAACTGAGTACCATATAGTACCTCCTCGACGTGGGCGGGGTCGTCATAACACGGCTGCGCAAAACTGCCGTGACGTCATTTACACCGCGCCAAGCCACGCACAAAACCGAGAGAAAACAAAAAAAAGAGAGGAACGTCTGGACCTCGTCGACCGACCATGGCGTGTTTTTTTGTGAGGTCATTTTCTTGTAGAAGAGCAGCGGGGTTTTAAAAAGTGGTGTGGTCGAGTCTCGTGTTTATTTATGTCTGGTCGGTCGTCGCGCGCTTATGACGCTCCCAGTGACGACACTCGTCGGCCAATCAGTGGAAGGCAGTCGGCTGACGTCACGTTATAGTACCGCTTCGGCTGGCTTGGAACCAGCGCCGATGCGGTACCATCGTAGTACCTGATACTAGGTACTACGTGCTAGTGGAAACACGCAAATACCGTGCCGTGCCGTGCCGCGCCGCGCCGTACCGTGCCGGTGGAAACGCGGCAATAGTAATGTGTCCGAGGAGAGCAGCCCTCTCGGACACACACATGCTGTTACCGCTGTTTTATTAGCATCCACACTTCCAGACCATCACCGGGGCTTCATAGTAATGTGTCCGAATAGAGCAGCACTCTCGGACACACACACATGATGTTACCGCTGTTTTATTATCATCCACACTCCCACACCGTCACCGGGGCTTCACAGTAATGTGTCAGAATAGAGCAGCCCCCAACGGACACAAACGCCAGCTCTGACCGCTGTTTTATTATCATCCACACTGCAGTCGGTGTGCAGTAAATGGCCCCTCAATGGTGTGAAATCCTTACATACAGTCATTGAGCAAACGATACTGACTTCGTGAAAACGCCCATGAGGCAACGACGCAATGATTCGCTTCAAACATGTTTTTCCAGCAAAAACTGAATAATGGCGATAAGCCAAATATAATTCTAAAGATTTACTGCAATAGTTCACTCCAGTGGAAACATGGACCATTTTCATTACCCAACTAAAATATATTTGGTAGGCTAATAGTGCAATGTAAACATGTTCACGAATGCATTTAGTAACGTCAGACATTTCTGACCCGAAACATTTGTAGCTGCAGCCTTCCTTATACAGTAAATGGCTGCAGCTCAGCCTATCTGGCAACCCGGATCACGATACAGTACTGACTTCGCGATTGGAAGCTAGGCAGAAGGTGGTGCAACAGACCAAAACACAAAATGAAAACAAAACAGTTTTCCTGGCACAGAAATATTGCGTTTGAAATTAAATATTCTGGCTGGACTACTATTATGTCTGACATAAATACTTGAAATTAACATGATTCCTCAATGTCTAGTGACATATTAGGGTCATTTTATGATTACTTTGAGTACATTTCTTACATATAGCTCCTTTAACGCTTTACAGGTCATTACAGGTATTTTTTAAATAAATGTGGCCAATCAAAACAGAACAAATGATGCAATGATGCAAATTAAGTATTTGACGAATACACTGGAGCTCCCTCTGTAGGACAGCACCATTATGATTATATAAGATAACATTGATGCATGTGGTTTACATTTATTTTTGAGTTTCAATTTTTTTGTTAACCTCATTAACCTAACCTGACAAGTATTGAGGAAGCAAATAATCCCCATTCTCAAATGAATCACTTCTTTCCTCTAGCCCTAAAAGTAAAACGTGTCACCTGATGGATGAACTGGAGCATGGCCTTTCGATTTTGCTCCCAGTAGCTGGGCAGGTCCTTTGCCTTTGGAAACTTGACACAGCCCAGTTCAATAGTGACCTCAAAACAGTTGGTGTTCAAATAGTTCCAGTCCTGCATGCCTCCTGAAAGGTAAAGCACATCCTTCAGAACAACATCAACTAACGTTTAATAATGAGACCAAAAGACCAAAAACATTTTAGTCCAGTTTTTGTCAAGCATTTGGTCAATTTTCCTATAAATGCAAATGTTATTTTAAAGTTAGATATTAATCTAAAGTCTGATTTGTGAGACCAGCCCAACCCTAACTCTACTGGTAATCCTGGCGACCTCCATGGCAGGGCACTAATGCCATGTAAACTACTCATTATATACCGACAAAACCATTTCTCTTTAATAGAATGTGTGTTGCTTATTGTAACTGTAAAAAAGAGCTACATAACAATTTGGAAAAAATAACATAGATAAATGTATAATATATACTATATGTGAAAATGTATATTCTGAATGCAGGGATACAGAAATGTGCCACATTGTTTGCTAGGCCGACTTAGTGCGTAAAAAAACAACAACTACATGGTCAGAAAATTTGAGACTGAAAAGTTGGCAATTGTGAAGGACCTCTGGGCTGATGTGTCGACAGAATCTTTTGTCAAAACAGATGGGCATACCGGGAACATTGTACCAGTTGGCGCCATTGGTGATTCCCTCCCCAAAATACTCTGCAGGGTACAGCTCCTCACAAGGGTGCCCTTTGTACATCAGAGGGTTCTCCTTCAACACACACACACACACGTAAATGGTGTTCACATTATGTTTTAGAGAAAGCTAGAATCTCAGCATACAATCATGGGAGTGGGGGGGGGGGTCATTGTACCTTTGAGTAGGCTTTGGACACCTGGTGAAAGACCTGGTCATCAGGGCATTTGCTGTACTCTGTGACTCCTTTTTTGTCGTCATCATAGGGGTAATTAACTACTAGAGAACCTGTGTTAGGCGAGACAGGGATTGGATTAAAGCAGAGTTCAAAAGTAGGCTTTTTTTCTATCTTTCAATTTTTACCAACAGTAATCCATGAAAAACCTCAACTAAAAGGTATAGACCCTTTATCGATTTACTATTTAGTAATTTAGATACATGACACTTGTTAGATACATGATATTAATGAGGAGGCTGGGGTTACACCCTAACCACACATATGCAAAGACCATATGAAAAGATGAAATTAAAATAGCAATGCAAAAATTCTGTCTTGATAGATCAAAAAGGTCCATAGGCATTAAATAGTAAATCCACATAAACACAAACACACTTTGGAAGAATATGACGATAGGAGGAGGATCCTACCTCCGTGGAGGTTGGCCGACAGGACGAAGGGGACGCTCTTCAGCCAGTTCATCACGGCCACCGTCTCTGGCTGCCGGGGCTCTGTGATGGTGACAAACTGGTCGGGGAAGTTGCGGTTCAAGTCAAAGTTGTTGCTGTTGTTGCGTCCCTTGTAGCCTTGCACGTCCCCTGTGAGGAAAAAAAAAGGTAACATTTGGGTTTGGTTTATTGTTATTAGTGTTGCTAGATGCCCTTATTATCTATTAGGGGCTGTACAGTTATCCCCCACCCCCATCCCCCCCAACATGTGGTACGGCTGTATATGTGAAATAGGTCAAAACAAATCTGCGTCTGTCAGTACTGTGCGAGTTAAAGCCTCAGCCTACCTTCCCTTGCAACTTCATAGCCATCAGGATTCATGGAGGGCATGATATGGATGCGTGTGCTGTTCACCAGCTGGGTGACCTCGGGGTCGCTGCCATAGTTACGGCAGAGGTACTCGATGAGGTTGAGCAGCAGCTCCCGGCCCACCACCTCGTTCCCGTGCATGTTGCCCACATACTTGAACTCTGGCTCACCTGTGGGGGGGGGAATAACAAGTTAGACATAATATTGTAATCGTTGTCACATTACCCAGGGTCCAAAGTCCCTGCCATCAGCCAGTGCAGTGGTGGATAGATTTTTCCACTCTGGCAGGTAAAAGGACAATTCAAAAAGTCAATTTCTAACCCCTGCATGTACCTGTGCCATGTTTTAAATTGCTGCATGAACATGATCTTTGCTTCTATGCAAAAGATCATATAATATGCTCCCGGGGCTTTACATCACTCAAACAACCAAGTGAAATAGGTTCGTAATATTGCTAAGTGATGAAAACCTGTTAATTCAGAGCAGTTATGAAACTCAAGTCTCCCCCACACTGGCCGCGAGCCAGCGTCAGAGTTTCGCCTGTTCGGCCTGTTTCTATTTGAGACGCGCTGCTACAGTCCTGCCGTAGCTAACATTTCATCGGTGTTCAGAAAGCACAGCACAACTTTTCTGGCCGTGCTCGTCAATCGAACCAACTCGTAGTGCTTGTGAATCCAACCTTGCGTAAACGGTGCGAGGTGAAAAAGTGCGTGTACGTGCGCATCCGGTGTGGGTTAACAAACAAACGCAGAGGTCCTGTGTTGTGAGGCAGACGCTCGCTCGCGGCCGGCACGGGGGTCACATCCCACTTCCCAACATACCAGGTTCGTGGACCGTGGGGTTGTCGGAGATGACCATGACGTACAGCTCGCGACCCTCCACCGACTGGCCAATGGAGGAGAGGTGTGCGATAGCGGGGAACTCGCTGCTGTGCCTGCGCAGGAACAGCTCCATGTCAGCGTAGTTGTGATGGCGGAAGTCATGCGGCTGCAGTGGGGTGGGCTTGGCCTCCGGGGCGGAGGAGGGAGAGGGAGAGCCGCTCTCGTTCCCGCCGGGGGCGATGGCCGTGGAGGGAGCGGGCTTGGGTGTGTGGGCGGTAGTCGCGACGGTGGTGCTTTGTGTGGACGCCGCATTGACGCCGCTGGCCACGGGTTCCAAGGTGAAGTTGAGTTTAGTGGCTTTGCCCTCTGTAACTTGGAAGCTGTGGACTGTTTTTGATGTGTACCTATAGAAGGAAAAATGATACACTTGGATCACTGTAACCTTTCTACCCGTTTTGTTTAATACTACGAAACAAAGAAGCCAAGCAGGAAAAAACCAAGCAGGAAGTTGAGAAAAAAGTGATTTGTGGTTGTTTTTTGTGACATACGGAAATAAAAAGGAGAACCGTCTCTAGTTTGCGAGGGGACAAGAGAGCCTACCCTGGTGCAATGGCTGAGATGTTGTATTGTCCAGGCAGCAGGAGGCGGTAGTAGTCGCCGTAACGTCCTGTGGTCAGGTTGTGGTTGATGCCTGCCACCACGATGCTGACATCAGGGAGGGCGGAGCCATTGTTGGCCGCCGTCACATAGCCACGTACCCCTATGTGAACCTGCAACGAGATATTATTATGTTGACCGAGAAGATTTGGTAGTACTGGAGTTTAATTTCATTTTGTAGAGAATGGTATCCAAAGTGTCAGTGAATTCAGATGCAGGAGCAGGTAGGGGTTAGACATCAACCAAGTCTTTTATAAGAGGTTCTATCAAAACAAGCAAACATTTGTAGTTTGCACTGTGAACTTGTTAGTTTTGAATGATCGGCACATACATGTTTATACATGTACATAATACACGTGTGTCAAGGTTAGACCCAGCCCACTCCCTACCTTCTCCATGTAGGCAAGAAGTGACTCCCTGTTCATGTCCCATTCCTTCTGGAGCTGAGAGGCATGGGGATATTTGCAGCAGCTCAGCTCCATGGTGACTTCCAGACAGTTTCCATGGAGGTAGTTGTAGTCCTGCATCCCTCCTGAATTACAACACAACAGCAGCATTGCTTTAAAATCAGCATGCCGTTATTACACTATAAGAGGAGGGAGAACATCAAGTGTGCCTGACAGTGTCCAGATATAATAAATATACAAGGGTATGAAGTACACACCACTAAAATTTACCATCAGTTACATTTTACATCCTTTTAAACATTAACAAGACCACAAAGCTGAAACCTAACATCAAATTAATGCAACACAAAAGCAGAGGAACGTCTGATAGCTGAAGATGGCCTTGATGGATGCATGTGCTCTGGCATCATATTGTAGAAATCCTAGATCAGGGGTCGGGAACCTATGGCTCGCGAGCCACATGTGGCTCTTTTGCCGACGGCCGGGGCTCTCCGACGACATTAGTTGAGGGGGTAATGTAATCAAGGAATCAGACTAGGTCTACCCTAATATAATGCTAAAATAACAGTCAATAATAGGGGAGAGCTGTGTCGATAGAAACACGTCATTACATTCGGAGAAAACCGTATTCTTTTTAATCAACCCGACTCTCCCAACACACACACGCACGCTGGCCCTATAATGACAAGGCTTCGTGGCAAATAGGCAGTCACAGTCTATCTGAGTAATGCGCGGGATGCGCGTAACACACCCCAGTCCGAAGACCGACCGGGGGGGGGGGGGGGGGGGGGGGGGGGGGGGGGGGAGGGGCGCGATCGTAACACACCGCCTCCGGTTGGGCCAAATTACTTTATTTTTAATTGTTATGACAGTCCTGGGCCGGCCCAAAGATGTGCGTCGGCCCAGATGGCCAGTCCACCCCTGGCGCTAATCAAAATGTTAAAAAGGAAAAAGCCCGAAAAGAAAGTCCGCAACTTTCAACTGTCCGATTGGACAGATTGTGTTCGTGGAAAGAGCTGGAAGTGCGATCTGTCTGTTATGTAATGAGAAAATTGAAAAATCGTCCATGAAACGATCAGTGGCGTAACTATCGACAGGTGCAACCGGGGCCCAGGGGGAGAGCCCCCCCCCCCCCCCCCGGCAACAATCGCGCAGCACCCCCCCCCCTCCCCTCCGTCAACAACCGCAGGGGCACAAAAAAAACAAAAAAAATATTTGCACCGGGGCCTATCATCATGTTGTTACGCCAGTGGAAACGATGCAATGTTAACCGCCACTTCGACACTCACCATGCACAATTTGCAGCAACATATCCTATGTAAGTTAAATATCCAAACTTTTGCTTGTAACCGTCTTTATGTGGCTCTTCTGAGATTTTTTTTTTTTTTTTTTGTAAAAGTGGCTCTCAAGGCAAAAAAGGTTCCCAACCCCTGTCCTAGATTATCCCAGCGTTACTGAGAGGTGGAAGTATTCACTGTGAATAAATTAATAGATAAGGAGCTACACAAATGCAATGTTTATTTTGACATTCACGAGCTAAGGGGAAATACAATTTCCAGCATGTCTGATCTTGAAGAATCAAACAGGTTGCAAAATGTAAAACAAAGCTCTACCATACTTTCTGGGACAAGCTACAGCAGGAATAGGAAGAAACAGAACGGTGCAACTGTGACTGATTCTGCAGAGCATAACAAATCTTTTTTGAAAATGATTTTGAGATAACAAAAGTCTTTTTGTTTGATTTGCATTTTACATGTCCCATTAACACAATCTCTGTAGTTGGAGTTACATTTTACATGTGCCATTCACAGAATCGCTATGGTTTGAGTTGCAAGTTCCATTAAATGGCAAATGGTAAATGGACTGCATTTTATAGAGCGCCTTCCAGACCAGTGGCCACTCAGAGCGCTTTACAATTATTTCTTCACATTTCCCTATTCATACACCGACGGAGATGTCAACCATGCAAGGCCACAGCCAGCTCGCCTGGAACAGTTAGGGTTAGGTGTCTTGCTCAGGGACACCTCGACACTTACCAGCAACCTTCCGATTACTAGGCAACCCACTCCTGAGCCATTGCCGCCAACAAATCTCTATTGTCTCAGCAAGTTCAGCCATGATGAATTGCATTGATATGGCATGATTTTATTTCCTCTAGACTAGAGCGTGTGTGAGCACGAGTGTGTTTCAACCTGTGGCACGCATACCACCAGTACTGCAGGTCGTACGTGGGATTTTATTCTTGAAATAGACACATGTACAATAATAGAAACAATAATATGGATGATATATAGTATCATGGCTTGTCATTTCAAAAATAGTGTCGCTTTGTGCAATTCATATGTTTTCCGTTGTAATGTTTTCCATTGACGTTTTGTGTCAATTTGTGTTTGCTAAATAAAAACACACTTGGAGCATAAGCAGCCTTGCTGACTTTTCCTTTCCACCGTTTCCCACTGGCAGTGGCCTTCTTGCAGTAATTGTGTATAAAGGGAGCGCCAGCACTCCGCACCACTTGCTCAGCCACTGCATGTGTATTTATCTATAACTGTTTGCATATGAGGTGGTACGTGAAAGGTCTCGATGAAAATATGAAAATAGTGGTACACTTAAAAGTCACAGGTTGGGATCCACTGCTCTAGTGCAACACACTGACGTAACGTCAGCTCAGTCAAACAATAGACAAGAGAGTGTGTTTGTGCTCCACTAGACTCGGGTTGTAAAACACACTTGGATTATAAAAGGTCATGAGCTCCAGGAATGTTTTTATTTGGAGTTACTGGGAGTTGGAGGCACACCTTTTGATAGCAAATAGCCCCCAAGGGACCCCCAAAGTACTTCAATTGAAGTACTACATTAAATCACCGATTGACATGTTTGACTATAAAACGCAGACATTTTCATGGAAATCATTGTCATGGATTTTTGGAATGTTTTGTCCTCAAATATTCCTCACCAAGGTGCTGAAAATGATTCTTAGCCCTGAGCAGTAGGGAACCTAATCCTTCAAGTCATTACTTTAGTCTGAACTTGATCATTTCATTTCAAGACCAAACAAAGAAACTACCATCAGAAAAGCAGGAAGTATAGCATAGCAATGCTCAAGAGCTAAAATCAGTAAAACGATGTTGTGGAATCAAGTTCCATTGTCTACAAAGACTCAAAGCAAACATCCTCAATTTTGCAGGGAAACAATGGCATCCCAAAACTAATATCCTCTTGACAATCAGGGTCTAGATAGGCACACCCTGTGCTCAGAACAACTGCTGCCTTTCAGTGTGCTTGGCACAGGCAGCAGAATTCACCAACACAATCACAAGCAAGGTGTCGGGTGTTAAATGCATGGATGTATTATAAGAACTAATTAAATGTCATATAATCCAATTTAAGGAAAGCTGTAACCTATGGTTTTTCCAAGCCACCCATAATAAAAGCCAATTATAGCTAGCATTGACAAATGACCACGTCTCTTGCCAGTTACGCGATAAGAACCTCTTGATTTCAAACAAACAATAAAGGATGCTTTACTAAGTGTATACAAAAGAAATTAGATGATTTAGATTAGATTATTAGATTATTTAATCTAAAATACACATCATTAAAGTGTATATTTGTGTGTGACTGGCTCTGGTGGCCATCCAGCCCTTATACACAAGCAACACTTGAGCTAGATTAGTAGGTGTCTGCTTACCCAAGCCTTGAGGGAAAAAAACAAGTCAGGGAGTCAGTTGGTCATGCTACTGTTCGCATTACATCCAGTGATGCATTCAAATCCAGACGACAGCTGGCCAACTGCATTTGACAATCTGGCAGAGCCTTATTGCAGAGGCCAGCAAGTCATTCAGAAACAGTTGTCCAACCTACCAGGTCAGGGTTAGGGTTAGGATTAGGGGGCTAAGGGTCACCAGGCCAACCATGGGCCGTCACCGCCATCCTAACTAAGTCTCCGGATGGCGACACGAGATCATTTACTTCCTGTGTGTGTGTGTGTACTCCTGTTGGCTGGCTCTATGGCTACATCCACACCAATACATTTTTGTCTTAAAAACGTTCGCTCTTTATATTAAAATGAAAACAATCAATATCGATTCGTATTTAGGAAACTGAAATGTTTACATTTAAGACATGATGTGGACCCCCCTCTAAAATATTAGTTGGTGAGTGAACATTATACAGACCGGAAAAAAAAATAAAACCGGACAGGCAGACATTTTCCGACATTTTACTTTTTAAATAGAGACGATTCATCTTCCATAATCTAATCCAGGTGATTGCGCATTAATCCGAGAGCAAAATACAGGGATTATCCTGGTATGCTTTTGGACCCGAAATGTGTCAACAGTGGGAGACAGCAGGATGTAACCAAACCCCCCCCCGGATGTCTAAAGGTTCGTCCCACTTCACCATGTAACTATAGGCTGACCTACCTCTGAATCATCTAGGCAGCGTAGAGGCTGATCGAGTTACTGGCTGGCTATTACTGACATGTATTTACATAGATAGCTCAATGTAAAGTTACTGTGCCCAAATGTCAATGACTCCATTGGTTGTAGGGCTGAACAATGAATCGAAATACTATCAACAATCGCAATATGGCCAAGTGCAACATCCAAATTGCAATCTCCAGATGTAATGAAAACATGTTTGTTTGAATAGAAGTGTTTTCTCCTCAGGCCTGTTTGGAGTGTCGTAACGCTTTCCTGCCATAACTGCTCCTAGTCTCTAATGGATTCAAAGTGTTTGTTTTACATTGATTTGCCATGTTGTTGCTTGTAGTAAAAGTAGCAGTATAAAACGTGCTATGGAAATGCATGTTTAGAAAATGAGTCGTGATCTCAGCCTAGGTCTAGGATTGTTTTAATTGGAACCATTCAAAATGAAGATGTTTTAGGTGCTTGTCACAGGAAATACGAATTTCACCGAAAAAAAATCTGACTCGCTCATTTCAGCCTTCAGCAACATCCCCCTAGTGCACTGTCACACCAAGATAAAAAATATCACACAGCCTTCACTACTTCATCTCCATGGCAACACGTCTCAGTTTTCCTACGCCAGGTTGTATTTGTTCCTCAATTGCAAGACGTGTAGATAAAGCCAAGTTAAACAATAGAATTCAGTCACCGTTTGTCTACCCAACTGTGATTTTGCACAACAATGGTAAATGTCATTGTTGGCGAAAGTGGTGGTGCGCTCACGCTCAACACATAATTGTCAAACTACTGGGCTTCGTCACCATGGAAACCAGCAGCTCGTGGCCATGCACCTCCCCCCCGCTGCCCCATGACAATGTGTGTGACAGGCAACTGGGTAACAACAATGACGAGACGAGGGAACAACACCACTCCTTTTCCCCAGGCCAAAAAAGCTCAAGCACCCTGGCCTGAATACAACGGGAACAAAGAGGGAAGCGTCTCACCTGGCACATCATACCACTTGGCTCCATTGGTGATGCCATCCTTGAAGGTCTCCGTTGGATTGTCGGGACAGTCGGGCTTGCCGGTGTTCATCACAGGATGGTTTTGGGCGTAGACGCGGGCCAGGTAACGAAACAAATCGTCATCGGCCGACCGGCTGTACACGCCCTCCATCCGATGGGCGGCGGAGTCGTCGAAGGGGTAGCTGGCCACCACCGTTCCTCCGTGCAGGTTGGCCGAAAGCACAAACCTGGAGAGAGAGGACGGGTTAGATAGGTTAGATAGGTTAAACGGGGCCGGTTCACGCCATTTACGACAAACGGGTCAATTCGACTAAAACGTAAAACATTACAATAGGTGTGTAGTATTTAGCATGGTGCGTGTGTGTCGCATGTATATTCAACCGCCCTGCCTAAACAGATAGTGCCTGTAAACAAAAAAAGGCTTAAGCTGTTATAACATGGTTGACCTCTCTCTCTCTAGTCTAGATCTCTGCTTGGAAAGGAAGAGACAACCTTTTTGGTCACAATGTGATACGCCTGATTAATTGTAAAACACACTATTTAGCCATTGGCATCTATTGATAATACATTCAACCAATAAGCCTGCTACTAGCAGTGGACTGACTATTCAGGTACTGAACAAGGAGGAATAGTTTGGTGGCTTTTTAAAGCTCCCATCAAGGGTACCTCAGGAACAAGTGTAGCTCAGGACCACGTCTATGGACGGTGTGGCCTTTTCACCAAACCACACACAGTCTGTTAGCCTCATAACCACCATTATGAGACATGAGACAACTAAACAGGCTGTTTGGATTGGACTGTGGACTGGGGGGGGTGAAAGTCCAACCTAGCACCGCTAGCAACCGGGTCCCGTAAAAAAAACCGCAGTTGATGGTAAGCAGGTGACTCTTTGTGATGGGCGAGGGTCACAGAGTGCGTGTACGTGCGCATGCGCGTCCTGGACCTACTTTTTCTCCCGTATCCACCGCATCACAGCAAACACTTCCGGCGCGTTCTCCTCGCCGACGCCGGGGGTCTGCTGGTTCGGGTCCGGGAACTGGTCCGGGAAGCTCCGGTTCAGGTCCACGTCCCGGGCGTTGCCGCGGCCGCTGCCGCGGCCCTCGCAGTCGCCCTCAACGGCCCTCTCGAAGCCGTCCGGGTTCATGCTGGGCATCACGTAGATGTCCGTGTCGTCCACCAGCCGCGTGACCCGCGGGTCCCCCGCGCCGTAGCCCGCCAGCAGATACTCCGCCAGGTAGACCAGCACCTGCCTGGACACCGTCTCGTCGCCATGCATGTTTCCCACGTATTTGAACCTGGGCTTCCCCGCGTCCGCCGCGTCGGCGTCCGCGTCCTTCGTGATCCGCAGGACCCACAGCTCCCTGCCCTCCACCGACCGGCCCACGCTGGACAGGTTGGCGATGCGCGGGTATTTCCGCGCCAGTGACCGCAGGCGCGCCGTCAGGTTGGCGTAGTTGTAGTACTCGCTGTAGCTTTCCGCGTCCGCGGCGGCGTCCCCGCTCGCCGCCGTCGTCTCTGCCCCCGCGGAGGCAGCGGTTGTTGTTCCCAGGGCGACGAGCATAAGGAGGCAGAAAAGTGCGACGCGGAGTCGAGGCATGTTTCCGTCGCGCGTGCTTGCTCGACCATATGCACGTTACGCACGTACGACGCGTCAAAAAACGCAAAAATATATATACACTTGGCGGGGGGAAATGATAACGGTGGCTTTTTTTCCGCTGGCGAGACGTCGTCCTCTTCCTCTTTCTCCCGTGAAGACGGTCCGGCCTCTCTGGCTGCCTGCCTCCACTTCCCCCGATACCTCGGGGAGGCGGCGCCTTCGTGTGACGTCACGAGCAGTCGAGATTTGTTTTAATTTATTTTTTTAATGTAATTTTATACATTTAATGTTTACAAAAATACAATTTCATTTTGAATTAAAAGACGTTTTGGGAATATATATATATTTTTTTTAAAAGCGGTATTCACGTTTGTCTCGCTGCATGGTGTGACGCGTTCGGCGTGGCGTCATTTGGCATGTGCATTTGGTCCCTTGAACGCACTTTCGTGTGTTTTATACAATAACTTAAAATGTTTTAAATATATTTTAAAATATATTTGTTTATAGGTTACGTACTTCTCTTATCCCCCCCCCCCCCCCCCCCCATTTAACGATGGCTATCTTTGTGACTAGTTACATTGTTACAGTCCCTCCCATGCAACACTATAATATCAAACGTCACTCATTTCTACAAAGCAAGCAATATGCTGTTATACACATGTAAAAGAAACACACAAAAATAGAAAGACACATGACTAAGGAGAAAGTGAATATCTTGTTTTTAATGAATGCGTTGCCCATTTGCTTTTCTTTATGAACTCAAGTGTGCTCTGCATCAACAAAGCCTCACTACCCCACCACCACCAGCAGAGGTCACTCTTCCTCCTCTAAATGGGCAATGTGGTTCCATCAAATTAGCTGGTTCTTTGGCACCTTCTCGCTCGTCATCAACCCTTTTGTCACAACACCACTTAAGGGAATGTAAACAACACAGCAGAAGTGTCAGTCATCCCTCCCTTCACGGAGGTCTGACAGAACTGGCCAAGCCCTAAACATGATGGGGAAGGGAGGAG
Organism: Merluccius polli; assembly: GCA_030340625.1. Taxonomy (NCBI): domain Eukaryota; kingdom Metazoa; phylum Chordata; class Actinopteri; order Gadiformes; family Merlucciidae; genus Merluccius; species Merluccius polli. Next base: position 294,550 of record JAOPHQ010004273.1, on the reverse strand, counting down.
GAGGAGGAGGAGGAGGTGGAGGTGGAGGTGGGAGAGGTCAGAGGGGGGTGGGAGGGGCAGGACGATGCTGGGCTCATTGCTGGATGCGGCGCAGCGACTGCACTTGGAAGGTCTGAGCATGGGAGCCCCACTCCCTGTAGTGTTTGTACTCGCCGCCATGACGATCAGACTCCATGATGTACTGGTAACCACGGTAACCTGGGAACTGGTAGCACACCCAGCTGGGAGACAGACGGACAGGGACAGGCAGGAGAGGGGGATCAATTCAGCGATAGCATCGAACGCAGAGCAGGTATTCAAATAACTGATAGAGAGATTTGTGATTTATGTTATGTTTAAAAATAGGTTTAAAAGATAGCTCAATATGTTGGGAGAAGAAAAAAAGAGACCGCTAAATGATCACATCACAGATACACATTGTTTTTCTTGACTAGTTTTCTTTTCTTCTTCTTTTATTTAGCATAGTTCAATAAATGTTTTTGAAAAAGCATCTCTCACTAGTCTAAGATCTACGTATTTTCATGCATTGTAAAATAAGGTAACATTTTCACACAACGGTTAAAGCATGAGCTGATGGAGTGCTATATTGCAGGTGGACTGATACTCACGCTCCACCCTGCACCTGCATGGATCCAATCTCATTGTTGGCCCAGCCCATGGCTTGGAGGGAGGGGTAGTCGTCGTTAATCTCCCACTGTTTGCCAATGAAGTTCTCCTTCTCAAACACCATTATCTTAGACTCCTTATGGTTCTGGAAGGACCATAATGGGACACCATAATTACACTTAGGCCTACACATATAATGAAGTCTAAACAGCACCCGATATTTAATGCAGATGTTGTGAATGAGTCCTGGGAGAAGGAGGGTATTTTCTTACATAATACAATTTGAATCAACAAAATGAAAAAACAAAATGAAAAAAAACTCTGGAAACTTTGCGTTTCCGCTCAACGTGTTTAGGGGAGGAAATGCAATTTGTTTTTTTTCTCCATATATTTTTGGATTCTTGAATAGAAAGAGGGCTGCAGAGGGGAAGCGGCAGAGATGAAAGCGAGGCTGATACTCACTGCAGAGCAGATGGGGCGGAAGGACATCATCCTCTCAATGTGGTAGGCGTTGCTGCCACTCCAAGACTCCCAGCGAGGGTACTCTCCCCTCTCCAAGACGAACTGCTGCCCGTTGAAGCTAGAGTGCTCATAGCCCACCCAGCTGCATACACACACACACACACACACACACACACACACACACACACACACGCAAATGGAGAGACGTACAGACATTGAATATTAGTGGAGCAGCAGAACAGAGAGCTGGATCTATTAGTTGCTGAAACCATTAAGTTGGCTCATTACATACGGATTCATTTAGCGGACGCATTTCTCCAATGTCATTTTGATTTGTTTTCTCCTATTTTTAAGATACGTCATTGATGAGCACGTAGGGGTTAGACGCCTTGTTCAGTCATGCCTACGGGTAGACTGCGGCTGGAATCTCAACACCCACCAGACCAGTGGTTCATAACTGGTCCAGCCTCACGACCCACATGTGTCATTCATTAGTCATTAAATCATGACCCAAAAATACAAAAATGTATTTACCAATACTGCAGTAAAAAAAAAAAGTACTGTTAAAAACATTGAGCGAACAAAAAGCTGCAACAATTGGGGCTAAACTCAAATGAAATAGTAAGCCATTGAAACGTTAATTAACATTGAAACATTAGTTAATTCACAGGCTTCTTTCCAAAGATTTAAGGTTTGGCATTTGCTCGGCGACCGACCCAAAATGCCCTCGCGCAATGCGCTGGACTATCCTGCCTCACCCCTTGGCACCTCTTTTCCATGGGCAATGGACAATTTAGATTCGAGGGACATGACTTAAGTCTATATTATATATATGTCTAATCCACAGAGCAGAGGTACTGTTGCCGTCTGCACGCTGTCACATAGTGTTAGGGGTCATCTCAGACTGGACTTACGCTCCACACTCCACCTTCAGGGAACGGATGTTATCAAAGCCGCACTCCATGATGTTCTGGAAGGAGGCGGTGAACTCCATGCGCTTGCCCTGGAAGTTCTCCTGGTCGTACACGGTGATCTGGAGAAAGCACACGCGTACGGTATGACACACTGTACCCGCATACCCTGATGTACAGAAACGTACGCAAGATGTTGGATCATTAACATTATTGTAAACATATACCTTCCATGGTCCCATTGGGTTGGGATTAGTCGAAGCCATTCTGTCACAACTCTTGTGCTGATTAATCTGCGGTGGAAAGAGGAGAATTATACATTATCCCATTTTCAAATATAAGGGTGCATGGTGTTCATCTCATCCAGCCTAATGAAGTATTACTTTTCCTTTGCCACTCGTTGGTGTGCTAATACATAGTGGTATGATGATGTTCATCTTAGTCAGCACAATAGAAGCCAAATGAAGCTGTAGAAAATCCTACATTCATGAAAAATTGCAAAAGCTAATCTGAGACATTGTCAAATGTGGAAAGTAAATGTGTCTTTTAATGAATATTCTACACACAAACATAACGGACAAATTCTATGTATAAAATAATCAGCCCAAAGTTGGTTAGTCTCAATAACTCAGCCCAACTGTGAACCATATTAATTGTACCTTTGACTGCAACTGATACGTTGATACTATTGCCCTACAGGTAAAATACTAAGCCGTGTCAATACTATCATCTATCCAGAGGTGTCAGTAGCAGATCCAGACACGCACAACCCATACATGCTACAGACTCCACAAAGCACAAAGTCACCTGACAACCTGTAACCTGACAATAGCATGCACACTGCTAAGCGCTAAAGGAGGAGGGAGAGGGATGCTTACCTTGAAAAAATATGTGTGCAGCGCTCACAGTTCCACAAGAATCATGTCCTGACCTGTGGACATCACAGGTCTATTTATATATGTTAGTGCGGGGAGCCTACTGGGCCTGGGGATTCGGGGAAGGAGTCAGCACATTGCTTGGCTGTCCATTGTCTAGAACTGAGCCACTGGGCTTTGGGTTTTTGGCTGCAGGGACTGGACGGAGGGCACGGTGCCCAGAGCCGGTGGGGCCAGCCGGGCCCAAACACATCAAAATCATCCCACCTCAGACTCCTTCCAGCACAGGAAGGAGGAGGAAAGAAACCTCATGAGAGATGAGGGCCATTAAATGAGATAAAGGTTGTCATAGCTTGGCTAATAGTATAGTATACATTGTATGGTATAATAGTATATAGTGGCTAAAAGTGAGAGGTTCTTGGCAACAGTTTGGTACTCACACAGTGCTCTTGGCCCTTCTCTTGACCCTGTCTTTAATCTGAGTGTGATCACCTCAGCTGACCTCAACCTTCTCCATTCAGGTTTTCACGCCTGTGCATGAACACGCTCAGCCATGTGAGTAACATGCCTGTAACACAAAGGCCCGCCTCCCTATCGAGAGAATGCTATACACACACACACATGCATTGCACACACACACAAACACACGGACACACGTACGCACACGTACGTACGTACGCACACACACACACACACACACACACGCACACGCACACACTCACATTCACACACACACACACGCGCAACATGCAGGAGGCATTCATTTAACTTAGCACGTATAGCCAGGCAGGCAGAGTTGGAGCACAAAGACAGAGCATGCTTTGTTTCAAATCCAATGTTAAAATAAATACATCATGAAAATCTATGTGTTACCCACCGTTACATTATTTGATTTGGCATTTTTTTCACAATAAAAAATGAAAGTGAAATGACATGTTCTTTTAGTTTTGACATGACATGACATTAGTTTTGACATGACATGTAGTTTTTCCAACACAGTAGAAATGTATTTAGTGACAGGTCTGATTACATTAATCTGACAATTAACCTTACATTCGCCATACATTTAAATAAATCTGATTTACCCTAAGTGTGATATTTCTGCATCATTACTTATTCCATATTAAAACAGTGACAAGGTGTCCAATTTACACTTGACATTTGACCTGACAAATAAAGGCGAAATAAATCAATATCCTAAAAAGGTAGCCGGTCACATTCTTGCCCATAATCGAGCTCGTACCCATGCATACATTCAATTGTAAACATATGCTTTGTTGCGAGTGTGTATTGGAAAGCATGTGCACCCATGATGACCTGAGGAGCAAACGCCCACCGTTGGCCTATACGACACAATAGAGTGGTGGCAGGCCCCCTGAGGTCAGCACATTAACACACACATGGATCAAAGGCTTTGGCCTGGCCGCACCATGGCACCGGGCCAACAAAGAGGGAGACAATGGGCCCCGCTGGAGAGGACACAAAACAGAGAAATTATGACCTAGACACAGGAAACAGAATGGGAACATGGGCCGGGAAGTCAAAAATGATGAATTTGATAAATAACAATACAATATAGAAAATCTATACACAATAGCAACGCAATATCAGGAGTAAGAATAAACATTGGGTTATTTAGTACGGAGTCGTGTGTGTGTGTGTGTGTGTGTGTGTGTGTGTGTGTGTGTGTGTGTGTGTGTGTGTGTGTGTGTGTGTGTGTGTGTGTGGACTGTATGGCAGGTTGAAAAGGAGGGTGTGAGGTGAGCTTTCTGCTGATGACAGTGACTGTCCCTGTGCGACCGCAGCGGGGCCGCACAACAAAACAAGCGTTTGTGTCAGCATTGCTAGTGAACAGCGTGACCCTTGACACCTCCCACCACCCCCCCCCCCCCAAACCCCCAACCCCCCCACCCCTACACCATGTACCCATCTCTCCTCTCAGCCAATGAGAAGAGAGATTGGATGGAGCTATAGAACCTGGATGGGTGTGTATATATATCCCTCCAAACAGCCTATGTACATATCACTTCGCTTCCATCCATCGCTTTGAACACGCACTGCTCTGTAAGTTTCAGCTCTAGTAGCTCTCTTCTCAGAAAGACTTTGTGGATTTGCAATTAAACATATATTGAGTGGACAGGTAAAAGGTTATCTATTTGTGAATCTATATTTAAAGTTTTAACTCGCAGCAAAGAGCGAGGATCTTTCGTTTTTTTCCTGGATTTCGGACTGTGTAGTTGGAATAATGCCATACAATGTTGGTTTTGGCAAATGGGAAACGGTCAGGTGTAGGACTGGGAGTGTATCTCACTGTCACATAATGTTGAGGTTGTGAGTGATAGTGTTTGACTCAAGCAACAGGATGTGGTGCATTTGGTTTTTGGACACCTGGAAAAGTGGTACAACTTTGGGATTGGAATATAACAGATTCAAGAAGTTCAACATTTGACCTACTCCAACAAAATTGGAAAAATAAAACATTTAGCATCTGCTTTCTACTTTTGAGTATTGAACATACAACTTTAGGAGTAGAAAAAGAGACCCAAAAGCAAACTGTAGAGGAATCCTAGGAAAAAAATACATGCACTCTTAACGGGAGGCATATTACTAAAACATTATGCCTAAGATATATATATATATATATATATATATATATATATATATATATATATATATATATATATATATATATGCATATTATGCATATACATTGGGGGTAAATACAAAATGGCCAGAAAATACACTTTTAGTAACTGACAGTTTCCCCGTCTCTCCCTCCCCATCTAGACTTGATCATGTCTCACTCTGGAACTCAGGGCAGCATGGGCAGCCACGGCATGGGGATGCGCTCTCACAAGGTACGTCCCACTCCTTCAACATCCGTCCGTCCTTCAACCAACCGATTGAGGTTAGAGGAACGGAAAGTGACCTGGTGTCGGGGCCTCTCCGCTCTTTGCTCCCCAGATGTACGTCTACGAGTTTGAGAACTTCCAGGGCCGCAGGATGGAGGTCACCGGCGAGTGCCGCAACATGTGCGAGAAGGGCTTCGACAAGGTCGGCTCCATCAGGGTGGAGTGTGGACCGTAAGTCGCCGCCGCAAACCCTCCGCCACCACGCCTCAAACAGCGCTTGGGATCGTTCTCAGTCTGTGTAAATTCTAATGTTGTTGTTGTTGTTGTTGTTGTTGTTGTTGTTGTTGTTGTATTCATCCTCATCCTAGACACATACATAGCTGCCGCATTGACTGCTTTTTAAAAACTATTTTTTTGTACTCTGCGTAGATCACAAACCCTTGAATATAAAAACGGCTCAATGAAATCGGTTGAGAAATGTAAACGTTATGGTGCTTTTTATCCAAAAAAAACCAAACATGCAGCTCCCCCTTTTACTTGTATTTGTTTACAGGCCAGTTTGCCCTCTCCAATATGGTGGCGACATTGACATTCGATGCAAAGGCCGATGCGGCGTCTATGTATATATGTCTATGATCCTCATGTCCATGTGTCTCTGCCTTCCCCAGCTGGGTGGGTTATGAGCAGCAGAACATGAGCGGAGAGATGTTCATGCTGGAGAAGGGAGAGTACCCCCGCTGGGATACCTGGACCAACAGCTACAGGTGTGACCGCATGATGTCCGTCAGGCCCGTCCGCATGGTAAGTTGTCCTGCTCCGTCTGTCCGTCGTCTGTTGTTGTGTTGCGTTTCCTTCCTCCGGTTACAATCTTTCACTTCATCCCTCCGTTTCTCCCTCCACCCACACATGTATCCATCCGACGTTTCCTTTGGACATTTCCGTAGTGATGGGTGTTCTCTGCATTTTCAAAGGAGGTTGTGAAGCTCAAATGAAAAATCATTGGAAAGAAATCCCAGATTTGATCGCTAAATAATGATAATGAACGATACACCCAAAGCTAAATCTCATCAATACAGCGTAACCAACCTGCTCTTATGCAACCTGCAGGACCCCCAGGACCACAAGATCTGCCTGTACGAGTCCATGAACTTCGAGGGCCGCAAGATGGAGGTCAGCGATGAGGACATCCCCAGCCTGTGGTCTTATGGCTTCCAGGATCGCGTTTCCAGCATCCAGGTCACCGGTGGAACGTAAGTAGCATCAGAAATTACAGAAAGGGAATGATGGAGAGAGAAAGACAAAAATGCACACTTGAGATTGAAACACCATGACCAACACAATCTTCCTCTCCTTCTCTCTGTCTCTCTCTCTCTCTTGATTCTTGTCAACAGCTGGGTGGGCTACCAGTACCCTGGTTACCGTGGTTACCAGTACGTGCTGGAGATGGGCTCTTACAAGCACTGGAACGAGTGGGGCGCCCACCACCCCCAGATCCAGTCCATGCGCAGAGTGAGGGACATGCAGACACACCGCAGGGGCTGCTTCGAGTGGAGCAACTAGAGGGGGAAAACAGCAAGAGTTTGTGGCGGCAGCAGGAGAGAGAGAGAGAGAAGCAACGCCCAGGCTTGCCACGGTGCTCACCATCCCTTGGAGGACAACCTGAGGCGATGAGGTGTTCTGTAGAAAGACTTTTTAGGGTGACAGCGGGAAAAGTGACAGCAAAGCTCTCTGTCTGAAGACCTCATACCATTTTAGCACACGTATATGCATTTCAGAGAGGGGGGGGATTATGTGGAATCGGGCAGATGAAATTGGGTAAATCACTGGTTTGTGTTAATTAACGCAACTTGGATTTTTTTTTTCTAACATCTGCTTTTGCTTATGCGCTTCTCGCTTTTATCAGTAGATGACCCATAAGCATGTTCACAAAAATTGTTCTCCTTCTGCTGAGATGCACCGAGTTTAAGGGATTGACACTTAAGTCACTTACTTCACACACAACACTACCATGGACAGCTCTCGGCCCTCCTCAACCCTCCTGCAGTACACCTGTCCTGCGGAAGGGGGCAGTGTACCCTAACGGTCTGTGATCCATCAGGGCAACTACAGAAACCTCGACATTTAAAGAGTCGTTGATGTTTGTATGAAGCCTGTGGTTACAGGGACTGTTAACATACCGCTGTTCAAGGTAGTGTTCAACACAGATGTTATGATCTTTTGGCTGACCCCATCCACCTCATTGATGAGGCTGTCCATTAGATTCGTATTTTACACTTTCTCAGGGATGCTGGCATCTGGAAAGCAACTTTCCACTGAAAATGAATAACATTAATGAAATAAAAAAATAATATAAAAAAAAACACACTCGCTGCATCGTCTCATTTTTTTTGTTTTTTTTGTTTCATACGTCATATTTCATGCTTATCTTGGATTGCCTTTAAACAATGTGATAATTGAGCTGAAAGTGTACATTCACCATCACATTTCTAAATGCATTCAAAACGACAATATGATTATAAATAGCATAGGTAACTAATAAAACAATTAGATTGAATAACAAAAACAAAACAAAACAAAAAAAGCACAAGTTAAGATAATTTTGGATCCTTAAAGGACCTATATGTAGGATTGCGTCCTCTCTGGGCAAAACTGTTATTGCAACCAGGTTGTAAATACTGTACAGCGTGGTACTCCCTCCCCCTCCCCCCCCAGAGTAGCGGTTGCCAGATTCCCCGTTCCCGGATTACTCAATACAACACTGCGTCTACTAGAAGGAGCAACCATGACAAGTGTTTTACATACTGTTTATTTAGGTAAAGAACAAAGAATTGCCTCTGTGTATGAAGTGTGCTATACAAATACACTTGCCTTGCATAGATCCCTGATAATATTGACCAACTGCATCACCGTCACCGGGGCTTCATAGTAATGTGTCCGAATAGAGCAGCCCTCTCGGACACACACACGTTACCGCTGTTTTATTATCATCCACACATCCAGACCATCACCGGGGCTTCAGAGTAATGTGTCCGAATAGAGCAGCCCTGTCGGACACACACGCCAGCTCTGACCGCTGTTTTATTATCATCCACACTGCAGTCGGTGTGCAGTAAATGGCCCTCAATGGTGTGAAATCCTTACATACAGTCATTGAGCAAACGATACTGACTTCGTGAAAACGCCCATGAGGCAACGACGCAATGATTCGCTTCAAACATGTTTTTCTAGCAAAAACTGAATAATGGCGATAAGCCAAATATAATTCTAAAGATATACTGCAATAGCTCACTCCAGTGGAAACATGGACCATTTTCATTACCCAACTAAAATATATTTGGTAGGCTAATAGTGCAATGTAAACATGTTCACGAATGCATTTAGTAACGTCAGACATTTCTGACCCGAAACATTTGTAGCTGCAGCCTTCCTTATAGAGTAAATGGCTGCAGCTCAGCCTATCTGGCAACCCGGATGGCGACACAGTACTGACTTCGCGATTGGACGCTAGGCAGAAGGTGGAGCAACAGACCAAAACACAAAATGAAAACAAAACAGTTTTACGGCACAGAAATATTGCGTTTGAAATTAAATATTCTGGCTGGACTACTATTATGTCTGACATAAATACTTGAAATTAATATGATTCCTCAATGTCTATTGACATATTAGGGTCATTTTATGATTACTTTGAGTACATTTCTTACATATAGCTCCTTTAAGCAACAAGGCCTCATTAGCCTCAGCCAATCACAGCTTGCGCCGCTGCAGCGACATTGGCGCCGCCTGGCGGACACTGCGCGCCCTGCAGGACTGAGCGGCCAACACACCGCCAGAGTCAGTCGGT
>JAOPHQ010004273.1:145000-280000 GCA_030340625.1 Merluccius polli | reverse complement strand
TCGATAGCCTATATATCTTATTCTGATCCGAACGCGACGCAAACACATCCGCATGCGTCTCTCCTGTGTGTGTTCTCGTTAAAAAAAAACGATTATTTAGAAAGAAAAAATCTGGAGCCCTGTGGCCAAAAAGTCGCTAACTCAGGGAGCTAATCTCAGGGATTAAGGGCCTATAAAGGGAAGCCTGCTGGGTCTGTATGAATGCTGCTTCTGGCCATGTGTTATGTCAGACAGGACCTCTTTATAGCAACACAGCATTCTGGAACATTTCACCATAGTGCAACGGCTGCCAAAGGGGAATTACAAGGTGCTGCCCGTCGTGTTTATTTAATAATACATGTGTCATATATGTCGACGGTCGACCCCGTCGTTTGTTTTTTAGTTGGGTTGTTCTCCTAAATGTGAGAAACAAAAAAAGCACTTGGAAACTAATTTGCCAATTGGAATACGTTCAAACATTGAACAGCCGGCAACCATGGATCAAACCCAGAGTTATGTCAGCGTTTCCACATTCCCTTCCTAAGTCGAGTGGGGGCAAGCGCCGGAGCCTCGTCAAAACCAAATCAATTTGACAAAAAAAAAAAAAAATGCAACTTTGTGTCCCAGTCACTGAACTGGTTAATTCACAGCAGCCAGGTGGATGAGGAGGAGGCAAACGACAGGCTAATCTAGCTGGCAAACTATCACAAGGAGCGTTGCTAGGTGACAGTGTTAAAGGAAGTGAAGTGGAGCACTTGACATGTGCATGCTGGGGAAAGTGTGTGTGTGTGTGTGTGTGTGTGTGTGTGTGTGTGTGCCTGTCTGTCAGTCTGTGCATGCGTGTGTGTGTGTGTGTGTGCATGCATGAGTGTGAAGTGAGCATGGAAAAAATTGTAGCCACTTAGCAAAAACACAACTTATGACCCAGACAAATGCTCACAAAATCTGTTCACGAGGCCTGCTACGATTTAATTGATTTAATAAAACGCATTTGTGTAACAGTCATATGATGCGGTGTGACATGAACTGAGCTGTGTGATTATGCATCTCCTTCATGTTTTGTGTTTAATAACAGACGCACAGACACAAAACGATTCATGGCACTAACATACGTATGCTCCATACCTTAACTATAGCATTTATTACTTATAACTTATTTTCATAACTTGGCTCTGCCACCGTAAACAGAAACACGACTGAAGCTGAACTATTAGAATTGTCAACGGTGTTTGCACTGGATACACCCATAGGCGTTATCATATGTTAACCATAGGTGTTACCATATGTTAATGCATGTCTGTGCCCATGTTTCTAATTATGTGGATGCAAGAAGCATAGCTGGTTCTGTTACAAGTTCAAAGAGAGCAATCATCGTCATTTACGCCTAAAGATAGCAAGGTTAAAAATCATAAAGACTGCAGCTTGAGATGTATATGCATGCATGGTCACTCTCTCTTTCTCTCTCTCTCTCTTTCACTCTCTATCCCTCTCTCACTCTTGTTATTAACTTACTTTTACTCACATACTTTGACATGTAATATGGAATCAACATATTTGCGTTGTCCCTATAGTAGAGTCGTTTCTTTAGCGCAGATCAGTGTAGATAGGACCTCACAGGATTTGAGGTCACTTCCTGTATTACATAATGGCCACAGTGGTTGTTGTTTGGTCTCTGTTGTCTGAAGACATGGTGTCTTGTTGTTGCTGCCTGCTGTCAGCCTGTAAAGTTTTAAATAAACTTATAAATAATGTTTGAATGAATCAACTTAGAAACTGAAGGGCTGATGCCTATCTAGTCTATCACGCAATACAATTACAATTGTAATCCTGACGGAAATGTCAGAACTCTCTATTTTAATAGGTTTAAAGATTGATGGCTGGTAGCTGGCCTATTATTAGATATAATATTTCAGAGGGCCGTTGCAGTTGCACCCAATATAGGCTAAAACATAGAGCACACATGTGTATTAGTCAACAGCCCGGAAGCATCTTTTTAATGTGTCTATATATGTTTTGCGTTTAAATGTGTTCCCCATTGTCTGTGAAAACGTGAATTTCCTGTTTGAGGAAAACAAATTACTAGCTATCTATCTATTACTGTAAGCTATGCTGGGAAAATAACAAGCGAAGTGGTGCCGTTTTTTTTTTTCTTTTAATGATTTAGCAGAAATAGCAGCAACTCAATCCCAGTTTTTTTTTTTTTGTTGCTTTCCAGTGATATTAGCAGAAAGGATAAGCCGCCCTGGGAATATGAAGTGGCACTAGAAGGCATCAAACTGCAACCGTCTAACCCTCTTACAGCGTGGATGGCAACGGGGAAAGAGTTGCCATTTGTGAGCCAGAGCAGCTTACATGGAGTTCTGTTGACAGCAGGCATGTGATGCAGCCAGACCTCCCTTATTACCATTCTACTGGCTGAGGTTTAGCCAATGAGGAGATCATCACAACAGCCATTCTGTTAGGCAGGTATCACAACAGATGAGGTTTGCTGCATGCGTAGCACAAAAGCAATGTAATATAATATGTATAATACACTGCAAAGTACCATCTCAGTTTCTACTGATACTCTCGTAGGGGTGGAGTATGAGATTAGGCAAGTCTGCTTGTCCATGAGAATGCAATCATGGGATGCATAACATGAGGCCGAATGTACAATAATATCTAACATAATAATATACCGGGCATTTGAATTTTGTAATCTGAAACAACTTTAAAAAAAAGAAAATGTGAAGAAAGTTCGATACGATGATGACTATAGTTTGTCGTATAGTGCATTATGTAGGTTACCGTGAATCTGTGTTTCAAATAGTTTAATAAGTGAGGACAGGCCAAATTGGTGGTGAACCACTTTGATGTTTGTAATGTTGATGATGACACTTTCCTTCCTTCCTGACAACTCTACAATGAATCTTGATCTACAAGGAATAACCATTACCACTGCCCTGGGACTTGAGTCTATGGAGACTAAATCCTTTAAAGAAACTTGCCTGCACACACATACATACACGCCCTCTCACACAAACACACACACACACACACACACACACGCATTCACACCCTGCCTAAAAATATCCCCTAGAGATTGGCTAAAGCCTGTTTGGCCCATCTGCTTCCCAGCTCTACCAAAGGGAGAGAATGTGTGTGTGTGTGTGTGTGTGTGTGTGTGTGTGTGTGTGTGTGTGTGTGTGTGTGTGTGTGTGTGTGTGTGTGTGTGTGTGTGTGTGTGTGTGTGTGTGTGTGTGTGTGTGTGTGCGCGCGTGCGTGTGTGTGTGTGTGTGTGTGTGCGTCTGTGGATATGCATATTAACGCATGCAGTGAGTCTCCACTTTGTAAATAAGCACAGTGTACATTGCGTGTGAAATGTTGGGTGAGAATGTCCTGCTCCTCAGTCTGGCTCCATGTTGAACTTGTAATACATTTCCCCATGACTGCAACACAGTTAGGATGACAATAGGTCCATGATAGGGTCCATTATAAATGTAATATTGTGTATGTGTGTGTGCGCGCGCACGCGCGTGCGTGCGTGCATGCGTGCGTGTGTGTGTGTGTGTGTGTGTATGCCAATCAGTCCACGTGACGGTAAAACAATATAAGCCTCTTAGTTACTAATCCTACCCCACAGGGAGTGGACAGTGGAGTCTGTGTCTCTCTCTATTTGTCTGGCCAGCTCGCACACCACACACACATATTGTTAATACAATATCATCATGCTGGTGTGGGTGTGAGGGTCGGTTCACAAGGTGTGGCGGGGATGGAGTAGAGGGTGTATTAGACTGGCCCAGGTATCCGGAGAAGGGTGGTTATGTCAACATCACATCTTGGCAGATTGGATGGGTAAAAATAGCTTTATTAGCTTCCCTGTGAGGTCCCTCTGGTGTCTGGAAACACCTGCCTACCATCCACCTACCTATTAAACTGAAAACGTATTATCGGTTACAATATAGAGTATATAGGAATGGTGCAATGTCCAAATGCCCTAACATGACACATATGACTTTGCACAGTATTCTATGGGACAGATCTTATCTTATTATCTATGAATAGATTCCTATGTGAGAGATAAAATAGGTATGCAAGCTCACTACTAGCTGACTTAAGGGTGAATGATCGTACTTGTTAGTTCTTATCGTAAATGGTCGAAGGACTAATCCAGCAACTTAGTGTAATAGCTTTACTGGTGTGACAGATTTATGAAAGCTGTGAATGCCATACATTGAAATACATGTTTAAATCTAATACATGCCAACACGATTGCTTGTTTGTTTCAGATTACCTGTGTTCTCCAGAGCAAAACGTCCACATGATCGACTTCACCAGGTTTAAGATCCGTGACATGGAGACCGGCACCGTGCTATTTGAGATTACTAAACCTCCAATGCCAGGTTAGCTTGCAGCCACGGCTGTAAAATAAATGCCACGACATCAGTGATTGGTTGATTTATGGGATCCCAGAATTATTTTTATTTCATAATAAATCCAATATAATTCCATTGAAAACATATTGTGTAATAAAATCTAACTAAAATGTAGTAAATGGCCATTGTGGTATAGATTAATATTATGTTGTCACATGGAAAATTGATGCAATGATCCAAAATAGAAAAGATGATAGAGAAGTAATCATTGTGTTGTTTGTCCTGTTTTTCTGTAGCGGGCAGTAGAAAGGACTGTGACCCGAATGCTGGACGGTTTGTCCGATACCAATTCACACCGGCCTTCCTTCACCTACGGCAGGTTGGAGCCACGTAAGTTTGAACCATAAGTAATACATAAGTAATACATAAGTAATACTTCCAAATGGTAACATGCTGCGGGCTCTGAAAAAGGAAAGGGCTCCTTAGCAGACCAAGCAGTCAGGCTATAGTATTCAAATGTAACGGATGGACAGACTTGCAGTATGTGGCAGAATTGCATTGAACTGCTGATTGCATTGAAAAATCAGATGTCCAACAACTGAGATATGTCGGCCTACACTTTTGATAAATGGATAGAAAATGTTGTCTAACCCTAACCCTTCATTACAATTAAAATAGAACCTAAAAATGAATAGCCATTCATTCACATTTCAATATGGGATTCCCCATTTGTAGCTATGTTGTCCAGGTGTAAGGAAATACTTCACACACATGGTGGCAGATAACAGACATCATACTCCAAAATGCAATGTTTTTTAATATTCTCTAATGTTCTTCTGTTTGAGTCTAGCACACTATCAAGGTGGAAGCTTTCGCCAAGAAATCTGAATCAAACTCCCTTACTACATGAAAACACTTGTATTCCCACATGCTGTCAGTATAACCATTTTGAATTGTTGTCACAATTCATTCATTCCATATACTATCCCACGTTATTATTTATTATTATATGTTATTATTTTCCAAACGTCGAGGCCTCAATGCTCAACCAAAACACGTTTCTGTTTCTGGCTTGTCTGGACCCTCAAACTAAAGCCAACATACAGTATACTCATGTTGTCCGACTGGACCGCTCTCCTCCGCCAGGGTGGAGTTCACGGTGGGAGACACGCCCATCAACAACTTCCGCATGATCGAGAGGCACTACTTCCGCGAGCAGCTGCTCAAGAGCTTCGACTTTGAGTTTGGCTTCTGCATGCCCAGCAGCAAGAACACATGCGAGCACATCTACGAGTTCCCTGCTCTGTCTGAGGAAATCAGTGAGTACCTTTGTAGTACGTGCACGTGCGAGTGTGTGTTTGTGCAAGTGTGTGTGTGTGTGTGTTTCTGTGCACAGTACACACAGACAAACACACACACACATGAACACTCATGAACTTCCAAAGAAATACAGATTAGCCAAATTAGTATGTACACATATTTAAACCAGTACATGGATGCAGATTCGATAACAATCCTAAAACAGGAAAATAATTCAACCACAATAAAAGTGTATGTGTTGTGATGTTACCGAGTCCTGATTGTGTTGTGTGCTGCGTGTGTTCCTACCACCAGTGCGTGAGATGATCCTGCACCCTTACGAGACGCAGTCAGACAGCTTCTACTTTGTGGACAACCAGCTGGTGATGCACAACAAGGCCGACTACTCCTACAGTGGAGGGCCATAGGGGCCTGCCGTTACCATGACGATTATTAGGATTATTACCATTACTCTGCTCTACCACCACCCTGACCATCCCAAGTCTGCACATAGGCCTGTATCACCCCACGACCCCCACATCACCCCACGACCCCTGTATCACCCCACGACCCCCACATCACCCCACGACCCCTGTATCACCCCACGACCCCCGTATCACCCCACGACCCCTGTATCACTTCATTAACCCCCGGTACACCTCGTAACCCCTGCATCATTCCATGACCCCTGAACCACCCCCATGACCCCCGTATCACTCCATGACCCCTGTATCACTCCATGACCCCTGTATCACTCCATGACCCCTGTATCACTCCATGACCCCTGTATCACTCCATGAAACCTGTATCACCCCATAACCCTGTATCACCCCCATGCCTACTGTATCACCCCATGACACCCATATCAGTCCATGACACCCGTATCACTCCATGTGACTGTATCACTCCATGACATCTGTGTCACTCACTCCGGGTCTTCAACATCCACCCATAAGAGACCAGAGATGCAGTGTTGGGCTGGTTATGGCTTCAAACACACTCTTATCACAGAGATTAATAGACAATTATCTTCTTCACCCCCTATTGTTTAGCTTGTTTGGTCACTCAAATTTAAAAAACCATCTGGCGCCCGGCCCCACCCCCCATCCCCCACCCCCCCAGCACGTTCTTGTTAATGCTCTTGACAACAGACTCCTGTCCTATGGTATTGGTTAGTTTGCCTTAGTGTGTTTGCATACAGTATGTATCCGTGTGTGTAATCGTATGTATGCAGACACACAGAAGTACAAGTATATATATATATATATATATATATATATATATATATATATATATATATATATATATATATATATATATATATACACATATACATACACACATTCCATAGTCTGAAATCCTCTTAGTGGGTTTAACTTATAGGTTTCATGTCCTGTTGACCAGCAAAGGAGGCAGTGAGAGGAGGGAGGTGAGACCAGAAAACAAGGTTTGCTCGCCTTCATCCACTATCCACATCACAAACACAGTGTTGTAGAGTAGAGCAACAGTTTGATTAAATCTCTAGAATTGCTAGGATTTAGTTTTCTCTTTTATTTTTTTTTTACTCCCAAGGGAAGCTTTTCATTGGTCAAATATCTAGTAGTGTCTAGATCAGTATAAGGCGCATTGGGGAGAAATATGTTCACTTGCTCTTGTTTTTGAACATTGGAGTAGAGCTAAAGTCAGGCAACAGAGTATCACAGAGGAAGTGGAGGTACTTTGACAGTGTGGATATCTCATCAGGTCTATGTCCTTAATCTTACAGTAGGATGTCAAGAGGAGTTTTAAATAGACGTTTTGTATAGTCAGATAAAATGAATAGCTTATGGTCGAAATCTGACACCTGTTTTGATATCCCGTGCATACTCAGTATTAATAAAAACCTATTTTATTTATATTAAATGTGATTAATATATATATATATAATGCAATTAAAAAAACATGTACATTTGGACAGTTTCGATTCCATGGCTGCAATAAACGTGTGATTTTTTTGGAAGTCTGTGTTTCTCTTTTCCAAGAGGACAACATACACCAGCTGAAAACAACAGGCCTACATTACATGAACAAAATCAGGATTAGCTAGTAAAAGGCAAAGCTCAGTCTCGAAGGCTCTCTGCTGCCATCCTTAGGGGTAACAAATGTAATGCACTCTTATTTTATTACTGCCAAACAATTACATGTTTTTATTTTTGAATTTGCGGAGCGGTTGTTTACTATTACAGTATAGTAGGCCTAAAAAAATATAAGCAATGCCCCCCCCCCCCCCCCGCCACAAACACGCACACAAACACACACACACACACACACACACACACACACACTTTCTAAAACCATTGAAAATGAATTGTTATCAAAGTGAATTGATCAACTGCAATACAAATATGTTCAAACCACAGCACAATTTAAAGACTAAAGTGTGCTTTTATACAATAATGGAAAATATTAATTATTAAAAATAGATGTATACACAACATTTAAATAATGACTCACTCAAAAATAGCATGTCTAAGCCTACATCAAATGATGATGAAATGTTCAACTGACCTTGTACTTACATTGATGAGATAATGCAAGTCATGGTTTAAAGAGGCATTGTTTTCTTTTAAATATCTTCCAGTCTGAATGGACGGAGTGCAAGCAGTATCATCAATGTTTAAAAACACTGTCTGTGAGTAGCAAGGCATTGAAAATACAAATGATTCATTTTGCACTTGTTCCACCCCTCCACAGAAGTGCATTGCAGTCCTCCCCACCACATCCACGGTCCCTACATTAAGGAAATAGGCGTTGGGCACGAAGTCAAATAACCCGCCAAGCTCTCCACTCCTGAATACGTCATGGGATATAGTCCATTGATGTTGTGCTGTTCAGAAACTACCCCACTGTCCTGTGAGTTTTGATTGACAGAGACCAGAGCCTGTAGACTGTGGCTCTGGATGTGGTCCAAGGGCAGTGTGAAGGCGGTGGTGATGTTTGCCAGCGGATCAGGTACCATGCTGTCGTCTCTCAATTCCTCCCACAAGTTTTCTAAATAAGTAAAAAATATATATATATATAATAAAAAATAATAAAAAGAATGGTGCATTGAGACGACATAGGGTTAAAACCTACACTGTCCTTGCACAGCATGGCCCCAAGAGGTCCCCGTTATTCAATTGTATTCCCTTGCATTTGGAGTAAGGTAGAGTAAAGTAGTAGTAGTAGTATGTGTATCCAAATAGCCAAGAGCTGGGGTATTTTAGGTTAAAAGACATTGATGCAAATAAACAAATCCCTGTATGGGAGGGTCAAATCATCCCTAGTCTCGCAGAGCCAGCCGTCCAATGCACAAAGACGGCCTTTTCATACAAAAAGACTGGCTCCGCGGGACTAGGAATGACTTGACCCACGCATACAGTGCAGGGTCACATGGTGAGGCAGTGAAAAGAGGCTGAGACTATAAGTCATTCATACCATGGAGCTGCAGGTCCGTCAGACTGGGGTTGAGTGTGTCCACGTCGTAGCTGGCGTCGCCGTCGACGTGCATATCCTGCATGCTCCTGGGGACGATGGCGTAGTCCGTGTGTGCGGAGGCGTGGTAGGGCGGCGGGATCCTCCCGGCCGCCATGTAGGCGGAGCTCAGGCCCCCCAAGGCGGATGCGAGCCCGGAGAGCGGCTGCTGTCGGCAGGGGGAGTAGAGGGGGAAGCGGGACGCCGCGGGGCGAGGGCCGTTGGGATTGGAAGGGTAGCCGTACTGCTGGGCTGGGGTCGGGATGGGGGGGTAGTGGGGGCGCTGCGTGGGGACGCAGGGGTCCCGGAGCGCGCAGGTGTGGAGGGACAGGGCGGTTTTGTCGTAGACCGGGGAGTGTTTGGCGAGTGAGGGTTGGCGAAGGTAGGCAGACAGGGGGGTGATCTTCTCGGGCTTCTCCCCCAACAGGCGGTCTAGTTCCTCTGTGGGCAACCAACACAAACATGCACATGAAGCAGGATATAGTAACACGAGGTCATGACCTTTGAATGCTGAATTTAAACAAAGCACATATTAAACCTGCACTGTCACTTTTCTTGCAGCTATTTACTCCATTAAAAATGATCTGTACAACGTTTCTCAAGAATAAAACGTGCCTATACTTTGCTATAACTGTAGCCACAACTCAAGCCGCTATAGGTTGCTAATGGGAACGCTTACATAGTACAGGTTTAACCACCAGTGCTCGCAATTGCAGTTACCTGGTCTTGCCATGCTCTTGCGGACAGTGACGGGGTCTTTGCGACGCCACTTGTGGAGCTCCTCGTGCATCTTGTCCACCTTGGTCGGGTTCAGGGCCCACAAGCAGCCCTTGCGGGAGGAGTTCCCGTTCTTGCTCTCCACCTTCTCAAAGCACTTGTTCAGAGAGAGGTTGTGACGCACCGAGTTCTTCCAACCATCCGGAGCCGTCTGAAATGAGTGGATGGCAATTCGTGTTTCAGTGCCAGAGGTTCACATGCAGATTATGAGGCAAGACAGGACAAGACGTTTGTTCATGTAGCACCCTTCAAACACAGAAATCACAGAAACAAAGGCATCACAGTGCTTTGCATCGCCAGGAATTATTGTGTTTTTTTGTAGTTACTCCCATTCTGATTGTATTCTTAAATTGTCTCAGCCTCACTTGTAAGTCGCTTTGGATAAAAGTGTCTGTGAAATGCCCAATGTTGAGTGTGAGAATGTTTTTCAAAAGCATAATGTACATATCATATCCTTAATGATATATATATGTAACATACAGACTGTTTATCATGCAGTATGAGTTGGAAAATATGAGGCTGCTTCATTATCTGTGGGTTGGATGGAGCAGCTTTTTTCAATTCAATTCAATTCAATTGATATATTGATATTAAAATTGATATTAGAATTGATATTAAAAAAACAAATGTATCCACTTCTTTGGTAAAGAAGAATACAGTTTGTAAAACAAGGAGAAGGATTTTCAAACATATAGATCAAAACACATTTCACGTTTATAGATAGTCACGAAAATCTGCATCAGTATTAAGCATTTGTGATAATGAGTATAGTACTGACATTTAAAACCTGTCTATTTGTTGAAGTGAGCAAGCAGCTGTTTCTGAAGCAGACATTTTTAATATGCCTTCTTGAATGTTAAAATCCAATAGGTCTTTGACTTGATTCCAAGGATGAGTCAACGTGAGATTTGTAGATACCTGTCATCCTTGCGGATATATATTTGTGATTTTACTGAAGTTCAACTTCGGGTTCACGACTGCAGCTGCCTCCAAATAAAATATGTTGTCAACTGGGCATGTAGGTGAATCACTTATTTTCTTGCCCCCAGCAGATTCAGGGTTTCTGTTCCAGACCCGGTTTTAGTAACAGTGGGTTTGTGTGTAACATAGTCTTGTCTAACATTGGACACATACTAACGAGTGGGGTCCTGTGAATACTAATAATGTCTCAGTTACCAGTGGATACCTTAAAATAGGGAAAGTGGTCAGTCATGAAGTTGTAGATCTCACTGACGGGAAGGCTTCCTGTTTTGCTGTTCTTCAGAGCCATGAAGATCAGGATGCTAGAGGAGGATTACAAACGCAACACTGACACCCAAGTCCACTGCATTTCTTCGTTCATGCATTCATTTGTCCATGCACGCATCCACTTTTTGGTGTTGGACTTGATTTTCATTTTAAGGCAAGACAAACACCACACACAGGTTTTGCGAGTGTGACCTTTCACTTTGCAAAGTCTCGTAAGGCATTCGAAGGAATTTAGTTTCAAAATCCAAACTAGTCACCTTTCATCAGAACTGGTAATTCAGAATATTCAATGGTACATAGAAACAGACAGACAGACAGAAATAGATCACCTGTATGAGTAGATAGGCTTAGGGAAGAGGGCGTGGCTGGGGGCCTTCCTGGTGTAATGGGGTGGAGTGACATTCCGCCAGCGGATCAGAGTGGTTGCGTTGGCCATTGGTAGGATGAGCTCTTGGTGAAAACTAAAGAAAACAAACACACACACACACACGCACACGCACACACACACACACACACAAAACAGACGCACGACGACAATGACATGGCACGTTTTAACTTTTATCCACAACACTTCCATTTGATAGCAGGTAGTATTTAGAAGTGCCTTTCGTTTCCCCCTTGAGGGCCTATCGCCCGAATCCGATTAATTAATTAATTAATTAATTAATTATTATTCATCCTCAGCAACGAATACAAAAACCAACCCGACTGTCAGAAGCCGTCCACCACCACCGCCGCCGCCGCCGCGTGTTTCCCAACGCAAGAAAAACAAATTGAAAAAATTAAATAAATTAAAAAATAAATAAATAAAAAGGCCCCCCATCGTTAAAAGCAGGGCTCTCCGTGCAGGCACTTGTTGAGCGCCAGAGTAATAAACATGCCTTTAAAACCAACCTCTCGTCGTCCTACGGCAAAGGCAACAACCACCATGAGTAACGAGGCGGCGGCGGCGTTACCGGGGGGCGGGGGGGGGGGCGCTCCCCCCCGGGGGGGCCACTCCCCCCGCTGCGCTGCTCACCTGGGGGCCCAGCGGCCTGCAGGCGGCCTGGCTCTGGGACAGGTAGTAGGGAGGCTCCACCGGCGTGGCTGGTAGTGCTGCATACACGCCCTGGGTGCCCTGCGAAACACAACGGGTGAGTTCATCCATGTGTTACTGTGAGGAAGGGAGAGGGGGGGGGGGAAAAAAAAGAAAAGAAAAATGCATAGGCTGTGTCTGTGAATTGATTTTTTGCAGCGCTGTAAACGTAACGTGTTGCAACGTGCTTGCTGTACATTGGCTACAGGTTTAGATGTGTTTTAAAGGATTTATTCACAATCATTATATTATTTATTTATTTATTTATTCATAACAGCTTTTAACAGCTCTGTGGATGTTAAAAGCTGTTATGAATAAATAACAGCTTTTAACAGCTCTGTGGATGTATGAATTACAAAAATGAGGACCTTTTATTTTGATACACTTTGTCAAACGTTTTCCAAAAAGTGACAATAACTTAACACACGGAGTCAAGTCGAGATGGTTCGGTAACATACATGCACTCTTGCTCCATTTAGCAACAACAAAAGCTCACTGAGTTTTGTATATAAACGTAATACAAATAAAAGCAAAAGTAATATACTACAGACTGCTGTCACCGGATGTACGTTACCACCCAGTGTTCAGGATGGGGAACTGGACGAATACAGGTTGGAACCGAGTAAATTTGTAGGGAATCGCAGATTTCGACAATCGCAGGAGCAGATTCGTAATAATAACATGATATATGCCATTGGGTGGACGCGTTCATCCGAAGCATTTTCCAATACATTTACCTACATTGTTTAGTATGGGTGGTCCCAGTGGGAATTAAACTCCTAACCCTGGCGATGTTAATGCCATGCTCTCCAAGTGGAGCTAGTGAAGTTGTAATGCATTCAAATAAAAATGGCACGATCACAAGTATTGTTGTATTTGTAGAAAGTGTATTGAGTGCAGCGAGGACATTCAACAACCCCATGCAATGCCAGGAATTAAAAAAAAAGTTGTACTAGAGATTGAATGTGAGTTTTGTGTGTGGGCGGTTGTTGGTGGGTGTGTGCGTATGTGTACGTGTGTGTGCATGCATATGTACATAGGTGCATCTACGTAGGTAGGAACAGAGTGATTGAGCTGCGCCATGCATCATTATAGTCTTAACAAATCTCAATGTCTATCGTTGCGTGTCGGCGTTAGTGAAAAGAAATGTGCAAAGGCAATAAGGCAATAAGGTCGTGTACCATGAATCTGCTGTTGTACTGCTCCCAGAAGAGCTGGGTCTCGCTGCTGGAGCCACAGGTGGCTGAGAAAGCACCAGGGCTCTCAGGGTCCTGGAAGCAGCTGTAGTACGGTGAGCAGTGCTGCAGGTCCCCCGAGGCGGGCGCCGACCCCTCGCTGAACTGCCTGCGGTAGGGGTGGAAGCGGAAGCTGTCCCTTGAGCCCACCGCCGCCGAGGACCCTGACCCTGACCCTGACCCCGAGCCTGAGGCCGGAGCACCGCAGCTCCCGTCAGTGCTGTGTCTCCGGTCTGGGATCCTCATCCTCATCGGGTCCTTCTGGGGCAGACCGGTCTTGCTGTCTTCCTGAGAACGGGATAGTCACATTTAATCAATGTTATTGATTTGTTTTAGATTGAGTTTTTTTTGTCACATATTTAGTAGGAAAGACAGTTGCCTTTGAAACATTTTAAACTAAATTAGAACTGATTTTCTGCATTTGAAGACATGATGGTATGCCTGAATTCTGATCATGTTGAGTGTATGGGGTTATGTATCACATGCCCTGTGGGTGTAATTAAGTTAGGCTACCTAAATGGTGGTAGTTATGATTGTCGGCACGTCAAAACATGTTTCTGTGGGACACTTTGGTCATGGAGGGCAATCCATGCAATTTTATTCAGGAGATCATTTCAGCTATTCATCATTTACATTCTCTTTAAAGTGGATGCCAATATCCTAATTTAATAAAAAAAACAGTTTTGATCTCGTGCTTAACATAACAAGACTACGAAAAAAAAACTGCCGCTGAAACATGCCTCACCTTATTACCTAAAAAAAGATCTACCTCTATTTTGATGCATTACGACACATGGTTCAATTCATGTAGACAAGGGTATTGCTGTGCAATACCCTGGATTAAGAGTAGATAATAGATGTATTGTTTGTAAGGACATGGGCGTTTGAGTTGTTACCTGTGATTGGGCCATCTGCTGGTACGTCGTCCAAACAGACACAGGTGTGATTTTGGCCTAAGGTGGTGCTGCTTGATTTAAAAAAAAGAAGCATATTTCAGAGTTTGGCATGAAGCCCCTGTGAATAGTTAAAAGAAAGCTGAGTTTGAAGCCAGGTCAGATAAATAGCATACTGTAAATGCGCAGATTTTGATACCAACAGACGCAATTTAAATCTTCATGTAGTCAGATGCTGTCTCGAATAAGGAAGTCATTCTTGATCACAAGACTAAAAAGAGGTTAAATGACAGAAAAGGCATTAGTGTGTCTTGAAAAGACAATGTGTTTCCCCTGATTTCTGTGAATTTTACTGAAATAAAATGGAAATCTATTTATAATAGACCACATGGAAACCATAAGATAGGCTAGCAAAGCGTTCCTTACATATCCTGAGATGGGCAATATCTTCCCAGTGAGCGAATCAGATCCAGTAGTGGTGAAGGAATCTTTTTAAAATATGTTCTGTGGTCATGATTCATTTTATATTATACTGAGCAGTTGTTAAATATGACTGAACAGGCTCTACAGCTTTAAGCTAACCTAACCTGTTACCATGGAAAAAGTGTGTGCGTGTGTGCGTGTGTGTGTGTGTATGTGTATGTGTGTGTGATGATTTTCTCACAACTTCCATGGAAAAGAGGCCCCCACTTTACAGTTATCTGATCCAAACAAAGGTAAGAGACACGTGTCAAGGGAAGGTAACCTCAGCCTCACCCCCTACACAGCAAGCTCATTAAAACTGCCAACAAACCATGGCCACTCGGTCACCAAAAGCCAAGTACTGCTGAGGGAGGCTAAACATGAGTCAAACACAAGCCATTAGATCCTCAGAGGTGAGTGTGTGTGTGGGGTGGGGTGGGGGGGGGGGGGGGGGTTGAGTGTGTGCACTTAACATCTATGCAGAGAGAAATTGAGACAGCAATTGAGAAATAAAATAGCTATCAGCTAGATTTGGCAAATTCAAGTAATAAAGTACAATGACATCGACAACAATACAATATGTTTAAGTTATATATATTTATGTTAGATAGCATATTGATTCATTTATTCACATGTGGAAATTCCAAAACGGAAATTCCCAAATGTAACCTATACTCCCAGCTTCCATACATAGCATGCACTTAGCCCTGCCTTTTACTTTTGTCTGTATGAGCTTATAAAACATTGAGACAATATAGATCATCTTCATATTGCTGGGCAAGCTCAGAGGAGTGACTCATTCACTCACATTGATTGATTCATTGATTGATTGGTTGATAGGTTGGTTGATTGGCCGATTGATTGATCGATTGATCAATTGATCAATTGATCAATTGGTTGGTTGATGTTGTTGGTCTCTCAGGTCTGTAACTCAAACAACTATTTATTTGACAATGCCACATTGAAAAAATGAAAGCTAGATCTCTGAGTTTATACCCTAATCAATCAATCAATCAAGTTAAAATCAAGGCAAACCATCCTCAATGTTTTAAATTGGAAGTGTTGAAAAACACAAACAGTGTTAGCACAGATACAAAGCCTGTATACATGTTTGTTTGTTTTCAAAAACAACAGCCACTTTTTATCTTGCTCAACAGTCTTAGACTTCAGCCACATGGCTGTACAACATGCTGTTTGAGGTAGCAGCTGTTGCTGAAGTGAGAGGTTCGAACAGGGTAAGTGTGAACCGGGTACCAGGTACTCTACACCTAGCACCACTCCTTTGGTACCTTCTACTCTGAGCCAAATGAGGTCGAAGTGCGACTTTCATGGAAAAAAAATAACAATAACAGAAAATACAAGACTCCGCTAACCCCTCTGTTGGCATCAAAAGCAGGATTGACTGGCAGGCTCATATGGAAAGATCGCTCCCATTTTCAGATACTTCCTGCTGATTCACTCCCCCGAGCCTATTCACCCCAAGAAAGGACTGGTGTTTTTTATAGAAATCTTCCCGTTGACAGTGTGTCAGTGTGATTCAATCGACCGTTTAAGTGTGTCTCGAAGTTCCCGATGGTTTCAGATTTTGTTCTTCTGCCATGGGTGCTGTTGGGTGCATGTTTGTGTGTGTGTGTGTGTGTGTGTGCGTGCATGTGCGCATGCATGCGTGGGTGCATGTGCACGTGCGTGTGTGCGTATGTGTGTGCGTGCGTGCATGTGTTTGGGTGTGTGTGTGTGTGGGTGTGTGTGTGTGGGAGTGTGCGTGCGCGTGTGTGTGGCACGTGTCCAAGTAAGCACTAGAATATACAGAAAGAAAAACCTGCTTCAACAGGTTCTTAAAGCCCCAACACTGGAGTCACTGGCAGCTGGAAAAGATTGACTCCCAGCCTGGGAGTCAATCTTTTCTTCTCCTCACTAAATGAGACATAAGATAAACTGCAATTACATCCAGGGCCAGATTGTGGGCATGCTGCCGTGTGCCTTTGGGTTGCCCATGGCAAAAGGTGCTTTTATATGCGATCGGCTTTCTCACTGTTCATTGCTACACAATGTGCCGAGCCCGGAGCACCCATACAGCCAGTCTGTAAGAATTCAGGTGGGACTTATATAGAGCATATGTTTATATGCTGTTTGTTATAACAAACGTTATACATACACATGTGACTATACAGTAGATCACCACTATACAGTAGATCACCACTATACAGTATGATCATACAGTAGATCACCACTATAGAGTAGATCACAACTATACAGTATGACCATACAGTAGATCACCACTATACAGTATGACCATACAGTAGATCACCACTATAGAGTATGACCATACAATAGATCACCACTATAGAGTATGATCATACAGTAGATCACCACTATACAGTATGACCATACAGTAGATCACCACTATACAGTATGATCATACAATAGATCACCACTATAGAGTATGATCATACAGTAGATCACCACTATACAGTATGATCATACAGTAGATCACCACTATACAGTATGATCATACAATAGATCACCACTATACAGTATGATTATACAGTAGATCACCACTATGATCATACAGTAGATTACCACTATACAGTATGATCATACAGTAGATCACCACTATACAGTATGATCATACAGTAGATCACCACTATGATCATACAGTAGATCACCACTATAGAGTATGATCATACAGTAGATCACCACTATACAGTATGACCATACAGTAGATCACCACTATACAGTATGATCATACAGTAGATCACCACTATACAGTATGATCATACAGTAGATCACCACTATGATCATACAGTAGATCACCACTATACAGTATGATCATACAGTAGATCACCACTATGATCATACAGTAGATCACCACTATACAGTATGATCATACAGTAGATCAGGGGTTCTGTGCATTGTCTGGCCCCAACTCACCTCAAACTGGATCCTGATCCATTCAGGGTCCCAACCCATAGTTTAGGAAACGCTGCAGTAGATGACCACTATTCAGCCAATGATAACTGTACAGCCGATTATCACTATAGTGTAGAGTAGATCATCACTATACTATACAGTAGACGATCACTAAGTATGACCACTATACAGTAGATGATCACTTTACAGTGTGGTCACTATACAGTAGATGATCACTATACAGTATGATCACTACACAGTAGATGATCACTTTACAGCGTGATCACTATACAGTAGATGATCACTATACAGTATGATCACTACACAGTAGATGATCACTATACAGTATGATCACTACAGTAGATAATCACTATACTATACAGTGGATTATCACTATACAGTATGATCACTATACTATACAGTAGATGATCACTATACAGTAGATGATCACCATACACCAGGATCACTATACAGTAAGATCACTATACAGTAGATGATCACTAGCCAATGACGCAACAAACGCTATGCTGCATGTCAATGTTTCCCAGCTGGGGTTCGAACTGAACTGTAAACCACTATCAATCCAATTCACAAATCACAATCTGTAAATTTAAGTGTGCATTAAGTGAGTGCGTAGTTAAAAAAAACATGCTTAAATTGTGTCTATTAAGAGACAGACCCAAAGCCCTAAAGCACAAACACACACACACATACCTGGTGAGAAGCGTGTGTGTTGTCCTACAGGGTGAGACGGGTGAGATGTTATGCCAGGTGTGTGATCAGCAGCAGTGTCAGTGCACTAGTCACTTCATATCTGTAGTGCATATTAAAGAGAAACACTTGAGATCTGGAGATGTGAACAGGTGGGGATCCTCCCCGCAGCTTTTGTAGTGACAGATGAAATATGTAGAGAGAGAGAGAGAGAGAGAGAGAGAGAGAGAGAGAGAGAGAGAGAGAGAGAGAAGGGAGAGGCAGGAGAAAGAAAGAGGGAAAGAAAAGTGGTGGGAGGGAGAGAGTAAGAGAGAAGAGGGAAGAGAGAGAAGAGGGGGGAGAAAGGGGTGGGGGGGGAGTATGTCAATACAGGTAGATTCCTATCCTACCCGAACTGTGAACCAAGAAAATGGCAGTACCTTCAGCTAAACCTATACCTGGCTTGTACTCAGTAATAGGGTGAGTCTGACAGACAGACGTGGGAAGAATTAGAGATTGAACCAACTCTTGTGTTGCGGTGCTCTGTTTCTACTGAACAAAGTCTCTGCTCCAGGCACTTTCTGCCAAAAGAGAGGAACTACTTGAATGGTAAATAGATTGCAGGTAAATAATGGACACTAAAGTAGCACTATCACATTTTGAAAAAGTGGCATTTTGCTAACATCTGCATGCAAAGCACATTTGTTTTCGATGTACTTGTCTCTTTCTGATCGCTTGTAAATAATTAGGGCATTAAACAATAATAAAACCTATTCAGATCTCTTCTTTCAGATCGCTTGCAATATTTAGTAGTAGGCCTACATTTCCTTGTTATGATTGGCCCTTATATAAAACAGTCATGCCAATGCAATTTGTTGTCTTTGGTGGCTTGCCAGATAGCTCAGAACAGTTTTACCACAGAGTATATTTATAAGTCATTTGAGTCATCTGGGAATGTTTGACTCTGACAATATGCAAATTAAAAGTACACTTGCGCAACATCGACCATTGATAATAATGAACAGCTATTGTGTTGTATGTTAGGCATGAGCATTTTTTGTGACGTTTATTTCAAAACAACCAAAAACAAAGAAATTATTATTATTATTTATTATAGTATTATTATTATTATTATTATTATTATCACTATTATTATTATTATTATTATTATTATTATTATAGTAATTACATGTATTAGTTTTCATACCGCAGCTTATTTTAGAACAACTCAGAACACTTAACTTTAATA
Organism: Merluccius polli; assembly: GCA_030340625.1. Classification (NCBI taxonomy): domain Eukaryota; kingdom Metazoa; phylum Chordata; class Actinopteri; order Gadiformes; family Merlucciidae; genus Merluccius; species Merluccius polli. The sequence goes on along the minus strand of JAOPHQ010004273.1, from coordinate 260,336 downwards.
TTTTTGAGTGAAAATGTGATTATCTCATCACAGACCACAGCTATTAATAAAGTATTCTTAACTATCAAATAACCATGCCTGATTAAACATCATCATTATTAGTTTGCTTGATAAATCATAGATAGAAAAAAACTGAAATTTGAAAATGTCAGTTTAAATGAAAACCATTGTTTGATTTTATACCATTTTATACCATTGTTTGCAGGGCCGGCCCGAGGCATAAGCGAACTAAGCGGCTGCTTAGCAGGGGGCCCCCAATTGTGCACCCCCCCGCTCAACAATCGCGCAATAGAAATTCTCCGGTAGCACCCCCCCCCCCCCCACGCTCAACAATCGCGCAGGAGGGGGCCCCAAAAGATCAAATTCTGCTTAGGGCCCCCACAAGGCTTGGGCCGGCCCTGATTGTTTGAGTTATTATAGATATAGCTTCTTATTTCAGCAATTGAGGTGGGAATACATGAAATATATTATGAGGAAAGATATTCAATGAGAAATTAGGATGTATGAGTATACTTTGAATACTAAAAAAGAAAAATCAAATAATACTAATGATAATACATAATTTTGCTAAACTTATATTCTGATATATATATATATATATATATATATATATATATATATATATATATATATATATATATATATATATATATACCGGTATAGAGAGAGAGAAAGAGAGAGAGAGAGATAGATAGATATAGTTTTATATATATTAGTTCAATATTGCATATTGAACTAATTTTCAATTGCAGCTGCATTTCCCACAGGAATGTTGATTGTGAATGAATGTTTTAAGTCCAGTAATATTGTTCTCATGTGTAAATGTTCAAGTTAAGGCACATGTTTGGAACAGAGTTCATCCACAATGAACAAGCTACTGTTGATCTGAGAGTAAGTCATGTCAAGACAAGATAACAAAAGTTGGACCGACAATGACATGTATATTGCCGGTCTTGTAAATATAAGCCAAAAACAATAGTATGACTACTCGCATTTACAAGGAAAATGTGTTGTCAGGCTTCTCTAGAAGCCAATACATAAATGATATTATTTATACAATAAATACTTTGATACACATGCTCTTTTGTCCCCCTGCTGAACTGGTCAACCTAAAGGCAAAGTAAAAACTAAGATCCCATCTATTCCCACACCTGAATAGGACACAGTGCCTATGGCCCCACAGTATTTTCCTATAACAAATTAGCCATTCCTCCCTATTTGCAACCCATGAACTCATTCTCACTCCGTTGTTCATTTCTAATTATTCTAATAATTAGATCTATTTATTTTATTTTCCACTGGACCTGGAAACATAACTTTGGTTGTATGGTTGTATGGTTGATTGTTTTCGATACTATATTATTTAAATTCCCTGACAATTCAAAATAAAGCCTTGATTATGACTACTATTATAACCTATTCATCATGCTGCTATTTCCATTTTAGGATTCATTGCAAATGTACATTAGGCTAAAATAAGCAGTCGAAATGCAGACATTAATTCATAAAATATTTATTAAAAATGAGCATTGAATTACATTTCCATATTTGTACTGATAAAAATGATGGAGGGAGAGAGAGAGAGAGAGAGAGAGAGAGAGAGAGAGAGAGAGAGAGAGAGAGAGAGAGAGAGAAAGAAAGAAAGAAAGAAAGAAAGAAAGAAAGAAAGAAAGAAAGAAAGAAAGAAAGAAAGAAAGAAAGAAAGAGAGAGAGAGAGAACCCAAAAAAAACGACATTCTCCGCCATTGAGAAGTGTTCTATTCATGCACCTGCGGTGGAGCTATGATTACGCTGTGTGCACACGTGTTTGTCTTGGCCTGGAATTAGAGAAGAAGAGAACAAAACTTTTCAACCAAAACATCACAGCAGGTTACCTATGATTGCACATTTGACATGTTCAATACACAACACATTTAATATGAGAATGAGAATTCATGGGAAAAAGTTTCTGCTTAGAAGTCAACTTTAAAGTACTGATGTTCAACACTGCTAATATTCCACGTTGATATTTATAATATTTAGTTTACGCAAATCTAGATAACTGAGATAAGGATGAGTGAATAATCTATAAGCAGCTAATCAATAGAAACTAAACTAGGTCATGAACATTTGGCCTTGCTCAGTGAGGCAGGCGGTTCTCACCATGTCTGTGACTTTAAGGTTCCCGTAGGAGCAGGCTATGGCATTGGGTGGGGTGGCCACAGGTAACATGAAGGCCAGGGATGCACAGAAAGTGCAGGGCAACATGAGGTAGAGCGGATGCAGTTTGATGGCAGTCGCCTGGAAGAGGGAGAGGTTAACCAGACCCAGTGTATGTGTGTGAGGCACTGGCGTAACTATCGACTTAAGTAGAAATTTTGGGTATCTATACTTTACTGGAGTATTTATTTTTCAGCCAACTTTTTACTTCTACTCCTTACATTTTCACGCAATTACCTGTACTTTCTACTCCTTACATTTTAAAAATAGCCTCGTTACTCCTATTTCATTTCGGCTGTTTTCATTCCGGCTTGTCATCGTTAAAAAAAAAAGTAAGTAAGTATAAACATTTACCATTCCGACACCCTATTGGTTTGTATGCGATCCATTGCACCTGCACATGACATATGCTGCGTTCCAGAAAAGTTGGATTTCCAGTTGAAATTTCCGATTTCCGACCTCCAAGCGTTCCAGGTGCACGACATTGACCATAGTTGCGTGACGTCAGACATCACTTTTACTTTTATACTTTAAGTAGTTTTGAAACCAGTACTTTTAGACTTTTACTTGAGTAAAAAGCTTGAGTTGATACTTCAACTTCTACAGAAGTCTTTTTAAACCCTAGTATCTATAGTTCTACCTGAGTAACGAATGTGAATACTTTTGACACCTCTGCCAGTCACCACTAGAGCCACCTCCAGACACAACACTGTAGTGCATCTGCGTGGAGGGCAGTGTGTGGCAGGACACACAATGAATGGCTCAATTTGAATGAATACATGTGTTAAATTAATGAATGAAACCCATTAAATGAAGGAATGAAATGACTTCATTTACAAATACATTATGCAACAGCATGGAGGCCAGTGTGTGGCAGTACACAATGAATGAATTTGAATTAATGAACTTGTTAAATTAATGAATCCATTAAATGAAGGAATTAAATCACTTAATTTACAAATACATTAAAGAGATAAATACATGACTTCATTCATGAACACATTAAAAGGATGAGTGAATGACTCACTGGCATGACGACATCTCACTATTTAGGCTAATTGAATTCAGTATACACACACACACACACAATACAAATCTGTGTAAGGAATCTGTGCGAGGCTGCATGCTGGTACGCCACCCTACATCACTTCCTCTGGCGAGCAGGAAGCCGCCACCCAGCAGCAGGATGATGGGCATCTTCTCGTGGACAGTGTCCCATTTCAGCAGAGCGGGGGGGGGCTTTGAAGGGCTTCCCTGTTACAGTTATAGGGAGACAGGGGGAGATGGTAGTGTATGACATTGTGTTTTTTTGACAAATGCTGCAGATGTATTATTAACCTGCGTTAATTTTTTTTTTTAAATGCAGATAAACAAAGTTTTATTTTGCGTTCCTGTGGAAATCCAGCGTTTAGTTTCTCAAGATAAGACGGCGTGGCAGCGAAGGTTCCTCATAAAGAAAGACGAGTAATTTTTTTATCACTTACAAAATGTGGTAGTTGCTCGGAGATGTAAATGCTTTGGTACAACAACTTTATGTTCTAGGTGTAGACTAAAATATTACATATTATACTCAAATATTATACTTGAGTCTATACTCATTATTTCTTTTTCCCCCTATAGTAAACAAAAAATATGGCACCCGACCATCGATGGCGCCACATAATCGGCCTTATGCTTTTAACGTAATACTCAAGTTTCCTCTCTGTGTACAAAACACGATGCTTTGCCACTGAGTAAAAATTGACCATGACCTTGAGTCCTAGTGGCACCGGTAGTCAACGCTCCACTCGGGTTACCAGAGAGCATGTGTTGAGTGTAGAGTCATTTATCTGGGATCTAGGGAGCGACACACGCACACACGCCGTAGCACCGATTTGACCTTGGGGCGATCAAGCATCTGCACGCTCTTTGAAGCCTGAAAGCTTGTGTCCCATCACATGGGAGCGCAATGTTATTGTTTTCATGCTGAAATATATTTGAATAGAACAGGTTTACCCAACATCTGTTGCGATGAAGACAAAAAAGGTGGCCTGCTTTACTTTCATATGAGTAAGTATGAAAATTATCGATAAAAGTGAACTATTTTCACCATGGAAACGCTGTTTTTTTCTCTGGTCGGATGTTTTTGCATATGGTCACATTACAGCTGTGTGTCATACACTTAGTGCAGGCAAATATATTACACTGACAACAGGATGTGCTTTAAAGGTTTACATCAGTGAATGGGTTAAATCAATGTTGTACAGAAAATATGCGTCCATACAATATATTTTATGCTCAAGTTCATTAGCCTTGATTATCACACACACACACACACACACACACAACCTACCATCTTCATCCTTCCCAGAGAACCTGGGCAGTTCAGAAGGGATGCAGAAGAGTAAAGACGACATGAAGATGACCACGGTGCCGTCGGTCACATAACTGGAAATAGATTCAAAAGAGAGCGAGCAAGCGAGCGAGAGATTAACACATGAACATGAAGTTTTATTACCATTATTACAGCAGTATTATATTAGTATTTTCTGGTAGTGATTAATGTATGTTATGTTTAACTTTAGGTATAATGCTATTGATTAACAGTGCTTTGATTTTTATATCGGTCCATGGCCAAGTAATAATTATTGAATTTATTTTGTCAACAACGAAGGATAACAATAATACTGTGTTACTATATTGATGAATCATAACACATAAAGTGTCACCATATATATATAAATGTATGCATATATAACTTTAACACTGCTTTATTTGTTGCTATCAGCCACAAATCTGCCACTTATTCATACTTTCCAAACCGTCTTACCAGAACTGAACCCTGAGCCAACATCATGCCCTACCACTTGAGCTTTACAGGACAGTTGAGCTAGACATGTACTTAGTCTCACAAATCAGATGTTGTCTGATAGCAGACTAGCTGAAATCTTCTTGAAATCTTCCTTTCGTAGTCATGTTGCTGGAGGCAGGGATCTGTCAGCATGTCATTGGCTAACAGTGAAAACCAGGCCAGTGCTACTCTTCCTCAAGACAAGCTAAAACATCCTCTCCCGGACACCGATGTGCTCAGAAAAAGTGTCTGTGAAGGTTTCAAATCAACACAGTATCGACTGGCCACTGTAGAAATATATAAATTCACCTTCTGAAAGCTTCATCCCACTCACGCGAATGAGTTAATCTTTGATGGAATACCTCCATAACAGAGCAGGAAACAAGATGTAAAGCTGTCCCTTTCAGTTGTTGGTTGCCGGCCCAGGCTCTGTCCCCCCCAGAAGTCCTGCTATGTTATAACAGGACTATAGCAGTGCTGTTATAACATAGCAGGACTGCTGGATCCCAGATTATTATATACTTGCAGTATGTTTCCTAACTAAACCGTGAGCGTGCGTATGTACGTACATAAGTTTGGCCCAGCCGGGCATGAAGCCGGGCTCCCGGGTGAACCAGAGGACGACGAGGAGCACGAAGATGACCAGCACAGTGCCCTCAGCGAAGCCCATGCTGCCCAGCTTCTTGTACTGGTCCTTCACCATGTGGTACACCGCGCTGTCATTCGCTTTCCATTTGCCGCATCCGAAGGACTTCTTCAAGCTGAGACATATTTAAATTGTGTTGGTGTTCCAACTCGCCATGTTGTTACATGTTTCTCACACCACCACGTCGATGATACTTACTTGAAGCCCGAGTAAAAGAACTGCATCCACAGCCATGAGAAGACGAGCATTAGCAACATGTAGGGAAATGAAAAGCCGAACCAACTCGCAAAGTTGATGATATCACCGTTACCTGGAAAGAGTCTGCGGTAGAGAAAGCATGCGGCATGTTACAATAACCAAGTGTATATTCCATACCGTGTGTGTGTGTGTCTTGGATAATCATTGAGCTCCTACCTATTCATCTGGTCCATCAAGACGATGTTGGATGCGGACCCCGTTAGGGTGGCTGTCCCTCCGATGCTGGCACTGTAACACACACTCAGGCTCATGCCCTTAGAGAGGTTCAAGTAGCCTACTTCTGCTCCCGCTTCACTCTCCTCTGCTCTAAAGCACGGCGTTCCACATCAGCCTCTATAAAACAAAAAGGGTGCGTGTTAAAGCATGGTGTCTAATGATTAAGTCATTCCATCATCACATTAAGCCATTTTGTTCTGTAGTGATTTCATGTTCACATGTCTCTGTGTCTTTGCTGTGTTCCTTAGTCCTCCCAACAGCCACAGAAATTGAGAAACCACCAAGTAATTCAAGTGATCCAAACAGTCTGGCACATTCACAATTCAATTTAGGTGACAAGCAACAAGCCTCCCCCGAAAACAAGATGACTCATCTCAATAAAAAATATCCATATAAAAACATCATTCAGGCGGACAGTGCACTCCTCCTACCTTTAATGATTCCATTCTCGTCAGACATGAGCTCCTCGTCTCTGGGGTGGTTCTCCGGGGTGTCGTCCAGCTCGAAGGCCTGGTTCCCCTGGCTCTTCTTGGAGTGATCCCTCTCATCCGCCTTGCCCTCCGTGTTGCTCAGCTGCTGCAGGATGGTGTGGGCGATGGGTATCATCATGGCCCGCGGCCGCCGTGTTGCTGATCCACATGGACAGGAAGGCTGTGATGCCCATTAAGCCCATCATCAGGCTCGGAGAGGAGAGGGAAGAGAGGGAGAGATGACTGGAATGACAATTTTACATTCTGTGTTGTATGTACCCCTGTTCATACGCGGTAAGAAATGTACAGTTGTTTAAGGAGTTAAAATGTCTTGATGTCATTTGATTGAAGACATATTATCAATTTTAATAAAAAAATAAACAATTATACAATTAGAAATAACAAAATTAAATGTACATTAATCACACAATTTGCCACTGTTTGAAAAGGCCAAGATCCTGGTTTTGCCAATAATAAACTATTTAAATACAGACATGCCTCATTTATTGTTTTAACATAATAAAGATAAGGGGTCATGAGGGGGGATAATGAGGGGGATAATGAGGGGTCTTACAGGGCGGGCTTCAGCCCTACAAACAGCAGAACTTGGAAAGCTATTCTCATGTGGAGGTTCCAGTGTTCCAGCGCAATGGCCACCAGCATACTGCCGATGAACAGCATGTTGGAGTCTGTAAGGTACTGGCTGCACACCTACATAATGACAGCAAATACCACTTTAGATAGACGATAGGAGCTTTTCTACTTTTATTTGTTTAACCTTTAGTTAACCAGGTAAAATTATATATATATGCTGGCATGCTTAAAGGTTAAGCATAAAAGTTTGCATGCTTAACATTTCGGAATAAATACAAAAACTATGTTGAGAGGATATTTTTCTTGTATCTCATCTTGGTAAATGAGCGAGTTTCAAAGTAAGCTGTGTGTGCGTGCGTGCACTGTGACAACATTAGGGAGTACCTCACTGGACTTCATGACACCCATCATGGGGAACAGGATGACAGGGAGCAAGGTGGTGACCGGCAGGGGTAAGCACCCTGTACCCCAGTACAGAGCCATCAGGATGATGGCATAGCCACATTTAGCCTCCTGCCAAATCAGACTACTAAATATCAAACTAAATATGCATCAACTGACAACTCAGAAAAATACATATTTCCAATATATATGCCATATATACAGTGCCATTCAAACCCAAAATATGACAAAGTGATATCAAAATAAACTTTAGGGACATTTGCAAAGCAACTAAGGACCAGCAGCACAAGATACACCTCTGCGCATACAAGCTACTCACAAAACAAACATTTTAACTAAAACAAGAACAAAATCACACGTGAAGTGACGAGTGCCCTGTGATACTTCCAAGTTATCTTCAGGGAGCTGACACATAAACACATGAACACAAACTATACAGACAAACTGGGCCTTACCGGGCCTGGGATGATCAGTGGCAGTGGTAGGAGGACGAGGGGAGTGAGTGCTATGAGCAGGTAGTTCCTGTACCTCCAGATCAACCCGAGACACGGCGCCATGGCCCCCGATGCATAGGATGGACACGCAGCGGACTGAGAGAAGAGAAATTATGGAATCCACAGACAAGTGCACTACTGAGGCACGCCAGGATGTTAGTGATGAGATAGGTGGACACAGTCAAAGTGTATAGGCTGTACATGCATTTGCTGAGAGAGGGTTACACATTAACATGTTTAAGGGGGAGGGCTGAGAAGCAGCCTGAAAAGGCTGTTTTGTCAAGAGTTTGGAAAGTCCAAATGGTATATACAGATAAAATAAATCTTTATCTTTTTTGATTGGAGGATCTGAGCTGGCATTTGAACAGTGGCTGCGTCGCTCGGTGCTCTTGCCAACAGCTTGGAGAGTCCCACCAGATGCATGTCACCGGAGCTGAGCTGTCCTAAATGCACGCATACATGGTTAAACAAAACGTAGCCTATTGTTTAACTGTCAACGCGCTATTCGTGTTTATCTTGTTTAAACTCTACTTCCAATTCCAAAGTCATTAGGCTGTACAAGGTCCTCGTCATCATCATCATCATCATCATCATCATCATCATCATCATCATCATCATGTGCCTCACCATATGAGCATGGTCATGCTATTTCACTAATTAAATAAACTATTATCAATAACCGCAGTACAAGTGTTATCTTCAGACTGCTCAAGACAACGACTTTGACAGTTTGAGAATCCGTCTGGCAGACAAAGCATGTGTTGCAGAGCTCTGCAGGGTCAGCAACAAGCAGAATAGGATGTCCTCTACACTCCAGTCCTCTATTGTATGCTGCAGGGCTGATGGGTGGATCTTGGATGAATGGACCTTAAGTGCATTGACAGAGTTGCATGTTCCTGGTTCCTGGTGCAGGCAAGGAATTTGAAAACAGATACAGTGAAATGAAATGCATAGCGTGGCACCTCCAGCGTGGCCACAAAAACAGTTATAGCCAGTTATCTCTTTTGAAACAATTATCCAGTTTAGAAGAGATGGATGTTATATTAAATGAATGAAATATAGTCATTGTCACAGTCATCCAAGAGACACCACCACTTGAACTGACTGTAGGGCCCTGAAATGGCACCTAGGACTTCATCATGAAAGTCATCATGAACATGAACATTTCTCATTTTCTCATAATGTCGTTGGGTAAAAAGGGGGGGGGGGGGGGGGGTTGGCCAAGGCATCATCAGCTGTAGGTGAGGAGCAAGGTGTGGCTCGTTGGAGAAGCAGATGCAGCTGCAAGAGATGAACATGTCATGTCGGTCCTCTCTTGCAGCGATGCTGGGTCACCCGAAAAGGAAAGGAACGTGGTAGAAGAAAACCGTTTTTGAGTTTGGCTCTTGCTTTAACAGAACAACTCTCGTCTATCCTTCCATGACACCAACAGTGGCAATTAACTTGGCTACAGTCATATAATTCAAGCTGTTGAAAAAGGCTTACATAACTTTATAATGTTTCCTTTGTAAAGCATACCAACAGCCATGACTGACTGAATTATTGTAATCTGGCAAAGGAGATCAAGTTATGTGCCTCCTATGTTTTTTTCTGTGCTCATGACCTCTTTTACTTGCATCATATTACGAAAGGAAGATCTCCATTTCACGTTGTGAGGGAGTGGTACTTTGTTTCTCTCCCAAAACGAGCATCAAACAGTTGAGAATCGTTCAGTATTTCCCCCTCAGGAAGACGGGGATGAGAAGACGCCAGGAGAGTCCCGGCTTTGTTCGATATGTACATCAGGTTTTACACAATCTGAACGTCTCCTCAATTGTCTCCTGGTGGCTACCCTGGATGGCGTAGTCATTTCAGTGCCCTTGGTTGGGGGGGGGGGGGGGGGGGGGGGGTCTGTACCCGGTCAAGTTGCCATGCAGCTGACTAGTTTGAGGGCTCTCTTCACAACTGCAGCTATACTGACCGTCGCATCTCACAGGGCCGGTGGTGAGGCTTCAGGTAGTGACCCATGCCATTGCACACTGGTGATCTCAATTACAAGCCCAATTGAGATCAAGCACACCTGTGCCTTAGATACCTGTGCTTGCCAGTACTATCTTACACAAAAAATTCCACGTCAGCTGGTGCCTGGGGGCCATTCGCTGTACATATCTGAGTGGACCGATATGTCTCTTCACTTTAGTGAGTGTGTGTGTGTGTGTGTGTGTGTGTGTGTGTGTTCCTTCAGGGTATATAAACAACAATGAAACCATTGTTATTATTTATCCAATGTGTTGAATGGTTCCTTTATTGGCGCGTTTGGTGTTGTTGGCAGTCTTTTTGTAAGAACACCCCATCCAAAGCAGAGATGTAATTGGAACATATAAATGGGTGAAACTTATAACATGTATATATTACCCATGCCTGCAGCCAGGGGACAATATTTATTTCCCCACTGTGATTTTCTTTTGATTCAACTTCATATGAATGTCTGTATGACAACAATGTGTCATATTTCTGTGTGGTTGTGCCTTTATTCATATTAAAACGATTTTTAACTTTTTTACTTTCTTTATTTAATTTATATATTGTGTCATAAAAAAATGTTTTTTAACCACCACCTTCAGAACATTCTGGTTTACATAATTTGTGTGGGTTTTTTTTTGCTTTTAATATATATCATATTACATAGACTTTATAGGCTTTATAGTAACTTAGGCTGTTGATGTCTGCAGTACCTACATGTGTCCAGTGGGGGCAGCCTCACTTCGGTACATGGTTATTACTACACTACACATAGGCGAAAGCCTCGAGTGAGTATACGTTTTTACTGTTTTCAATACATCCACCGAGTTCATGTTTAGTTTCACAAATCTCTGACGTGGACTGACCAGGGACTCAAACGGAGAAGAAATGTGTCGCGATAAAAAAAAACACCGCAGTGAAGGCCAATAACACACACACACACACACACAAAAAAAGACAAGTCCGGGTCCGGGTCAGACATGGAGGACCGCGACACCGCAGCCATCCTGCCGTCCTCCTCCTCGGACGACGAAGTCCCAACCTGCGACTCAAACACGTTTTCCCCAAACCAAGAGGTAGAAATACAGACGAATGGCCGCAGACGGCCTCCTTTCGCATGCCCCTTCGGCCTGTCCGTTGAGCCCGTGTTGTTTCTCGCCATGTTTTCGATAGCCCTCCAGGCGCCCCTGTCCACACAGTACTTATGGGACCGCCTCAGCGAGGACCTGGGATACAACGGGACCAAGGGCGGGGGCTGCGGGACCAACGCCTCTGCTGACCCCCTTCAAAAGGTGCAATAACTATTACTCTGTAATAGCTCGTGTCTTTTAATAAGGGGCTGCTAGACTACCCCGTATGTCGTTGTTGTCTGTTGTTGTATTATTGTTGTTACTTTATATTGTTTTTCTTTTCTTTTTTTTTCCTGTCCTGTCTTGTTTTTTTAACTGGACCCAGAGTCTGTACTAATAAATTATCTATCTATCTATCTATCTATCTATCTAATAACATGTGTGGCTCATTTTTTAAGGGTTGTTTTCTCAAATGTGTTGTTGTTGTTTTTTTTCCCCCCTCCTTCAGGAAGTGGAGACCCTGACCGCCCACTGGAACCTGTACATCAACCTGGGGGGCTTCGCCGTGGGCGCGGTGGCGGTGACCCTCCTGGGCTCCTGGAGCGACCGGGCGGGCCGGAGGCCGCTCCTCATCGCGCCCAGCGTGGGCCTGGCCCTGCAGGCGGCGGTGTACCTGGTGGTGATGTACCAGAAGCTGCCCGTGGCGTACTTCCTGGTGGGGCGGCTTCTCGCCGGCCTCTCGGGGGACTTCAACTCCGTCCTGGCCGGCTGCTTCTCGCACGCGGCCGACACCAGCGACAGGAGGTCGCGCACCTTTCGGGTGGCGGTGCTGGAGGCGTGCCTCGGCCTGGCGGGCATGTTCGCCAGCGTCATCGGAGGGCAGTGGCGCCGGGCACAGGGGTACGCACACGGGGGGGGGGGGGGGGGACGCACACGGGGGGGTATGCTGGTCTCAGAATCGAGACGGGCAAATTGTCGTTTACCACAAACCCACACTTCAAATGGGGCCTACAACGTGTGAGTGAGCTCTGCTCAGCAACACCACACACAGGGTAAACCATAACCTTAACCCTGCCACAAACACACCCCTCAGATGGGCCTATGAGAATGAGCACTGCTCAGCAACAGCACACAAAAGGTACACCATAATCTTAAGCCTGCCACAAACACATACCTTAGAGAGGCCTCCAATGTGTCATTGCGTTGTCGGTACATCATGAGAAGTATGGCTTGCCCTTCATGACTCAATGTACACTATTCAGGTACATCAACCCTTTCTGGCTGGTGCTGGCCACCAACCTGGCTGCCGCCCTGTACGCCTACCTGTTTGTCCCCGAGTCTGTGACGCCAGACCCCAGCGCCAAGCTGCTCACCACCCGCCACCACCGGGCCGTCTACCGCCTCTACTCTGGAAAGGGCGGCGGCGAAGGGGGAGGAGAGGGCATGGGTGGTGGCGGGGGTCGCGCCTGGAGGTGCAAGCTGTGGCTCTACACGCTGTGCTTCTTCCTGGTGGTGACGGTGCACTTTGGGAGCAGGGAGCTGTATGTGCTGTACGAGCTGAGCGCGCCGCTGTGCTGGGGCCCGGCTCTGATCGGCTACGGCTCCGCGGCCCAGCACCTGGGCTACCTGAGCAGCCTGCTGGGCCTGAGGCTGCTGCAGCTCTGCCTGGCCGACTCCTGGGTGGCCATCGCCGGGCTGGCCTCCAACATGGCCGGGCTGGCGGTGATCGCCTTCGCCGACAACACGGCGCTCATGTTTACGGGTGAGAGACGCCGATACCGACCGCCTGATACCTGTCACTTCTCAGGGGTATGTTGCTGTTTAAGAAGAGTTGGTTACTCTTCATCTGCAATCATTTTTTTTAAAACTGGAACAACATTTTAAATACATCTTCCATGTTGCCTTTAGGTGCTGATCACACCGAAAACTTTTGCAGGCTGCAAAATGCGCGCAGCACTGCACTGCACTGCATTTTGTTGAAGCCTAGAAAAAAATCTGAGCAGCGCATTGCGCCTTTTTTCTTGAGTTGACATTTTTTCAACTCGAGGCGCCCAGGTCACTCTGACAAAAACAAGAGACTCTCACGGCAATCCACATTTCTCTATAAGACAACTGTTCATAGTTTGTTCTGTAATTACATAACACTCTGTATCCGGAAGTGCTACTCAGGAAACAGTGGTTTGCATCATGTGACAATGTGTGATAATGAGTTAACAGGCTTGCCTCTCTGCCAGGTTATGGGCTGTGTTTTCTCTTCATGGCTGCAACCCCAGTGCTCAGGTCCAAGCTGTCCAAACTAGTGGGCCCATCAGAACAAGGTCTGTAGTGGATCATACACACACAGCATTTGTTTTTTGCATTATATATATATATATATATATATATATATATATATATATATATATATATATATATATATATATATATATATATATACTGTATAGTGTACTGATTAAACATGCAAAAGACAACAGGGCGTACATATAGTCCCAACATGACATTAATGTATTAATGTAATTTGGCATTAAAGGGTAATTAGGTATTTTTATAAACATGTATGTATACATGTGTTGGTATGACTTCTATGAACCTAATACAACATCATTATTTTTGGAAAAGAATCAGCTTGGATAAAACACATGGTAAGCTTGTGGTCTGTCAATACCTTACTGGAGGTAGAGGCATTTAAATGACCATGTGCATATGAGTTGACTTTTGGACTGTACTGGACCTTCATGGTTACAGCTAGCCAGAAAAGCTTAGTGTAGTTCTCCAGTTTGAATAGGCTTTCTATGCTTTTGGCCTTCATGTGATTAGATTGTGGCCAAATAGTGTTTACTTACACTGTTGAATATTGTACAGTTGTATGGTATTCAGAAGTCAAGTCCGACATACCATACTTTTGGTTCCAGGTGCCCTGTTTGCCTCGGTTGCCTGTGTGGAGGGTTTGTCTTCTCTGGTGGCTAGCGGCCTCTTCAACTCCATCTACCCAGCAACGCTGCACCTCCTCAAGGGCTTCCCCTTCCTCTTTGGCGCCATCCTCCTCCTCATCCCTGCTGGAATCATTGGGTAAGTGGACAACTTGGATGTTTGCCCCACGCAGTGGGAATACTGTGGGAATGTTGCAGCAGTTTTCATTGTACAGAAAAGGTTCCTCAATGACTATAATATGTTATATATGTAAAGAAGGACACAGATACATGGTTCGTGCAAGCAGGAATGGGTGAGGAATGAGCACATTTTATTGTGCCGCAAACCTAAGTTTATATAACACAACTGGAAAAGGCCAGTTCTTGCCACTGGCCACTTCTTGGCCAGTTCCCTGGCCAAGAAGACTCTCTATTCATCACAGGTCCAGCTACTGCTGTGCTTTAACGAGAAGACAGGTGATTAGCACATTGACAACACCAGCCTGCCACCGCCTGTCTTCTAATTGGGTCTGGAGAGCCACACCCCCTCCTATTTTTGACAGGAGGGGCCAGCACTCAACCACCTCAACAATATATTATATTTGCTTGTGACAAAAGTGTTACAGCCCCTGTTGTAGCACCTATAGGGCCTAAGAAAAATAAATGCCTGATGGCATTCAATGTACAGGTTTATTTGCTTAATGTGCTTGAAAGTTAAAATTCACAAATTAATAAAACATTTCATCACTTTATTGTGTTACTCCCTGCTCCCATGTTAAAAGCTCTAGCTTACTAATGGCTTCCTATGCTGCCAACTCATTTTGTTGTCGTAGGATACGATTCATTAGAGAGGAGGGAAGGAATGGATAATGATTTGTGGTTACTAGCACTCTATCAGTTTGCTATATCAGTCGAACAATTCATATTAAGAAGCACTCGTTAAACACAGAAAAATGAGCACAACATTTTAAAGACACTGTCTGTCAAGGTGACTTGTGTTTTTAATATTATTTTCACTGTGTCTGTTTTTGTCTTTAGGAGCCTGGAGTGTCTAGACCAAAGAAGAGAGACCACAGATGCGAGGGAATCTTAACCGAGAGTCAAAGTCAAGCAGACTATCAGAACATTTACCCACAGTCTCAGCGTAGATCTTGGTACTTACTTACCTCTAGATGTTGAGTTGGGTGCGTGTGCTACAGTAATAGCAGTCAAGAGGCAGCTGATTTTGACTGCAGAATCATGAGATTTTCCTACTAATCAAACCATAGAAAATTAAACCAAAGAATCAAGAATCTGCACATAAACATATTTGTAATGAAATGTGCATGGAAGGTTGTGGTAAATATTTATCATTACTGAGGTGCAGTGATGTAACAAAGTATTAACGAAATGTAAACCACAACATCAATAAATAAGTACCTTCAAAATCAAGACCATGCAAAAAAAGGTATAAAAAATGGAAATCCTAAGATTCAAATGGTACTCTATTTTCTACCCAAAAGCTGCTGAAAATACTAAACATTAAATGTAGAATGTACACTATGGAGGTGTCTTAGCAGATTGGTCGGCAATTGTCATGTGTGCTGAGGTTCAACCATCAGTAAGCTTAAATACCAAACCAGGGGGAATTAAATGCCAAGTAGTGTAAGCATCTGCTGCCCCCTCCCCATGAAACTGATAGTTTAGTCCAAATTCCCTGTGGAGTCCTGATGGCTCCACAAACATGTATTGGATAGCCCCAGAGCAGAAGGGGTGAAGAGCGACCATGTCAACTGCACAGTGTGGGGTCAGAGGCTAAGTGAGGTTGGGGTATAAGTAATTGTGGTTGTCTAAATACATATTTTTCATTGATCATTTGAGAAGGCAATCTAGCCGTGTTCTATCAACTGTAATGGTACCATGTGGCCAAAGCGTTTTTTCATGTTTTGTTTTTTTAAATGTTATGAGATCATTTTGTGATTCAGTTTGATTCAATTCAGTATTAACACAACCTTAATTGTATGTGAATGTATGCACTTTTTTTGTACATCGTACAAACAGATTTTGTAAAAGCTATGCAATTGTTGAACCAAACAGTTTATTGTATTTTGATTACATATTTGATGTGATTAATAAAGCTGTGTATGAAACTGTACGGGTACAGCTTGTATAGCATTGCAATAAAAAGTAATTCCATGTATTGTTTATATCTCTATTTTATTGAACAATATATAGTACCTCATGGATCACAACTTCAACATTTCCTGATACTTAGGATTACATATGTATCCAAACATTGGACTGCAGTGTTTTTATTACCATTTTATGTTCCAAGTATGATGGTATTGCTGGTTGTTGTTTTGGTTTTGTTTAACAGACCTGATACTTTACGATCCAATCCGATAGCAAGGAGTGACGTCAAGCCAGGAAGCAATTCCTCAACATACCAGGGAGGAACGTTTAGTGGACACTGTTGAACTGTTAATTTGAAATGAATACTGTATCTTTGGAACAGATGGATTTAATTCCTGAAGCATACTATAGTAACTTGTACGACCTGTGAATGATAGTCTTTATGAGTTATTAACCAAATGGATGACACATAAACAAGGTAAACCAAAACAGACCTTTCGACAACGCTTTCAAGCGTAACAAACTGTGTTCCATTTGAAGACCATGAAACAACTATACACTGAAGTAAAAAAATAAATGGTTAGTTAATTACTTTGAATGAAATTGAAAAAAGAAATGCAAATGCTACAAGGATTTTGCTGCGAACGTCAGAGAAAATGGACGGCATGTTATTTACCTGAGAAAAAGACAATATACACATCGGGTATTAAGGAGGTTTTGGCCATTAGTATCACCTAATGAAATTCCACAGTTTTAAATTTCAGATATTAGCATACAATGTTAATATAACTTATCGCGTCTTCACATGCGCACTGGGCCGAGTGAGGAGTCTCACCGGCCAGTTGAGTATAGGCCACATTTGCTTGGGAATCGTTGGTTATCAAATAGCTGTGGTTAATAACTTGCTCATTTCTGTTTCTGCTCCTTGGAGCACTCTGGGCCGTCTGCTTGGTTCTGGTTGGCGTTTCCTTTCAGAAAGCGCAAGATTTTCTCAATCGAGGCCTCCTGGTATTCATGGGACCACCTGTGTGTTGAAAGGGTTAAACATTAGCACCTAAAAAGTACACAATCGATCTTCTCTCTAGGAGCATTTGAATAATATTTTCAACCGGTCAATAAAATTGTCAAGTTAAATGTAATACTCTTTATGCATAAATGATCCCTGAGGCCATTAAGGTCCAATTAAGTACCATTTGTTTTCTTTAACCACACATTGAACCAATTAAAGAGTAATTAGTTACTAGTTCTGTTAAATCGTGCAAATGTTTTAACTGTATAAAATACACCTATGTCATAATGTAATAATGAGCTGAACAATATGTGTAAACTGTAAAACAGTGTAAATCTGTTGAGTTCTACCGTTTAACCATTGGCAACACTGTGACGTGCAGAACTAAAACCCAATGTGTTCTGGCTCAAAAATGGGGAGGAAATAAATTAATTTAAAAAATCCTTTTAAACCAATCAAAATGTAGTAACTCACTTGATGCCATTAAAGTTAAGGATGGGTCTCATGTCCTCAGGCAGGGATGTTGGTTCAGGCCACATGAAATTATCAGTGACGGGAACTATGTTTTTCTTCCCAGCTAACGCAGTCACAATCTCCTGTTAGTGAGAGAGGAGCAAAATCATTTTAGGGATGGCAATATGGATATTTTCAATGCAGTACAATTGTCATAGAAATATTTTAGCTGCCAAGCAAGCAGAAAAGGTTTTTATAGTCGACATGATAATGTATGTTTAACCTTCATTCCACCATTCACCACCTCCATTTGTTGAGTGTTCATCCATCATCAGATTGTTCTTAAATAGATTGTATGTATGATCTTTACTTCATGTGAATTTTTATTTGTCATTATTATACTTGGCATCGTCAAATGTATGTTGGCAGCTTGCCTAGTGCCTGGGCGAGATGGAATCTCAAACACTATAAATCATGTGATTATCATGTGGCGCCCTTTGAAGTCTTTATGTAGTATGTCGTCCTGACCTTGTGCACCCAGTCCTTCATGGCCGTGTCTCCCATGCATTTGTCGAGTGCGTTGGCTGACAGCACCAGTATGAAGTTGCGTGCACGCTGCACACTCTGAATGAGCTTGTCCTCAAATTTGCCAGCCTCCAGCTTCTCAACGTCTATGAACACGCTGAATCCCCGCACCTGGAGGTGCACCTTCAGTAGACTTTGGGAGAGGCAATGCAAACAACAGCGTCAGTGACACATAACATGATCATGTATAGGGTCAGAAATTATCGGGCTTGGTGGCATTTTGCCCTTAAGAAATTACAATTGCCCTTGAAATTGGGAAATATAGATTTTACTTCTGTATTTTATTATTACTCTTCATTTTTAATGGAATAATTTAATATTGGTCATCCAACATTTATTTCCCAACATTTGATACAATTGCGCTGAAAATTATCCTAAATGCCCCGAATCATAATAAAAGGACAAAAAAAATCCCATGTCAAAAAAAGTGGGTTACATTTGGTACTAAGCGACTCATACAAATGTATGTTTTGGGGCCGTAATACCAGTAGTACTAGTCCAATTCTTTATCCACATATCTACACAGAACCCAGATGTATGTCCTTCTACACATTTTAACTGGTTCTGGCATAAACCTTAATTGTACTGTTCATCATTTGTACCCTAGCTTTCTCTTAATGGGCACTCATGGTCTGACCTGGCCAGCTGGGAGCCGGTGGTCCTCCGGTAGCTGATGAAGACATCGGGTCCCGGGGGCTGGGCGTCTGTGAGGCAGGGTTTGATGGGCCTGCGATTGGCATATAGGATCTTGGCTCGGTGAACGCCGTTCTCTATGTGGCAGTCTTGGTGTAGCTGCTGGTCGGTCAGGGTCTGGACGTTGTTGCGATCCACTCCCGATTGGACCAGACCATAGGTGTACTGCCTAAAGCGAGGGTCTACCTCGGCCAACCAGTCGGCCAAATTGTTGGGGTCACATGTTGAATAATTGGCATAGGTCTTCAACACGCGCAGGTCTCGTAGAAACCTGCGGATGGAAGCAAAACATGTCCATTTATAAAAATTCTATAAAATTATATTTGATCATCATTCAGACCAGAAGAGCAAGCATGCTTAGTGAAACACAACATGTTTTCTTTTAAAATAGACGACAGTCAGCTGTGCCTTGAAAATCTGAAACTTGAACCTCAAACATGTTGACTGCCACACTGTTCAATCCCATTCCATGACAGAGGAGAAGTTGAGAAGTTTATAGCACCATCTTTCATCCGAATGAAAACTTCCTACTTATATAAGCACTTCCTTCCACTAGCTTACCCAGGTAACCCTTTACATTTGCTCTTGTGGTGTGAAAGAACAAAGAGTAAGTCGCTTCAGATAAAAGTGTGTGCTAAATAATTAAGTATTGTTAGTATAAGTAGTATTAATAGTAATCAGACACTGCTTTTGAGAGGTTTTTTACCACCAACCTTTTGCGTGTGAGGCCTGCAGTCATTCCCAAATCAGAGCACAGATCCTGCTCTGTAATGTTCAACAGGAGGTCTCCATCCACTTGAAGCTCCTTCAATTGAAAACATAAAAAAGCATGTAACCCCACGACTCCAAAGAATTACATTCAACATTACTACATATCATTGTTGTCTTTTAGTGAATAGCATAACTCATCCTACCTGAAAGCGGTCACAGTAGGCGCTGAAGCCCATCTGCTGAAGCCACCGCTGCACCTCACAGTTCTTCCAGTTGGGCACCGAGGACAGGATCCTCCTGGGAACCTCCTCGCCCATCATGCCCAGCGCTCGCTTGGCCAGGGAACAGGTGGTGCCATTGCTGGAGTACATGACGATCCTCTTCAGGCTCTGCACCGCACCAATCTCTTGGAAGATCTGCAGAGAAGAAAACAACTTGTGAAGGACTACAGTTAAGAACATCCTATGGTTTAACAATACCCCGTCGTGTCACGACCAGGGAGGCAGTAAGTAAGGCTGTGACTATATGCTTATCTCCCCAGTCGATACTATCATGATACATGGGTGCCAATTCGATCATGGGAAAAAGGTTGCCTCATACACTTCGAGAGACTGTGTATCATGAGCCATATTTCCAAA
The DNA here is from genome assembly GCA_030340625.1 of Merluccius polli. NCBI lineage: Eukaryota > Metazoa > Chordata > Actinopteri > Gadiformes > Merlucciidae > Merluccius > Merluccius polli. Next base: position 240,046 of record JAOPHQ010004273.1, on the reverse strand, counting down.
AACAATGCACGTCACATCATGTCAGTCAGTCTTTCTGACTTTTATTTCAGCAGCATCATTGCTATGCTGGGATGGTTTATAAGGGAAGGTTACATGCTACTGTTGATGAATTGCACTTTTTGTATGCATTTAATGTGAACTGCTGGCGGGTGCTGCCAGTACCTTGGTGTTGCGCTGGCGGGACTTGATGCTCGTCTCCACGCAGAGGTAAAAGGCGGCGATGCACTTCCCCTCCAGCCGCGTCCCGTCCAGCAGGGGCAGCAGGTGCTGCAGGTCGGCCGCCGTCCGGCCCTGCATGCTGTCGGCGCTGTCCAGCAGGTTGCGGGCAAAGTCTTCGGGGTCCAGCGAGGCGATGAACGGTTCCACCAGCTCCAGGGTCCCCGACTTCACCACCTCTTTCTCGATCTCCTTGTTGGCAGCGAGCACGGCCACGGCCAGGCACGCGTGGAAGCGGATGAGCTCGTCCTCCTTGGAGAAGGCCAGGGGGAAGAGCCACTCGGCCGCCTGTTTCTCGATCATGAGCCGCTGGCACCGGTGCCCGCCGTACATGGCGCAGTTGGCCAGCGCCACGGCACAGTGGCGCAGCAGCGTGGGGTCGGTGCCCCGGCACCAGAAGAGCAGCGCGTCCAGGGCGCCGTCGGCGATGAGCAGGACGGACGTCTCCTCCGTGTGCTTGAACATGTGCTCCAGGATGCCCGAGACGCTGCGGGCCAGCTGGGCGTCTTCCTGCTCCCGGGTGAGGTTGAGGATGACCCCCAGCCCCATGCGTGCCACATACTCCCTGCCAAGAACAATGACACAGTAAAAACCCACGCTATACAAAAAGGGCAGTGTACAACCTATGAAATTGACATTTCTTTGGAACCATATAGTTTTAAAAAAGCCATTATGGGGTTGATCATCGATAGGCTTACCTGTTCTCAGTCACCAGTATCTGCTCCAGCAGTTTTGCCGACTCATAGGTGATCTCGACGGCCGGCGTCTGCAGGAGCTGCAGGAGCAGCTCCAGCCCCCCGTCCAGGCGGATCCTGTTGCAGATCTCCTCGGCCACCTGACGGCCCACGGCGGGCATCACCCACGCCTCCTCCACCAGCTGAAAGATCTCCGCGACGGCCTTCCTGGTTTCGTCCAGGTCCGCCGTGTCCTTGGCGGACCGCAGGGTCCGGATGGAGGAGCGCAGCGCCGGCAGCGCGGTCTCCAGCACCGCCTGGACGTCCGCGTTGACGCCCGGCGAGACCGCCCTGGGCTCCACGCCGCCGCCGCCTGCGCCGCCGCCGCCGCTGCGGCGGGTCTGCAGGCGGCTGACGTACTCCGGCACCGTGAGCCTCTCCGAGCTAAACATGATGGAGATGTGTCGATACAGCCTCCACAGCAAGAGACTGACCGATAAGAGCATCTACTGATAACAAAAAGGAAATATGTGAGAGAGGGAGCACAGCAAAAGGTCGGTTTCGGCTTAGCGGCTTAAAGCGGGTGGGAAACGACGACGTCGTCGTTTTCGTCGTTGACGTTGACGCAGGGCCCCCAAAAAACCACCGAGATGCGTTTCCTCGACGTGGTTTTTTTTATTTCTTACAACAACAATAACAACAACAGCACCGTTTGGGGTTAACGTTAACAAGTACGGTTCGTGTTTGCATTAAATTGCGTCACCGTTTGGTCGGTGTGGTGTGAGGAAGAGGTAAGTGGGTTGACTCACACAAAAGGTTTTAAAGCGTTAGCTACGCCTCTGCACCTGTCGCCACACACAAACAGTGCTCTTGGTAAGCACATACAACGTCCCCTCCACGGATACTTTACAGCTAGCTGTACATTTTCATCAGCCATATAATATATACCACGTTTTCTTTTTTTCCCCAGGAGAAGGGGGGGAAATGGCTACACGAAGAGTCCCAGTTGGTGTCGGTTGTAGCTGCTCGCTTGCTAGGTTATCTTGACAGAGAGGTCCCAAGACAGTCCCGTTTCCATCGCGTCGATATGTCTATGGATTTACAAAATATATATATATGCTATTTCCATCGTCCGGAAAATAGCCTCCTGTCCTACCCAATAACCATCCTTGGGGCCAGCGGCTACCATCAGCATCCACGAGGTTGCACCGCCCATCTGATGGGTCCAACTGGAGCCGCCCGCTGCGTCGGAGGAGGCGGCGGGTCCAACTCTGACCTCTCGTGGAGCTCAGGGAGAACCGTTGGAGGCTAACGGTAACGTAATGTACTTAGAAATAACTATATATATATATATATATATATATATATATATATATATATATATATATATATATATATATATATATATATATATATATATATATAACAGTTAGTTCCGACCGAGTCATTTGATTGGACAAGAGTAGAGTATAACATCACTGGGACTTTTAACTATCCATGTATCACTCCGCTTCACAGCTGTGCGCAGGAACGTGTTTTGTGTTGCTTGGCAACGGTCCAGTCCCAATCCAGTTGAACTTTTTGTGTTGGTGGAGCCAAATAAATGATTAAAAATAAACCAACAAATTAGAATCTGTTGTCGCTTATTACTGTCAATAACGCCTCTTATTACTGTCAACTAATGTCGTTTATTACTGTCAACTAATGTCGTTTATTGCTGTCAACTAATGTCTTCTGCACTCGGCCTGCGGCCCCGTACCTACGACCGAATCACAGCCGTGCTGATATTCAGTATAACAGCACTCCCTCTCCTGTGATATTTCTTATATATATATATATATATATATATATATATATATATATATATATATATATATATATATATATATATATATATATATATTGTAATATACCTAGAACGCGAAGGTCAGATTGTTGCGGCTGGAGGAATACGACAAACAACCAAGGCAGCGCCATCAGGATACAAAAATGATATTTATTTGATATAATAAGTAGTTCCACTACCCAACAGCTCAGACTGGGTCAGGCGCCTGCGTTACCCCACCCTAACTGCCTATTCGACCCCCTAACCCACCACAGGTTTCCAACTTAAATCCCCCGGGATACTATGAAGGTATATTTGGTGCAAAAGTCACGAGCACATTTAACTACAGATTTCGCATGCGCACACTAAAGTCACAAACGTGTAACTGTAAATTTGAAGTTGTATTTTTTTTTTCTATACCTTGTTAACACAAATCCTTGTTACGGGTTCACAAATCCTTGTTACGGGTTCACAAATCCTTGTTACAGGTACACAAATCCTATCCTGTGCATCACAACTTCCTGGCCTTATGCACTCAAGACTTTTGCCCCAAATGCACTGCAACGATTGGGGCAAAACACATTTGCACATCCGTGTTTCATAATCTGAGAACATGCACAACATTCGTGCATTTGTAAACCGTAAATTTGAAGTTGTACATATTTTCGTTTTACCTTGTTAACACAAAATAGGGCTACGGGTTCACAAATCCGTGTTACAGGTACACAAATCCTATCCTGTGCATCCATGGGCGTCACCATAATATAATTGGGGGGGGACACGTCCCCCCCACTTTTGCAAAAAAGTCGTTTGGACCCCCCCACATTTGCCATCAAAAATATTAGTGCATGACTGGTCTACTAGTCCAACGTTCCTTCCATTGCTTCACAATCAAATCCATTCCACTTTATCAGTAGGGGGAATACCCATATAAATAGAAATCCGCGTTTTCCTGTTTTTTTAACACACAAAGCAGCATCACGCACGCATTCAAAACACGCACCGAAGCACGCCTATGTTGAGAGTCGGATCAACGACAGCGGTAGACTTCAGAAACACAGACTGAACGCTGAACACAGTCACTTCAGTCCTCTGTGTATTAGTGTTGTCAGGATACCAAAATTATCGCTTCGATACCGATACCAAGTTGAGAATTGCGATTCAATACTTTTTCGATACTTTTCCTGGACAAGGAGAAACACTCTCGAATAACATTGTTGTGCTTTACCACGGCGCTGCGGCGGCAGTGTGAAGTGCAAAACACACTTGCGCCTCAGCCAGGGCACATCTTTGGGCCGGCCCAGGACTGTCATAATACTTTTTTTAAAGTCATTTGTCCTGACCGGAGGCGGTGTGTTATGATAGCCCCCCCCCCCCCCCCCCCCCGGCCGTCGGTCCAGGGTGTGTTACGATTCCCCCCCCCCCCCCCCCCCCGAGAATCGCGGTACTTTTGAAGTATCGGTGCACTGTGCAACACTACTGTGTATTACACCAGAACATAATAGTAGTCAGTAATTGCAGACCATGCCAGCTCCAAGGAAAATCAATGAAAGAGGGAGATCATTTTAAATCTGAAAACATGGTAAAATGCACCAGAATGCGGGAAATTGCATCTATTTCTTTCAAATTTTTATGGGGAAGGACCCCCAGACCCCCCATCAATATATGACCCCCCCACTTTCAAAAAGCTGGTGACGCCCTTGTGTGCATCACAACTTTCAAGTGTCATGCCCTCAACACTTTCGCCCCAAATACACTGCAACGATTGGGGCAAAACACATTCGCACATCCGTGTTTCATATTCTGAGAACATGCACAACATTCGTGCATTTGTAAACCCAAATGTGAACTAATGCATCAGAAGTTGTGCATCTGTGAAATATTTTCTCATTATAAAATGGTATTAGATCGCTGTGGTCATTGAGCATTTTCTTGCACAACTACAAGTCAATTGATACAAGTGTTCGAATCTGCTTCTACGAGTTTGCAGCTGTTGTTTTCCGTACGGATACTTTTGCACCATATACACCACCCAGAGCTATAGAGAAAACAAAACTACATCTATTTCTACAGAGGGTTTTTCAACTGGATGCAATGGAAAGACCCCATGAATACATCTACATGGATGAAGCTGGGTTTAATCTCACCAAAAGGAGAAGGAGAGGCCGTAATGTGATTGGCCATTGTTGGTGTCCCTGGGCAGCGTGGTGGCAATGTCACATTATGTGCTGCCATCAGCAATCGTGGGGTTGTCCACCATCATGCCAACCTGGGGCCCTACAACACTCACCAGCTCCTCATTTTCCTCAATCACATGCGAGATGCTCTGTTAGGGCAGCAGGATGAGCATCCCATCTATGTTGTTGTATGGGACAATGTGAGTTTTCACAGATCCCTCCAGGTTAGAGAGTGGTTCAATATGAACAAAGGTTTTATCAATCTTTGCCTTCCACCGTACTCTCCTTTCCTAAACCCCATTGAGGAATTCTTCTCATGGCGGTGGAAGGTATATGACCGCCAACCTTACACCAGGGTAAATCTCCTGCAAGCCATGGAACTTGCCTGTGGTGACATGGGTGTGGAGGCATGCCAAGCCTGGATACGGCATGCCAGGGTTGTTTTTTTTTCCCCCATTGCCTGGCCAGACAAAATGTGGCCCCTAAAATATTATTTGCACCGGGGCCCATCATCACGTCGTTACGTGGTCTGAAGTGCTGTGGCCTGACCCAGTACGGACACATGATGCTGTGGCTGAGTAATGCTCTTATTTGTATATTTTTGTACTTTATTTTTAAGTGCTACATGTAAATGCACAAGATTTCTGTTTTTTGTAAGTGCTAAATGCACAGGTTTTTTGTTTTGCAACATGCATTTAGCCTACAGTGAACAATAAACATTTATTTCTCCAGCTTCATGTCCTGAGCATTGTGTTTTCTATGTAGTGTTTATTGACTGCTCAGTAGTGTTTTTAATTTTGATTGACTCGGGGCACGATTTGACAACATAGTTCAGTTTTGAGCACAGATTGAACTGTTTTGAGGTGAAAGTTTGGTTTTGCAAGAAGAGTCTGAGGTTTTGTGAATGTAGCTTGAAAATTGGGTTTTGTGTTTCCCCCCCACACACACACACACACGAAAGTCACCACCCTGCCTTCACACAAATTCTTCATTACAATATATAAGGAAATTTATTACACATTTTTATTTTAACACTTTTATTAACTAATGGGAGGAGTGTCATACTCTTTCCTCTATCAAGTCATGGACAACAGTCTAATCCTGAAACAGCCATTAGGTGCCTTAAATTACTGTTATGTTTTGACATTACTATTGTAGGTTCATATGTTATAAAGTGGACCAGAATGTTACTCTTCAGTTTTCAGTGAGGCTCCAACCTAATGTCACACTTGTATTTGTCACATGTCTGGAAATACAATAGGACAAATAAACATAAAATAGTCTGAATAAAGTATCTCGACCATTTACAAAAACATCTTAAGTATGAAGTGGCCTAAACTGCCTGATCAATTCCCCCCAAAACATCACATTACATCAATTACCCATCAAATGACATTATTTCTCATTTCCTTTCCCCTCTCCCTCCCTCTTTTTTTCTCTCTCTCTCTCTCTCTCTCTCTCTCTCTCTCTCTCTCTCTCTCGCTCGCTCGCTCGCTCTCTCTCTCTCTCTCTCCCTCCCCCCCCCCCCCCATTGCTTTAAAATAAACAGTAATGTTGTGAACAGTCAGTCAAGCGAACACAAACAAGAAAAGAGGGTGAATGACCCAGCCCACAGATTGGAAGCACACAGCAACTCGTTAGTTTTTCAGTGACTTCACTCACAGATGTCAGAGCGGCACCATGAAGACCAGGTTGCTTCTGTTTAGCCTGATAGCGATTGCCCACGCAGTTGAAGGTAAGAATGTCATTTTTGAACACCAACTCTACCATCCAGGTAGGTCATTTATGTTATGGACAACATTTGAGGAAGGGGGAGAATTTCTAATTGAAGATTGTAGATGTAGGCCGCCAATCTTTTAGACGACGACGAGGAGACTGGGGTAGGCTGCTGTAGAATCATACTCTCTACTTGTGTTTAATTCATACTAATCTAATAGTCTTTGCATGTCATGAAAGTATTATATCGCAAGGGTTGGCCGGGGCCTTTCTAATACCCCCAAGGCCCCGCCAGCGGCATCAAAGTTGTGTATTTCATTCTTGTCTAGTTACTCAACTTCAAGAGTCGTGCATGGGTCGCTGTGAGAAAGGCTTTGACTCTCTGCAGAAGTGTCAGTGTGACTCTATGTGTAAATACTACAAGAGCTGCTGCTATGACTATGAGATCACCTGCCGCATGGCTAGTAAGTAACCCCCACACTAATCCCATGTAGTTGCAAAAGGTCCCGGGCACACTCTGAGCCTTGGGACACGACAGAGGCCCTGCTTCACCCGCTGTCCCCTCTAACACGCTCTTTCACGCAGCGCGCGGCGACACATTTGTCCTTGCGGAGGACGATGACGACGACGACTACGGTGGCGATTCCCTAAGCCGCCGTGCTCCCACACCAGGCCCAACAGGACATCCCGTGGTCACGGGGTCACCGGGCTCCAGTGGCGGCGGCCGCCGCCGCCCCATGCCCAGCCGCCACAACGGGTCAACCAGTGCGGTGAATGTATTGGACACATTCAGTTGGGGATATCTGCCAACGGAGGCCCCCCTGATCTGGCGCCCTATTCCGACCCGGCGCCCTATTCCGACCCGGCGCCCTATTCCGACCCGGCGCCCTATTCCGACCCGGCGCCCTATTCCGACCCGGCGCCCTATTCCGACCCGGCGCCCTATTCCGACCCGGCGCCCTATTCCGCCCAGGCGGCCTATTCCGACCCGAGCAGCCCCGGTGGCTAACGTCGTCACAACGCCGGCAGCCACAACGCCGGCGGCCACAACACCGGCGGCCACCACTGCGGTGCCTGACCCTGATGCTGAGATCTGCAGTAGGAGGCCCTTTGACTCCTTTACGCAACTTAAAAATGGCTCCATCTATGCATTCAGAGGTAAGCAGATGGGAAACTTGTTGAATTTGGATGTTGAAAGTATTGTTATTTGAGTACCCTGACTGTCTAAAGAGATTCTAGAGCCAAAGATACATTGGTGTGGTAATATAGTGTGTTTGATACAAAGGCCTGTATCAAAGGTGTGGAAATCCACACAAGCCAGTTGAAATGTATGTTCTCTCAGAAATGTTTATTAACTCATTCATAAAGTCACAGTATTGTTATGGTGGTAAGTTGTTTATTTGTAAGGGAACTTACTTGAAACCTGTGTGTGCGTGTGTGCGTGTGTGTGTGTATGTGTGTGTGTGTGTGTGTGTGTGTGTGTGTGTGTGTGTGTGTGTGTGTCCTAGGGGAGTATTTCTTTGAACTGGACCAGAAAGCGGTGTTGCCTGGCTATCCAAAGCTGATCAAGGATGTGTGGGGCATCAGTGGTCCTATTGACGCTGCCTTCACACGGGTCAACTGTCAGGGGAAGACATACATGTTTAAGGTACGATGGCAGGCTTTAAAGACACCTTTTAAAGACATTTCGTTTAACTGCATCAAATCATTCTACGCTACAGGGACGCGAGTACTGGAGGTTCGACGACGGCGTGCTAGACGAGGGTTATCCGAGAGAGATAAGTGTAGGGTTCGACAAGATCCCGGATCATGTGGACGCAGCCTTTTCCCTTCCCTCCCCCGGTCACCACGGCAAGGAGAAGGTCTACTTCTTCAGAGGTAAAAAAAATAATAAAATAAAACATACCAAAAAAAAGCATAAATCCCCTGCCTATGTTTTCTTCATCACTTTGTTTCGCTACAACAGAGACATTTTGTTTGTCCTCCTCACGCAATCACATGCACATCACAAGACGATTTAATTGGATTTGAGTGCTGCGCCTCTTTCCGGCTCTCCAACAGGGGACGAATATTTTATGCACGAGTTCGTGCACCAGCCCTCGCACGAGGAGTGCGTGGCCATGTCCGAGAGCTCGCCCTCCACGCTGTTCAGACGCTACACGGACATGTATCGCGACTACTATGACATTTTCTCCGCCGGGACGTTCTCTGACCGTAAGTCAGTCCTGCAGTAAACACATTTCTGAGATGAACACACATCTGAGACAACAAGGGATTGATGTTCTTCATTCGTCATCCCAAGCTGAATCACAATCCTATTTCTATCCGCATTCACATTTTCATGTTCTCACATCCTTATATCCTCACACCCCTTATATCCTCATGTTCTCACATCCTCACATCCTTATATCCTCACACCCTTATATCCTCATGTTCTCACATCCGCACACCATCACATCCTTATATCCTCGCATCCTTATATCCCCACACCCTCACATCCTTATATCCTCACATACTCATATCCTTATATCCTCACACACTCACATCCTTATATCCTCATACCCTCATATCCTTATATCCTCACATCCTTTATTCTCACACACTCGCATCCTTATATCCTCACATCCTTTATTCTCACACACTCACATCCTTATATCCTCACATGCTCACATCCTTATATCCTCACATCTTTATATCCTCACACGCTCACATCCTTATATCCTCACATACTCACATTCCTATATCCTCGCGTCTTTATATCCTCACACACTCACATCCTTATATCCTCACATCTTTATATCCTCACACGCTCACATTCTTATATCCGCACACACTGATATCCTTATATCCTCACACACTCCCATCCTTATATCCTCATACCCTCATACCCTTATATCCTCACATCCTTAATTCTCACAACCTCGCATCCTCGATCCTCCTCATTTCTCCTCACATCCTCATATTTATATCCTCCCCCCCCCCCCCTGCCAGTGCTCCCCCACCACCACGGCGGTCACCATTTCATCAACAAGGACTGGAAGGGAGTCAAGTCCCCGTTGGACGCGGTGCTGACTGGAAGGATCTACGTGAGGTCCCCGCCGCCACGCCGCAGTGACGACAGGCAGGACTGGGAGCAGCAGCAGCGGGGTCAGCAGCGGGGTCAGCAGTATGGCCAGCAGTACGGCCAGCAGTACGGCCAGCAGTACGGCCAGCAGTGGGACCAGCGTCGGCAGAGCCGCTCGCCGTCCGCGGCGGCGCAGGGGACGGCCATGTGGCAGGGCTTTGCCGAGAGGGGGATGGAAATGGGCTTGAGGCTGGCGGAAAGGAGGATGGAAATGGAGAGCAGGCTTGGGGTGGACTGGGACAGACGTGACTACAGTCAAGACCGCGAACAGGACAGACGGAGGGATGGCTCCCGCCAATACTACAACGGCAACTACGACTCCAGATACAACCCCGGCAGGGACGACAGGGCCCACTGGGAGTTTAGACGCCGGGGCCAACCGCTGCAGAGCGTCTACTTCTTTAAGGGCGGTAAGTCTGCAGTGATGAGTCACGTCTTCCTGCAGAGAAGAACAGTCTGTTAAGCAGGATCCTCCTGTTTCTCTGCAGTGATACCGAATGCATATTTGTTCAACCATTCACACATGTGGACACACAAAACACATCCTTGTTATATATTCGGTGGTTCGCTCTAGAATGCCCCCATAAAGGCGTAGTTTGTGTGTGTGTGTGTGTGTGTGTGTGTGTGTGTGCGCGTGTGTGTGTAGAAACAAGTATGAACATGGTTGTTTTCTCTGCGGTCCACAGATAAATACTACAGAGTGGACCTGAAGACCAAGAGAGTAGACCCCGCCAGCCCTCCCTATCCCAGGTCAATCGCCAAGTACTGGCTGGGCTGCTCGAGCACGACAGGCGCAGAGAAGTAGCAGGTGCTCCTGTTCATCCAGAACACAAACACGGAACAGCAACAATCGTTTTAATTCATGTTTCTTATGTTTATCTCTGGCTCCCCGTTGTAAACTAACCAAAATGTTAAGCAAGACCTTTGTTAACTCTTGTGTGTCTGTTACTCTTCAATTGAAGGCTTGGGTGATGTTTTATTTAATATAGCAGTCCATCTCTCCGCCGGTCAAATTTAATTGATGTCTCCTCATGTCAAAACACTAATGAAGATGTTTTAGATTTAGTTTGCAACTTGGTAGAGTTGCAATATTTATCACAGCTGATGATTTTATTATTGTATTCTTCAGAATAGACATATCACTATTGTGGATCTATATAAACTGTGCTTTCCTGTGGGCTTTTTCAAAACCCCATTGCAACACCTAAATAGCTAATGAATATCAATATTAGCCAATAGTGGAGATCACTGAAAGTGCAACTTCTGCTTTGCACCTCCGTTAGTTGGCCTTATCATGGCCAAAGTACAGCGTGTTGCTTCTGCAAATTCTATAGACTTTGGCCTTTGTTTGTTTTGCCATGCCTGCCCACTTTTAATGACAAACACAAAGCAATTTCAGATAAAATAAATTGTAAAGTAAAATAAATTGTAAAGTAAATTACGTCCACTGTTAGAAATTTTCCTGTAAAAAAACAGTAAAGAACTGGCAGCTTGGTTGCCATTATGTTACTGTAAAATTAACATATTTTTACTGTCACAGAGATTTACAGCTTTAAACTGTAAATAAAAAAACCTGTGTGAACTGTAAAAAAACAGTAAAGAACTGGCAGCTTGGTTGCCATTATGTTACTGTAAAATTTACATATTTTTTACTGTTACTCAATTTACAGTTTTGTCCTGTAAATGACAAATACAGTGTAAACTGACATTTAAAATTACTTTCACTGTATTTTACAATTAAATTGTAAGTTGTATTATTTATACATTTCAATAATCTATTAAAAAAATATGATTGCACACAGTTAAAGGCACTTTTGTTAAGAGAAACATGTTACATGTCACTGACTTTAGGTTTCACAAAATCTGTTTGAACGTGGCCACAAGCACAGAAGGCAAACCATAATAAATTAACCTACTGATTTTTCAATCCTGTGATTAAAATGTAAGAGAAAAAGCAGATTCTTATTGCACTTTACTTTTATTTGAATGTAAAAACTTCACATGCGGAACAAATTGCATGTTAAAAACAGTATTACATGTTAAAATTACATGTTAAAAACAGTATTCTGAACATATATATGTATATAATAACAGTTTTACGAACATATACAGTACTGTATATACTGGAAGTCCAAGAACATCGGCAGGAGAGTTAGGGCTCACTCAATCCAGCCTGTATGTGTGTGTGTTTCTGTGTGTGTGTTTGCCTGTGTGGTTGTGTGTGTGTGTTTGCCTGTGTGGTTGTGTGTGTGTGTGAGGGAGAGAGAGAGAGAGAGAGAGAGAGAGAGAGAGATCAGCTCCAAAATAACTTATATTCGCAACTTCTTGCATACAAAATTAACATTTCTGTCCCTCATTCCCCCCATCCTGATAAAAAACATGTCCCAAGCCATGAACTAACACCTCAGTAAACCATAACATTCCAACCGTAAACATCCAAATAGTTCATATATTTTCACAAACAGAACACAACAACACAAAGAATGACAGAACAAATACAAGGTGTAAGATAGAGATGTCATGAGTAAAAGAATGACTGAGAGAATAGAAAATATCAGAGAAAGAGAGAAGAAGAGGGGTTCAGACAGGGAGAGAGATGAAGGAAGAATGTGGGTAACAATGAGAGGGAAAGAGAATTAGAAGATTGAGACAAATTGGTGTCTTGACAAATAGATTAATGGGATTATAGCTAATCTCACCTTCATCTCAAATGAAGTCCCACTCAAAATCCATTAGTCTCTTTAGCAGAGTGGACACATGTGGGTTGACTGTTGTGCTCTTTTTCGTTGTGACTTTGCCCGTTTTCTTCTCACTTTGCCTCGGCCAATCTTGCTGCCTCTCTCGGGGTTGATTCCAATGAAACGTCTGAAAAATGATAGTGTTTCTTTAGTGTGTAAAATCAAGTTATTGAACTCAAATTGATAAATAACACAATAAAAGGCAGAAAATATAGATGTAGGATTGAAAACACAAGACAAATTCAGGTTCTAGTTTTGGGTATCTAACCTCTGGATGAACTCAAGGGTGCATGCTGCCTCTTCCTGGTACTTTAGATTGAAGGTGTAGAACGTGGAAAACAAGGCAGCAAGCCCAGTCAAGAACGTGGGTTGAATCCCCTCACACAGGATGTGTCCCTCAAGGCTGACCATCCAGCGCTGAATACTTGCCATGTCACCTGAAACTTAGAATTTAATCCATCATGAATATTCTGCCCATCTGTATCGTAATCTTAAAGCAATAATAGCACAGTAACATGGAGAGATGTTAAGTTTTGTTTTGTTTTTTCTTCTTACAGAGTAGTTATTGTGCATCTGGTTGGATTTGTAGCAAAAAGAACAATTGTGTTTTTTTGATGTTCATACAACCATGGTAGTTGGGGGTGCTTTTGATGACAATCCTTGATCACAGAGTCAGCAATAAAATGTTTAACTCACCAATTGCACTCACCAATTTAGTAAGCAATATTGTCTTGGGATGGTACCTTTAATAGAAAAGTGTGTTGCTTGCATATGCGGTGGTGTAAACATACCAAGTAGGATCAGACGAGGAGTTTCAGGTATGTTGATGGTCCTCTCAATGTCAGCTGTAGTGGCAGATCCCTAGGACATAGAAAGTGAAATACAAATTGTGTTGTTATAAGATGAGTCATTGTATGACATAGTATATGTATATATAAAAAGAAAACATACATCTGCAAGTAGGATCAGATCTGTAACGCACGACTTAGTAAGTCGTGGCCACGACTTAGTATGTCGTTCGCACGACTTAGCTACAGTTTTTTTTTTTTTTTACCCTGTCATGTCTGGGGCTCCGTATAACTCTAAGTTTAAGTTATAAGTTTAGCTGCTAGCAACTTTTAATACAAGCTAGTGAAGCAGCTTTAATGTGGTTGCTTATAAACTGAAGAACACCAGTCAGATTATTCCCTACATGGGGCAGCAGGGACACAGTCAGTACACAGGCTGTCAGACACTCTGTCTCCTGCAGCAGGTTAAATATGCAAATGAGGGTAAAATCTCTGTCAAATTTACGAAAATAAACTGCGGTTTTCACCGACCAAAACACACGTAAATATTCAGCAGTGTGTTAGCAATGATATTGTTACGTTTATATACAGTTTAAGACAAAATAACTTAAGTTAACTTAACCAACAGACAGAGAGCATCACAACCCATCTTACCAGCTCAAGAAGCTTCGTGACTATAGCGTCTGAGTGTAGCGTTAATTAAAGTCCCCCCAAACGTTAACTTTGTAGAAATTAAAATGTGCTCCTTGTGTAGTTTGACTATCATCTTAGAAAATTTAGCTAGCTGCTAACCACACTCATTCTAGCATGTGCATATGCTGTAATCATCAATGCTAACAAAACTAATCAAAACTAGTCAAATCAAACAATAATAATAATATGTAATATAAAACAATCAAATAAAGTTGCTACTCACCAAATAATCAGTAAGATGGCGATGGATCAGGAATGGCAGGTAACAGCTTCACATGTGCAGCTCAGGCAATGCTCTTCCCAGAATGCCAAAAATATTGCATGATACTGTTATCTAATGCACTTTAACGGTAAAGTGCTGAATAATAGGAATACATTAGAGTTCAGTTAAAAAAACAATAAACGAGCTGTAATTTCACTGATTTTCGGTAATATTAACAGTAAAGCACTGTTTATTAAAAAAAACACTGTACTACTGTTGAAATTCTGCCGTAAATTTACAGAAATTGTTTACAGTGTCCGATTGTTGAACTGAAGTTTAGCTAACACACACACACATACACACACACACACACACACACATACACACACATGTTGAGATACATAATGCAGCGGTAGAAGATTAGATAGAGTTAGGCGCCTTGCTTAATGGCACAAAGAAAATAAGGTCACATAATGGATTTAAACACTGTCAACACTATCTCTTTACCTCCAAGTACTGTAGCACTTACCATAGATCTAGGGACATTTTCCCCCCATGTTACCATAACCAACGTTTATTGATCTCAGCAAATATAAAAGGGCATTAACCATTTCACAATATGGTTTGTTATTCACTTCATAAACACACGTGTAAGAGGGATGAGGGGATGTTTATTTCTGCAGCACACATTCTCACATCACCTCAGGCAACCTGATGTTGCCTGAAGAAGAAAAGCACAGCGTTCCCTTGATCTACTTTCCAAGTTAAATCATCCACTTCAGATGTTATAATTGAACAATACTATTTCCTACATGCTTGTATGCAAATGTCTTTGGAATCATTATTTGCATATAGAGTGTGCACGCAAATGATTGTGGTTGGTATTTATTCAACTGATTTTTTGGCTGTGTTTATGGAGGGTTGTCATCTGTGAAGTAAAACAAGTAGGTTATAATAATACTAACCTCACCTCTCTGTAATGTGTGTGATTTGCATAAACCACCCCCGATGCCGTTTTAATACTAACAGCATGGTTCACATTCTAACAACAGCTCCAAGAACCTGTGCACAAACACGCCAGCAGGCCAGGATACTTATTTGCATATTCCGTGCGTATGAAAAAGGATTGTGGTTGGTGTTTGTGTCACTGACTTTTTTGGCTGCTTCTATGAAGGGTTGTCGTCTGGGAAATATAATAATTAGGTTAAACCTTACAATATTACAAAGAACCTCAATTTATGCAACGTGCGTATGACTTGAGATAAACATCAGCGTCATTTGACAGAGCCACTCGGTTACCATGCGGGGACGTGAAGCAATGAATGAGATAACGCTTACAGTCCACATGAGATGTCAATGAATCAGAAGGTGTGCAATCTAGTAGAAGGTGTGCGAAGTGCAAACAGTGCGTTTGCATAGAGAAGAGAAGAAAATGGTTTGTGTTTGTGCTTTTCCCGGCTGCGTTCGTCGCTCGACTGGTCGTGACTGTTTTCCAAAGATGGCGCCCGTTTGCTTTCGTGAAGGCGCAGGCTTTCTAAACTTTCTTTTTAATCAACTGTCTGTACACATACAAAGTTATCAATGCTTCGTTTTACATGTCGGGACCCTCATTATGCTGCCGTGGAAGTGTGGTGCGATTTTGAGCCTTGTTAGTTTACATGAATATCCTGCCCCCACAGCTAGCGTTATAAGCTAATTAGCGTTTTTCGAGAACTTTGGTTACATTGGACTAGAATGAAAACTGATCCCAGAGAACGGTCCAACTCGGTGGACATGTGTTATGATCATATGGTCTCGTTTTGCGCTGGAATTGTCCTTTAATACCTGATGCAATAATAAGACAATATCTAATAGGGACTCTGGACCATATATCTGACTACGTAATGTCTGTACAGGTGGTTTCAGATAGTTCTGGACCATGACAAGCGTGGGCACCCCCCTCCTATGCATTACAACCACCACTTTAACTCAGACTCCTCACTCCTAACCCCTAGCTTGTTCACGAGGGTGTGTATGACTGAATGAGAGTTCATTGAGTGGTCCCAGACGAGCACTGTGTCAAGGCAGTTTATTTACCATTTCAAGTGAAAAGCAGACAGTACGTTGTAGCCTTCGTGAGTCTTTGTGTCACTGACTTGCTTATATAACAAGGGATTTATAACAATAAGGTATATTTATTTATATAGCCCCGCATCATAGTTACGGTCTTCAAGGGCTTGCCCAGCTAATGCATTAGGCCGTCTCTGCCAAACACAGTCCACCCATATACAGAGGTAGTGTTGTCGCACACAAAGATGTAGAAGCCTGTATATGTAATGTGCGAGAAGCTGAGGTTGATCCATAAGCTGTTCAAATAACAGCGTACAACTCATGAGTGTTCGATCAAGACGTTTTCATAGCAGGGCTCGTCCGTCACAGTTTCCTCCGTCGCTTCATTAGCAACGACCTCCGCACTGCACCCAGGGTCCGACACCGGCTCCCCACCGCTGTCGTATCTGTCAGCTGATTCTGTCGCGGGCCATGCCACTGACCCCGAGTCAGTTAAAGCCGCGCCTGGCACTCTATTCAACAACGACGGCGACGACGGCCTCGCTGGCATGTCACACTCCGAAGCCAGGGAGACGTTAGCGTATACATTCACAGCAGGTACAGCGGAGTTCGACAAAGTCAATTTTTTCCTGCTTGGCTTGGATATTCTCCCCTCCCCTCCGGCCGGGCCGCTCTGCTCCCACACGCTGGCCCGAACCCCGAGTTTCCTCCTGGGCGGTTTGCTGACCCCCTTGACCTTGGGCTTGGCACTCTCCTGGTCCTTGTGTCTCTGGAGGCTGCCCAGGCGCCGGAGCATGGCCTGCACTGGGCCCTCGGAGCCGGGCGGCTCCAGCTTGGAAGTAGGCCTCCCTGCCCTTCCCACGGTCACATACACCGTGGTGACCTTATCAGGCGCCCCCGCCTGGGGATCGGAGGGGGCGTCCGGAGCCTGGGCTCCTTTCCCAGTAGCAGCGGTAGTAGTGTTAGACATAGTGCGTCTCCTCCCTGATGCCTCATGGACCTGCAAGTGGGTCCTCCTCTCGTTGTCCTGCTCCCCTCCCTCGCCATCCCAATCCTGGTTCTCCACCCCTTCTCCTTCCTCCGCCCCGTCTTCGCTCTCCGCCCCTGGGGAGACGGCGTCTGCCTCGCCCGATCTCGAGGCGCCTCCCTGAGCGTTGAGGGAGGAGAGCATCAGAGCACCCCAGGGTGACTTGGCTTTGCTGCGCGGGGGTCCCGATGGGGTGGGGGCAGCACCTAGGTCCTGGGCAGAGCCGTGGCGTTCCTTGGGGCTGAAGCGGGTGCCCTCCGCGAAGGAGACGGAGGGACGCTTGGACTTGGCGATGCTGGAGGTGCGGGGGATGGAGAAGCCCAGAGCCATGTCCTCGCTGGTGAAGCCGGACGGGTCCAGGAACATGTTGCACTTGGAGCTCATCTCGTGGAAATCTCCACCCGCGCCTCCTGGTACATCTGTACAAGAGATGAAGAAGACAAAATACTACAATGTCAGGGAGTTGGTGTGAAAAGGAACGGATTGGAAGCTTCAGAATGGCAGCAAATCTCGTGTGCAGTCGAGTACCAGAAGCTGGGAACTGTGCGTTTGGTTTTAGTGAATGACTGACTGGTGAGTTTACTCACCTTCCCTTGGTGGAAGACAGTACAGAGCCTCTCCCTCCTCCTCGTCACTGTCGAAGGACGACCCCTCGGCGACCCAGCCACAGGACGGGGGCTCGATGAAGCTGTGGTTGAAGGTCAGCTCGGGGTCATGGTGAGACACTGGGTTTGGTGAGGAGGGGTTGGATCAGTTATAAATCAGACGCTTCCTGCAAGACTACACAGCTTACTCAGGAACAGGAAACAGAACAGGAGCCTTTCAGTACATTCACTACTCAAAGCACCACTCATTGCAGTGTCACCTTCGAGATGGTATCTCGTCAACATTGTCGACCATTTGCCACAGGTCTGTCAGACTGACCTGTGACGCGAGGCAAGCCAGAGGTCCAGGCAGAGATGCAGGGCAGTGAAGCACTGATGTTGGCCAGGACATTATAGACGTGGTACTTCATTCGAACTAATGCGCTTCCATCACCGACTGGCCCCCTAAAGAGAACAGGAGAGAAGAGACTAATCTGGTTAGAAACCTGACTTCTGGATTTTCAATTTATGTGAATTTGATTGAAGGAATGATTATCATTCTCTGGGTTAAACCCTTGGTTGTTGCCTGTCACTATCATAGGGCATAAGGGCATTTTGAATCATCTAGAAACCTGTCTTTGGCCTCTGCAGAGCCTCCTCCACAACACACACAGCAGCAGACAACAACCACCAGCAGCAGGAATAAAGGCACCAGCACACCTGCAAGCAAAGCCCCATGGCCACCTAGTGGCCAAGTAGAGAGTAGAGCGTAGAGAGTAGAGAGAGAGAGAGAGAGAGAACACATGAAGCAATGGTACTAAACATAAACAGCATAACAGACAGGCGGACGGACGGACGGATGGATGGCTGGACGGATGGACGATGGGGATTGAAGATTCTTGCTGGAGGACCCGATGCGTATATATGACGGTATTGAAAATCATACCGTCTGGGATTTCTACACTAACGCAACACTAAAATAGTCAATAAAAAAGTAAATACCTTGATACCGCCCAAGCCTAGATGGATGGATGCAAGGATGAATAGATGGTTGGGGGTGGATGAACAGATGGGTGGACAAACCAACGGACGGCTGGATGCATAGAATGATGAATGAGAGGAGGACGGATGGATAGAAGAATGGATGGACAGATGGGTGGACAGACGGACAGATGGATGGACCTATACGCACTGCTGGGACAGGCCCCACTGGCTGGATGGCAGCTGACGCCTTCTTCACAGTCACAGCCAGAGGAACAGTTGAGCCCATACATGGAGACAGGGCAGCTGCTGTTACAACTATCAGAAAACATAAGAAGGGGTATTTACTACAACTGTACCTGCTTTCCCAAAAACAGACATTTTTTGCTGCACAAGGGCATTGGATCTATTAAAATAACAAAAAAAAAGTAATTGGAAAATAGATTATTACTATATGTTGTTCAACTAGGAATGTGACATTGACTATTCAAGAGTAGAGTACACCCATTATGGATTTGTGTGTCAGAAAAACTAAAGTAAATAGTGGAAGCACTGTATATTTTTGTATAACTGATAACATTTCCTCTTCAAGCACTCACCTCTCTCCCATAAAGCCTGGCTCACAGACACATCTTCCTGTCACATGGTGGCAGCTACCATGGAAACAGGGGCTACAGAGGAAGCGGCAGGCGTCCCCATACGTCCTGTCAGTGCAGGCCTCATCACACCTTGTAAGAAACACACACAATGACTCAAAATTACAATTAGCGGCGGTAGTAGCGCACACAGCAGTAGACCTACTCGTTTTAAAGTATAGGAATGCATCTACCTTAGCTAAACTTCTTAGAATTGAAGATAGTTAGATTTAAAAAATGAAATCTGTCAACTGTGTACTTGGACGCCTGAAAATCCAAGACAATTTACTTCAAAGTTACGACCGGTACTTGCACAAAGTTTGCTCTGTACCTCTGAGCAGTAATTCCATGGCAGCCTTCTTCTATTTCACGCCTGATTTAATGTCGGTTTTGTTTGACAGAGTGCCTTTGACAGTTTGATCGTGCCCTGCTGGCATGTGCATGCGCATTTAACAAATGGATTATAACATGCAACGCATGCAGCACCTGGGGCCCACCCATCCGGGATCGCATCGCGCACATTTCCCTGTTCTGTGGTCGCACGAGTTGGCATCCCTGCAGCGAGGGCAGGTCTCCTGGCAACCTTCGCCGTAGTAACCGGCTGGACAGGGTTGGTCGCACCGCGTGCCGTTCCAACCGGGCTCGCAGGCTGCACACGCCCCGTCCGTGGCGCTGCACGGCTGGCTGTCTCTACAGTACTTACAGCTGTGGGCAGAGAAATGTAGCGATGAAGGCAATGGTTGGTTGCAAAGCATCATGGGAGGATAAAGGAGTTCATGTCTCAGCCAGACACATGATCCATATATTACAGTGGCATATTACAGAGGTCATGTTGCAGTATGAAGACAGGTAGAAAGGCAGTTATATGCAAGACTAAGACTTGCAAATACCTGGCTTATATGCAGGAGGACTAAGACTTAAGTAATATCACAAGACTTATTATATATATATATATATATATATATATATATATATATATATATATATATATATATATATATATACAGTATATATATATATAAACAGACTTCTGTGACGGATAAGTAACCACACACGCGTGCGCACGCACACACCTACCTCATTTTACACCCGCTGCCGTACGTCCCGGCTTCGCAGGGCTGGTTACACTGGGCCCCCTTGTAGCCCGGCTGGCACCGGCAGGTCCCGTCCAGCGGCTCACACTGGCTGTGGTCCAGGTCGCAGGCGCAGCTCTGGTCGCAGTTGACCCCCCACCAGCCTCTGACGCACTCGCACGCCCCGCTGCGCTGTTGGCACGGCGACAGGTGGCAGTTGCACGACAAGCTGCACTTCTGGCCCCAGTGGCCCCTGCGGCACTGGCAGTCGCCGCTCACCTTGTCGCAGGTGGCCCCCGCCGCGCCGCCGCCGCACTGGCAGGGCCTGGCGCAGGTGGGCGTCCACCAGCCCTCGTCGCAGGTGCAGTTGCCCTGGGTGGGGTGGCAGTGGCCGTGGCGACTGCACCGGCAAGTGTACTGGCACAGGGGCCCCCAGCGGTTGGGGTTGCACGTGCACTCGCCCGTGGCGGGATGACAGCGGCCGTGCATGTGACACGGGCACGCCTTGCGACAGTCGGCCCCCCAGAACGCCATCGGGCAACCTACGGGGATAAGACAGACAGTCGATGGGTCCGAGGGGAAGCTTTGCACTTAAGGGCGCGTGGTTAGTCTGTCTAACGATCAAAGGGGTGTGGGGTTGCGGTGGCGTTTTTGAAAAGGTTTCTGAATGTAGACTCAGATCAGTGGAGACAAGGCAAGAGGGACAGAGAGAGAGAGAGACGAGTCCAAGCTGCTCGCAACGCAGTGACTCACGTGTTTTGCACTGAGCTCCAAAATATCCAGGCGGGCAGATGCACACACCTGGATACGCACACACCTCGTCCCCTTGGCAAGCGTGCTCGCCCTCGCACACAGCTGAGGAAATACACACACACACACACACACACAAGCAGGCAGGCACACACACACACACACACACATACAAATATACACACACAAAAAGAGACAAATATGTCAACCCTATTAATGGCAATAATCAACACTGTTTAATGTAGATTATATTTCCACTGTTAAAGTCAAACTCACCCTTAGTGCACTCCCTTCCCTCCTGTCTCCATCCTGTACAACACGCTGCGGTGGGTGGCTGCCTGGACATTCAGGAAGGCACACAGAACACACACACCCCAAGTCAAGTCAATTGTATTTGTATAGTCCTTCATCACATTTACAGTCTCACAGGGCGTTACAGGCCATATTTTACGACACCCCGCCCCTGACCCCTAACCCCCCCCCCCCCCCCCCCCCCCCAAAGGGCAAGGGAAAAACTCCCTTGATGAACACCTACGTCACACTGTACTAGTTACTGTAAGTGAGTGAGGACTTTGAGTGCCGTTAGGCGAAAAAAGCACGAGGTTCGGACATAAGTACCTGGGGCCGTGGCAGACGTTTCTCCCGTCAGGATCCAAGGGCTGTGTGGAGCAGAGCGGGGAGAAGAGCAGAACCGCTGTCAGGAGGACCTCCATCGCCACGCCACCGGGATCTGAAGGTCTAGTGGAGCGTATCCACCTGGTGTATAATATCCAGTCCGTTGGACGACTGTCTCGCCGTCGACCGTCTCCGTTCCCCTTCTGGCGTCCTACCTGTTGAGAGGAATGGATAAGCAGCGGGGGAAATTTCCAGATCTCCACCCTCTTTATGTTGTGGGTTCCTTGGTCCTTCTGTTCTCTTGAGTCTCTTTCTTTCTCTCTATCTCCAGGTTTGCAGTGGGCTGTGTCTTGTGGATTCTGAGTCATCAGACGTCCAACCCCTGAGTTTCCTTTTCCCATTTCCTGGGGAAGTCAGGGCCACTTCCTTCTATTCTAGTTGAGCGAGGAGCTTTTTAAAGATGGACACGCACTGTAGCACACATGCGCCCGCATGCACACACACACCCACACACACACACACTTGAAAAGTGAAATTCAATTCAAGAATGTTTTATATGTGACAAAAGTCCTGAAATTATAGGTCAATCTAATCCATCTTCAGGTCACATACACACATAACACATTTCACTGTATCATCAATATATATATTCAACAAAAATTATACCAAAGTGCGAAAGAGAAGTGTGAAAAAGTAAGCCCATATAAATATTAAATTGTCAAAAAATGCATAGGTGACCAGACATCGGACCACAAGACAATTTTAGAACCCTTAATGTTTCAATATTATCCTAATATACAAAACCTAGTTGAGACAGCATATATATCTCTTTATCTCCACTATGTGCTGCATGTACTCGCCCGCTTGTAATTATGCACTCTGGGACACAACGGGATTCTTGGCTCTTGTCTTGAGAAGCTTGTCGTTAAAGCTTCAAACAAGAGGAGCTTCAAACAAGTCCAGAATATACAGCTCAGTTATTTCAAATATGATACAACCGTTCTGGAAGATAAATCACACAAGACAGAATATTAAAACATATTTTCACACCTCTTACACAATGGAATAATCACAGATCAAAAGTATTTCATATTACAGCGACGATACACTTGTTTTTGGTTTGTTGGCTGCTGCATAATGGTGGTTAGGTTTTTGAGGTTGTATGACTGCATTTGGAACAAGCTATTTTTGTTATTTTGGCTCTGATTTTTAGTACTTTGTCGATATAGAGATTGTTTTGGCTAGTGTAGAGAACGGTGTGTGTGTTTGCGTAACTGTTATGTTATGTAACTCTTATGTGTATAAAAACGAATTAGACAGGGAGAATAGCAATCCTTAAGAATAGCAGATGCAGTTTATTGAGGGAGAGTTTATCCATCACATGCTTTCAATAACATTCAGCTTACAAAAATATATCTGTGATGTAGGAATATATGATTTCATTATAAACCTTGATAATCTCAATACTCACTTTCTCCTCTGTCAACTATGGTGTCAACAGGAGAAATACAATTAAAATCAATCATATTTGCACATTGTAGGCACAAGGGAACAATATACCGAGGGGAGTACATTATATTCATAGATACTATTAAATACTGGTATTTAATACAAGTTGATTTTTTACTTTATCAAAGTGCTATATTTCATTATTTGTGGTTAACAAATAAACACAAAGAATGGTGTATGAAAAATAATATAGCAATTAAAATGTGTGATGAAATCAGGTTAATGTTGAATGACAATGCCCTCTAGTGGAGACAATAAGCATAACCGTTCCTCCTATGATTAAAAGAAAAAAATACATCTTGGCAGGTACGATCTTTGGTTTAAAAGGAGTTACACAAATACTTCCACACATTTTTTATAGACAAATAAGAGTTAATGCCAGAAATTGTGCCACAGGATAGAATAATGTGTCAATTCTTAACAAATAACTAAACTAATATTTGTTTATCTATCTATCTATCTATCTATCTATCTATCTATCTATCTATATATATATATATATATATATATATATATATATATATATATATATATATATATATATATCTCCATCCCTCCCATTAATAAAATCAAATTAAAATGATTTAAAAAATGGAGTGAGATTTCTTTAGATGTGTGAATTGTTTAACATAATTGAAAAAGCAGTCCATTCCTACATTATTTTTAAAATAACCTAAAATGAAACAACTTAGAAGCCATCAGTTAAACTTGCAAACCAGCAAAACTGGCCATATTCTGAATCAAAGCAACATCTATGACAGACCAAGAAAGAGCCCCAAGAAGCGGAAAAGCATGGCTGGCATTTCCCAGATAAAAACAAATTAAAAACATATGGTCAGTGTGTTTCCACAGCCCCAGACTCCCCTCCTCTCAGGTGGACCGATCCTGCTCAGAGTCTTCACTGGTCTCTGTGTCACCGATGATCTCCCAGGTGGAGGAGGAGCTATTCATGTGGGTGGGGCTTCGGTTGCTGCCAGACCGTGTCAGGAAACCAAAGCTATGGCCACAAAACAGGACTGAGGTCAGGTTCTCTGCCTGGGCTCATATCACCTTATAGGGATTTACATGCCTATTACACAGCTACTTCCTAAAGATACCAATAATGTGACACAAAATATAACAAAATATTTGATTGATTTAAAAATTGGACAGTTGGAAATAGTGTCCATAGCAACGGCCTGATATTCATAGCAGGGGTCTGCTATTCAGAAATAACAGACTGTAGAATGCCATAATTGACCAATCAGAGTATTCAAAAAAGCTGTGTAATAAGTACGGGATAATCCACGATGAGGTGTGCATGTATCAAAAATAATACCGATTAATACATTCTTTTTATATTTTCTTGTACATACAGTGGCTATCTTTGAATTCTGAGAGCGGGAGTGGTGGAGGAAGTTGTACTCACAGGTTCCGAATGCGAGACTCGGCTGGTTTTTCTACAGGGCCATCCGTCTCCGTCTGTCCATTCGAAGGAGCCTTCTCTTCCTCATCACTGTGACCAGAGAGAATAGACAAAGACCAGCGATGTTGTTGTCATTTCAAGGCTTCCACAATCTACCTACATTCCTATTATGTATTTGTTTGTTTAGGTGAAAATTAATCAAGTTGTTGTTGTGGTTTTTCTGTGTAAAATTAGTTTTGTTCTTCACATGTAAAAATCAGAAAAAATACATGGTGAAAACCATTATATGGTTTGGCAATATAATATTCTAGTCACATAAATAAATAACAAAATATATAAATACATTCATCTGAACACATTCCTAGTGATGCAACTCACAACCTTAACCCAAGCTGTCACATGACCAATTGTTGAACACAGTGTGTGGAGTGCATGTAGTAATGTGTGTCTGCTTTGTATGTCCTGAACCAATTGGATTAAAAGATTTAAAATAATTAGGTTAGATTTGTGACCTAGACTCTGCAAGTTGTACATTTCAGAATCAATATATGTGTGTTTATGTGGTGTCAGACCTGTTGACTTCGTCCACAGGAATGCCCAGCATCTTGGCCTTGATGAGTTTCCTCTGTTTCCTGATGGTGGCGTGGACAGCATCGAGGACGAAGCTTGGGAACCTCTCATCATTCAGGATCTCCCTGAGAGAGAGAGAGCGAGAGCGACACACACACACACGTCACATTTAAAAGACAAGACATAATTGTGTAAATTAAATGATACTATATAGTGTGAGGTCCCCGTATCCGCCTGCTGCTGTTGGTGTGTTACCATTATAAAAAGTTAGACTGTTTATAATGGTATTTTGAATTCATAAGCATATCATGATATTTATCGATTTTGTGTAAACAATATCGATAAATATAAATAAATATCGCCCAGCCCTATCATAATATATAAAATGATAATAGCCATACAGCGAGTGGTGGCATGTGGCACTCTAAATGCTTAAATATAAAAAATACGAACGCAGTACATTTTCCAATCGCCTTTCGTTAACAGTGGTGACGGGCTACTCACAACAAGAGAGACGTGCCCTTACCTCTGGTAGTACTTGAGCTCCTCCTGGACCAGGAAGAGGTTGGCCTTCAGCTCATTCCTCTCAAACAGAATGTCCCGCACCTCCTTCTTAGTGAAGCACGGCTGGTCTGCCCCCAGTGACTCTGGTTGCTCCCTGGACGTCTGGCGTGGACTGGACTGATGGAGGGAAAACACTAGCCGTCAGGACATTCTGCTGGCTTCAACATCTCATCACTAGAGTCTGGTACCGCACTGCTGTGTATAAGATGGATGCCACTTGGTTGGCTTTTACTGTTCTCTGTTGGTCGATTTGCAACCGGTCAGTGTGGACTGCTAATTTGAATGTAAATAGTTACGATAGACGCACCCAATATCACACATTTGCGTCGCCTTGCACACACAAAGCTGTTTGATGTCTTGTTTTACTGCCAAGGTCATCTGTTGTTTAAATGCTTAAACCATCTTTATAAAAGGCATGAGCTCATTGCCACCACTTTAAACACTCTTATCGCTTATCTCATTAAAGACTTATTGTTTTAGATGCTAGCCAAAGGTTAAGGAATTACTTCCCCTTCATTGCTTTAGCTCCGTTTGGGAAATGTGAATAGTTGTTGTTGTCTTTTTAAGCTGAAAACACAGCCACCTACTCAGGGATTAGCCGTGTCGGACAGAGCCAGGAAAGAGATACGACATAGACAAGACATGGGAGCCTCCACCCAAACTCAATGCTCCCAACACACACACACACACACACACACACACACACACACACACACACACACACACACACACACACACACACACACACACACACACACACACACACACACACACACACACACACACACACACACACACACACTTTGTCGTGCAGGAATGAAGCCTGCCTTGGCCCGGTCCAGCTGGGTCTGGGTGTGTGCTATTATGTAGTAGTGTAGTAGTAGTGAAGCCTGCCTTGGCCTGGTCCAGCTGGGTCTGGATGTATGCTATCATGTAGTAGTGTAGTAGTAGTGAAGCCTCCCTTGGCCCGGTCCAGCTGGGTCTGGATGTGTGCTATGGTTGTAGTAGTGTAGTAGTAGTGAAGCCTGCCTTGGCCTGGTCCAGCTGGGTCTGGATGTGTGCTATCATGTAGTAGTAGTGAAGCCTCCCTTGGCCCAGTCCAGCTGGGTCTGGATGTGTGCCATCATGTAGTAGTGCAGTAGTAGTGAAGCCTCACTTGGCCCGGTCCAGCTGGGTCTGGATGTGTGCTATCATGTAGTGTAGTAGTAGTAGTGAAGGCTGCCTTGGCCTGGTCCAGCTTGGTCTGGATGTGTGCTATCATGTAGTAGTGTAGTAGTAGTAGTGAAGCCTGCCTTGGCCTGGTCCAGCTGGGTCTGGATGTGTGCCATCATGTAGTGTAGTAGTAGTAGTGAAGGCTGCCTTGGCCTGGTCCAGCTGGGTCTGGATGTGTGCTATCATGTAGTAGTGTAGTAGTAGTGAAGCCTCCCTTGGCCTGGTCCAGCTGGGTCTGGATGTGTGCTATCATGTAGTGTAGTAGTAGTAGTGAAGGCTGCCTTGGCCTGGTCCAGCTGGGTCTGGATGTGTGCTATCATGTAGTAGTGTAGTAGTAGTGAAGCCTCCCTTGGCCTGGTCCAGCTGGGTCTGGATGTGTGCTATCATGTAGTAGTAGTAAAGCCTGCCTTGGCCTGGTCCAGCTGGGTCTGGATGTGTTCTATCTGCTTCTGTTTCTCCCGCAGGTCTGCCTCCATGTCCGTCTTGCGCTCAGTGGTGCTCCTCAGCTGGGCCTGCAACACGGTCTGCCGGTGGCGCAACTCACCGTTCATCTTCATGAAGCGCTCCAGCTGCTCCTGCAACTGCACACAAAGACATGTTTATTACACAACTTTGTTGAATTCTGATTGGTCAATTATGGCATTCTGTGGTCTGTTATTTCTGAATAGCAGACCGCTGCTATGAACAGACTGTTGCTATGGGCGCTATTTCCAACCGTAGAATCTAACGGACTATTTTCTTTTAGCAGAAGCAATAAAATCATTTTAAAATCAATAAAATCATTTTCAAATTATTTATTTATTTATAAGTAGCCATGTAATAAGTGGGATAATGTACCGATAATGTAATGACCGGCTCCCTGTACATTATCCCTTACATATATACACATAAATATATAACGTTAGAAGACAGTTTGATGATCGCCTCTAGTTTTTTATCTGGAAATGACGGCCAATATGCCACCTTATTTTAACTAGCCATTTTTGATTGATAGTTTAGTCTTTTGGGAATCGGTGAAATCACACATGCTTGTCTGGATCTTTATTTTATGTCAGTTACAAGCCAAAGTCAATAAACCGCAGTATGCTGACATTGTCAATAGTAAACAGGGGCCGGTCAATTACTTCTGCATTCAGTGTCCCCACCAAGCTACCCTTTCCAACCAATATGGCCACTAGTTGAGGCATATACTGCACTCTGCTACAGGACACATTGCATATGTTGTTGTTGTACTATGCAGGAGAACAGGAAAACTAAGCACCCATTAATATACAGCCTAGTCACATGCCTAACTCTTAGTAACTGTCATGGGGGAGAGGGTGGGAGGAATTTAGGGGATTCAGACATGTGTAAAGACTGTGTAATCAGTAGGAGGAGGGAGGGAAGATGAATTCAAGACAAGAGCAGCATTCATGCTAGTAGAAGAAATATTCTCGGCATCCGTTAAAGAAAACAGCAACCACTAGCTGAGCTGTGTGTGTGTCACTCCTGAATTACAACTTCATTTTACGAGAAGGAAGGAAAACAGAAACTAAACAAGCAAAGCTCTGGTGGTGATTGAATTGAATGATTGAATCATTACAACGTTGTAACTGCCTTAACACACACACACACACACACACACACACACACACACACACACACACACACACACACACACACACACACACACACACACACACACACACACACACACACACACACACACACACACACACCCTGCTGCAGTTAAGTGGGCGTGAAACACCACTGCCTGAACTTGCCTAGAACCCAAGATGTAGCTCCACCAGTAACAGTAATGTCAACTACTTTCCCTTGTTACCATTAACAGATCCCACACTCGTTGGGGTTGACCATGAAACTACATGATGTGTACCTAGCACCGTGAGCTCCAGAGGTTCTTCTTCTTTGTAGTCATTACAAAACCATGTTAGGCTGTTGTGTAGCTGTAATTTGTTTAAGTGTAGCTGTAATTTGTTTAAGTGAAAGCGGTAAAGACGTGCATTTAAATGGAAAGCAGCTTCCGTTGCCCAAGGGGAATTTATTAAGTGTATTCATGTAGTCCTAATCGAAACAGAAATTCACAGGGGATTTCCAAACCACACACACACACACACCCTTTTTGGATCACAATTGTCATTTTCAGTGAAAAAATGTTTAAAATCATGTGACATTTGTTGGGGTCCGTACCAAAACACACACACACACACACACACACACACACACACACACACACACACACACACACACACACACACACACACACACACACACACACACACACACACACACACACACACACACACACACACACACACTCCAGTTGGAGAATAATAGACTGTCAAACAACAATGGTGGCAGCGTGTCGTCATGGTTTCATTTACATACTTCACTCTCACAAAGGCAGTCTCTACAAGAAAATGTCTGGAATTCTTCATTCAACAAGCAATTATTGCGGGAATGTGACAGAATGTGCGAACGTGAACAACTACTGAACTTCTGGTAATAAACGGTGTACATAATCTCCACCACCACCACCAGGGCCTTGGACTTTGTAACAACACCAATAAATAGGCCAGAAACCAAGTGTGGTGAATCATGTACAACCCTAGTGTTTATAATTTCTTGAAGTTGAAGGCTATATTTATTATGTATATTTCTGTTTAGGATAACATAAATATACATTTTTGGTCGTGAAAAACAGCAATTACCCTAAGGCCTCCAAACAAACAGAAACAAAAACAAACAAAAGCGCAGCTGCATGTGTCTAGTCATAACAAATAACCTAATCTATAAGCCTGTCTGTGTTCATGGGAACAGCCTTCAGTTTATGGTGTCTCCACATGACGAGCATCAGTCCCCACCAAGCTACAGCTTGTCCCCGGAGGGCACAGCAGTGTGCATGGACCAAAGCTACTGGCCATAGGAAAACAACATGTCCAAATAATCTGCTCAAAGTGCAAGCAAATATATCACTGGTGCAGTTTGTCATCGGTGACCATGCTAATATCAACATGACATCAGCATGAGAGGAGAAACTGGTAACGGCTTGCGGAGTGTGTGTGGGGTTGATAGCTGGTTTACAGCCTAACCTGGCCTGAGTCAGACTGATTAGAGGATAAACCAGCTATCAACACACACACTGACGAGAGAGCCACTGTCAGGGCAGCACGTACCATCTGCTCGGCTTGCACCATCTTGCCATTTCCAATAAATGGATATTCTCCAACAACTACCTGTGTCTTGTATACAATGTGTATACGTGTTTATGTAGGGCTGTGCATTCATACATGTTTTTAACTGTGTGCGTGTCTACTTACTGCCTCCACCTCCGTGGAGATGGTAGAGATCTGCTGGACTTTGGCTCTCAACTCGTCCCTCTGCTTGTCCACCACATCCTTCAGCTTTAGCATCACCTCTCTCTCCTGGCGCTGGACACGATCTAACACACACACACACACACACACACACACACACACGTTGCTGCTCACACACTTTTCCTGCATTCATCGTTTGAACATTTTGTTTTAAATGCGAGTATCCATATAAAAACCTAAATCTTTAAATTATGTGATTTCCTGGAGAAGTGGTTTCCATGACTCGACATGGCCCCTTTATAGAAATGTGCAATAATCAAGTTAAAGCGGTATTAGCCAATCACATGACCCGTGTCCTCAAAAGACGGCAAACTACTTGCCCTACAGAGCTGTAGCATAATGCACGGTATTGCCTCTCTGAAGATTAAGACATATCCATGTTGCATGGCTGTAAATTACTTCAGGTAAACACAAATAGTTATTTTGCAGAAAAAGAGTTAGCACCACTATTTTGTATTACAATATAGTTTTGTAAAGGAATAGTAAGAAAGTAAAGAGTATGTATGTTGAATTTAAGAAAAACTGAGGTGAAAGAAAAACTACATATATATGAAGAGCTCTTTTCCAAAACGCAATAAAGACCAAATTTAAAAAAAATGAGTTTATTATGCCATTTGGTGTGCACTGAACCTATTCACTGCTCCATCAACATTTCATGCCAAATCACTATATTTCCTTGTTTAAAATGTACTGCAAGATGCCGTTTCTATCCAAAACATGTGTGGGTCTCGGTAAAAAAATGTATTTTCCTGAAAACTGTCAAAATGGATTTATTGCGTTTTGGAAAAGAGCTCTTCATATGTATACACAACCACATCGGTATGCTGTTGTTGACACCGACGACTCATCTTTCTCATCATCATCATCATCATGTTACTGTAGAGATTATCACCCATCCCCTTTAGTACCCTTTAGTAACTGTGTCAGGAGCACCATGGAGACCTACCCTCCTGAGCATGGCTGCCCTTCAGTCTGCCCTCCAGGTCCTGCTTGTCGCCCTGCAGCTGCTGCACCTGGGCCTGCAGCTCCTCGCACCTCCTCCTCCATTGGTCCTCCTTCTGCTGCAACTCCTGCTCATAATGAAAGCATGACAAAAGGCGGTGGTGGTGGTTGAATACATGCTAGCGTCTGGTGCGTTTCCACTGAACCTCAAAATGCTAGCCCGGTGTGCAGCAGGTGTGGTCGAGGTTTGACTCAGCATCCAAAAACACACCGGAAGTCAGTCCGTTGCGTCTTCCGGTACGTTAAACCATCAGTTACGGCGCATTGTGGCGTATAGCCCTGGGTGACGGGTCTGTCG
The DNA here is from genome assembly GCA_030340625.1 of Merluccius polli. Classification (NCBI taxonomy): domain Eukaryota; kingdom Metazoa; phylum Chordata; class Actinopteri; order Gadiformes; family Merlucciidae; genus Merluccius; species Merluccius polli. The sequence goes on along the minus strand of JAOPHQ010004273.1, from coordinate 208,242 downwards.
TCACCTAAAAAGGCGCATAACGTCACGTCGGTCAGCAGATACACATCCACCATAAGACACACATATCCCCAACTGACTTGAACGGTTCATGGGGGACACCATGAACCGGGAGCCGTACCATAGACGTTATAGCACGTCCCATAACGTCGCCTACCTGTATCTCATTCTTGTGGTTTCCGACGTCGGCGTCCTCCTTCGCCGCGCGTCTCTTGTTCTGCTGCAGCCGCAGCGTCTCAACGGCTTTCAGCAGCAGCTCCTCTTGGTCGCACGCGCGGCTGCGCGAGGCGAAGCTCTCCAGCAGCTCGAGCACCTTCACTATTTTGGGCACGAGCCCCGCGGCGCTCTGCGCGCCGTGCGCGTCGATGAGCCGCTCCACCTCGGAGCCCACGGACTTGGCGATGTCGTACACGTCGTCCACGGTCAGCGACGCGCACGTCTTGTTGCTGTTGACGTCTGCGTTGTCCATATTAAAAAAATATTTTTTTTAAATTAAAACATTTTAAAAAAAAAACACACACACACGGCGCACGCGCATCCGCGGTCTTGTTACGGAAAGCGTAGCTCGCGCAACACGCGAGGAGTCGCCCGGACGGCGGTTAGCCGTTCTCCGATCATTGTTTTCCACAAAACCTCCCCCAGCAAGCTGAAACTTTAGCGTTTTTTCACTTCTTCCGTCACACGTGTCTATCGCCGTCCGTCCGTCCGTCCGCCCCCACCAGCCAGGCTGTGCTGTGACGGTTCCGCCCACGGTGTTGATCGCTGCTTGGTCCCGCCCACTTTCCTGGCCGAATGACCCCGAAAAATTAAATAAAAATAAAAAACGTACCAAGACGTCGTCACGTATACGTGCAGCCATTTACAGCGTGGGGAGGGGGGGCGGGATTTCGCAATACATGCTGCTTTCACTTCCAAGTGCAATGTTTTTTATTTACAAACCCCCCCCTAAAAAAGGGCAGATTACAACACCACACAAACAGCACCGCTTAATAAAATCGTTTCTTTATTTGAACCCAACTACAACGTCACACTGTGTACAGTATAACATGGTATGGTGTTTGGTACAGTCGTTTTGTATAAAAACAATGATTTTCAATTACAATTCAAAGTTTCAAGGACCCCTGGGCAGTAGTATGATACCCTTTTTTCAACAGAAATTAAATTCACACTTGACTACCGCACAGCAATGCTACAAATAAATGCACATATGAAGAGATGACAAATAACATGGAAAAAAATGCATTCTAATGCACCGTCTTTCTGAAAGCCAGCTTGAGGAAAAAGCAGTTGGGGTCAGGACTGTGGGGTCTAGCAAAATTCATACAAAACATCAAAATATGTATACATAAAACTTTCAATGTCCAGAGTTTAACATTTCTCCACCAGAAGAACTATTACACCATCTGCACAGGGACTGGCTCTACAGGCGTCAGGTACAAGTCTTTGAGAACAGGCCGGCCGCCACTCTCAGCCGTACATGTCTTCGCGGTCGGCGTTGTAGATCTCGCCCTCCTGCAGCGAGGCGAAGTTGAGGAAGTGCGAGGGCCTGTGCACCTCGTGGTAAAACTCCTTGGGGTTGGACAGCTGCAGGTCGTACTTCATGTTGGGGTCGTGGCGCACACCTGCAGGCAAGGGAGGGTTTAATCAATCGGGGGCCGACAATCATTTGGCTTTTATACACCTGGCGTGGTAGAAATTTGCATGGCCGGTATACATTATTTGGATGCCATTTCTGTTTAAATACATGAAATCATACTGATAACGTTTGATAATTACGGAAAAACTGATCGAGGTTTTCTGAAGTCACGATCGTTAAATGCATCTCAAGGGCAGATCAAATGACCATTCCAGTTTATAGTACAGAAGCTGCACGTGTAGCAGGATCAATCAAGTTTAATCAATATAACATCGATTGTTCAGTGTTACAGTGAATCAATGCATTAAACAGAACTGAACAAAAAAACTAGAGGCAGCCTAATTGTGCAAGACCATTGATTATTCTACACAAAATGTGTAAATGTACAACACCATTATAAATTAAGTACTGTAGTGCTGCAGAGATGCCCTGGCCTACAATGTTTTTTCTCCAGATGTAAGGAACCATGTTTGTTTGGTACAGACCCCAACAAATGCTACATCATTTTATATAGATTTTTCAGCGAAAATGCAAAAATGATCCTTCCCACCCACTAACAGTGAATCATATCATATCATCTGTCAAAATAAGTTCAGCCCTAATTTGAAGCAGCATATTTGATTCATATTTAGCGCAAGAAAAAAAGAAAGAATCCGTTACTCACCCATGAAGTTGTAATTCCAGGAGACCTGGCCAGGCACCATGAAGAAGCCCAGGAAGCGATCAGACAGCAGCATCTGCACCCTCTCGTAGTGAGACGGCAGGTAGCCCTTGGGGTTGTTGCCCTTGTCTGTGTTCTGTCGACCCCACTCGTAACCGCTGGGCGTCAGCTTGTAGGCGGTCAGCGTGCACGAGCCGGGAGTGAAGCTGATGGAAAATAAAACAAAACATCGTAAGCATATCATACAATAACATGTGGCCCCAGCACTTAAAATATTCACATTTAAAGTGTAATGTTGCGGTTGCCAGCATTTCCACAACATTTGGCTATATTTGTCTGCTAGTTCATACTTTTTTCTAAAGTAATTCTTTCATCGTGTCATTGTCAGGGTTCCCACGCTTATTTTCCCATTAGATTTCATTAAATCCATACCAAATTTCGATGTCTGTATTTCAGTGGTATAATGAATAAACAAGCTTTACTTCCCTTTCTCTGCTATGACTTGTTAAACCTGTTCTAAGGGCTTTACTGTGGCTAGAAGTTGGAATTGCACAAAAAATATTCACCACCAGTGTCTGACCTAGTTTCAACTCCTGTAATTTACATTTTCAAATGTACATGAAACGATCAAATTCTGACCATGGGTTTGAATTGCCATTACTTTCCGGAAAGCTTATGGTTACGCCATTACTTCCCAAAACATGTTTTCAAATTCTACAAGTTGTCCAGGATTTTCATGACGTGGGAACCCTGCATTGTGGAGACAAGGCGCGCTCCTACCTGCAGGTGATGATGATTGTCTTCTCTCCGTCCCAGGAGGGGTTGTCGGCCATGACCTTGGCGTGGGTGGTGACGTCCTGGGGGGACAGCTGAGGAGACTCGTTGGGCTGGGTGTGGATCCAGCCTAGAGGCTCCATCTCCTGGTTGTTTGAAAGAGGAGAGCGGTGAGGAAACTCCTCCACAAGTTCCAACAGGTTGAAGTGGAACAAGCCCTCTCTTGGGCTGCATTATGTACCGGTTTCTGGCATATTATTAGTATGCGAGCCAAAAGTAGGCAATTCTTTTGGCAATACTACGGTATCACAGAATTCAACCCTGACGGCTGTAATTGATGACAACACGCTACAAACCCACCAAGTTATACTTATCCAAACAGTGTGATATATGTTGTATATGATTGCAATTATAATAAATAGATTGCTGTTATGCATTATATACCAGCTTTGTATATATAGTTTATTATTATGATTCGGGGTTGCTGGTCTAGGATTGTAGTGGGTATTAATAACATTAAAACTTTTGGTTAAGACAGCTGAAACGGCCCTCCTGTCTAAATGCATTGTGGGTTATCCAAGCGACTGAGTGTCCATAGTTTGCACACTATGATTTTCGCCAGAAATAGTACGCCATCTGGGTTTTTTTTCATTCCATGGGTAAATATGACTTCAGACAGTACTACTCTCCCCTACTACACAGTATGCTTGTGTGGAGACTCAGATGCAGCCTTGGTCGTAATGATGAAGAAACGCAGCAGAAGAAACTATTTACCTTGAGGTATTCGTGTCCTGGGAGCTGGTTGGGAAGGTGGACGGTCTGGTGAGTGCCCCACTGGGGCACCATTACGATGCAGCGGATCTCCTTCACCTGGGGGTTGTCTGGGGGGCTGGTGCCATAGAGGTAACCAGCAATCTGGAAGGACAAACCAAACAAAAAGGTCATGAAAAAAACCTTGTATAACAAAAGGCAATAGAGACCCAGTTAATGCTCTAAGGATGACCTGTGCTGGGCCAATCACCAGGCAGCCGCGGGTACCTGTGCTCGCAGGTCAGAGATGCAGATGAACTTCTTCAAGACATTCTTGGGCAGGATGTAGGTGTAGCCCGTTTCCTTGATGTCATCAGAAGAGACGTAGATGTGGTTGGTCCTCAGATGGAGGTTGGCAGCAGATATAGCCCTGGGGTGTGGAGAGAGGAAACAAGAGGCATCACAGGTGAAAAACACAAAAGGGCAAATATTGGACTATCTTTTCAGTCAGCTTAAATGCAACTCAATGTCAGCCAAAGAAAATACTTCAATCCCTTTGCAGTGCCATTACAATTTTTTTTGAACGGTGCAACAAAGCCCACTATGGCAAATCTGTGTATAGTCAGAAAACTCCTTCAGCTTACCTGACCCTCCATTCGGTCTTGGAGGAGAAGGTCTGCGTCTCGTAGTTGGAGGTGGTGGAGGTGATGATCTCATCGCCGTGCTTGTTGACTGTGCGCGTCTGGGTGGCGGTGAGCTGGGACTGCTCCTTGGTCTGCTTCTCGATCTCGGCGATCTGCTGGCGTTGCTGGGAGGGAGCGGAGATCTCCATGCCCAGGATGATATCCCTGATCTCAGACTGGGTGAGGGAGGCCACGTTCACGCTGTGGGGGAGGGAGGGCGGTGGTGTTATTCAACAAACTTAACTATCAGACTATCATAAGATGAATTCTAATGATGTCGTCTTATGATATGAACACAGTGATTTAAGGAAAGTAAATGATAGACTTTCTACTTTTGGCTGTGTTGGTACATCCCTGCTGTGTGATTACAGGGGTGAAAGCTATACCTGAAGAACATGTTGCGTCATTACAGAATAATCATAAATACTTATTTACATATTATACATATTTTTCCTCCTCATTTGGTCTTTGGTCTTAGATTCTGTGCATTTTAAACCAAAACCCACAGGACTACACCCCCCATGTTTCATGTTCACACTTGAGAGGCAAAGTGTTCAAAACAGAGTGCAAGTTCAGCAACTTCCTCCATTTATTAATATCAGCAATGGAGCCATTTAAGTGTAGAGACTAATACCAAGGTGAATTATGCGGCAACAGTTTCCTATATCTGTATGGATATCTATACATGCATTAGCAAACTCACTTGTTCTTCTTGCCGTAGTCGGCCAGGATCAGATCTTTGAGCTGCACCTCCACCTTGATCCATTCCTCATCGGTGAGGGTGGGCCAGATGTGGTGGGGCTCTGTGATGGTGGTCTTGTCTGGTTTCAGGATCACCTTGGCCCTGTCATTGTTGACATGGAGTGCCCTCAGGATCAGGATGAGACGAGAGAAGGCCTAGAGACGGCACAAAACACCAGAAACGCACTAGTTACACAAAGAGGATGAGTCAACATGTTCCCATAACTATACACTCTGGCCCAGAGCGGTTTACTGGGCGTCCAGTTTTTCCTAAATTGTAAAACTGCCTCAGATTATATATACAAAGTAAAACTACAATTAAGTTCTAAAGCGTAGGAGGGTGACTGACTGTGTAGGAGGAGATGGTCTTCAGCCAGTCGTCGTAGAGGTTGAACAGAACCATCTGGGGCTCAGTGGCCTTTAGGATCAGGTCTCCGAACTTCTCCACCTTCAGACAGGCCTGGAAGGGCAGCTGCAGCTCAGAGCCTTTGATGACAATGTTGGGGAAGTCCAGCAAGTGGACCTGCGTGGGGAGGAGAAAAAAAGGCATTAGAAAAAATGTTTCTAAAAGTTGTCGTTACATGAAAATCTCAGGTAGCAAAGACACCAGTTTGATGTGTTATGTAGACATGGTCCAGCCTCTTTAGGTCTCACCTCAAGAGGGTCCAACATGCCCTTCCTGGTGACGATGATCTGCTTGGGCTGCTCCTCAACAGGGAGGGAGCGAATCAGGGCAGCCACCTCCTCAGCAGTCTTCCATTTAGCCAGCTACAGGGGCACAGGGAGAACCATATACTGGGATCAGGCCCGGGATAGGTACACATTTCTTTGGGACGTATATGCAGTGACTTTAAACTCAGTGGGGTGGCTGTGTAAAGGCAGTATTTTTATATTGACTGCTTAAAAAAGAAAAAGATATAATGCAGTATTTTTGCCACTAATTGGGAAATATTCCATTAATTTTAAATTAAAAATAATTAATCGGTGACCACAACTAATATCAAAATCGATCAATGAACAGCTAATGATTGTATTAAAAAAATAATAATAAAAACTTGAAGTCTGGTGATAATGCTGATAAATGTGGAGGGCTGTACCTGTCCCAGACGCTTCTGGCCGGCCCACACAGACGTGTGGATGATCTTGAGGAAGAGCTGGCCAGTCCTGGGGTTGAAGATAAAGATGGCGCCGTTGATGGGCTTGGTGGTCAAGTTACCCTCAAAGGTCTGAAAAGGAAGCATTAAGACTACATGACGACAAATGCATTTATTTTGGCCAGGATAATTGTGACAGGAAAATATTGTCCCAGGCCTAAAATAGATTGTAGCCAACAGGGCAATCTCAGCTCACCTTGTGGATGGTGACACGGTAGACGTTAGTGTCGTCTACGAACCAGATGATCTGGTTGGAGAAGAGCTCTCCGTAGTTCTGTGAGGAGAGGTAGGGCTCAGTGGGCTCCGAGGAGTACAGCTGCAGACCTTTGCGGATGCGTTCCCTCAGCACATACAGGGCAGGGTTGGCCTTCATGATCTTGGCCATGGCCTGCTGGATCAGAGGCTTGCCCCCGGGGAACCAGTTACCGTAAGCACTGCAGAGGAGAGGAAACACATGGTGTTAGGGGCACGTGGAGTTTGGAGACAAATGTCTCGGACACTATTAAAGCAAACTTTTACTTTTAGAGACCTGCTTCGTATAACTTAGCATGACCCAGTTAAAGTCCAAAAAACAACAGTTTCCCCCATCATTGGACATGCAGCCATGCGAGTCAAAGCACCAACCTGTGGAGGTTGTAGGCCAGGTCAAGGGCGATGAGCACCCCGGTGGGGAGAGGGATAGATACTCATGTTGTCGGTGGTGTAGTCCAGGAACTTGGCCCTGGCGTAGCGCTCGATGTCGTGGGAGTCGTAGTCTCCCCAGCGCAGCTGGATGTCGATCCAGTACTTCTGTGTGGTCGTGCTGTCCATCACGTCCCTTCAGGAAGACAGACAAATATATATTTGTATATACACATTACACATATGCGTTAGGCCGACATTTATGAGGGCATTTGATTATCTTTGGAACTTATCCACCTACAAGCCTCAAGGGCTTGTACATCGTGACATCACATCGCAATGAACGCCTATATTTTAATATATGTTATGATAATATGTTGGTAGTTGTGAAATAATTTGACATTATGGGGAGACATTGTTGTATTTGAAAATGCCACAGCCTTTTTCATGAGAGGCGTGGCAAAACAAAGCTAAGGGTATCGCCAACCAAAACCTCCCATAATGCATTCTGATGTACAAGCCCCATAACAAGACCTCTCTTAAAAAAAAAAAAAAAGCATGATGATAGAGATGACAACGAAGACGTACTTGGAGTCTGCGAGCAGCGAGGGCCGGGAGACATTCCACTTGTAGGAGGCGAAGAGGAGGATGTCGGCGCACGAGGAGTTCATCTTGTAGGACTTCCTGGGATGGATGGTCTCCTTCTGCACCGTCTCGATCTCCAGTGCGTCCAGCTCCTGGTCAAACACCTGGCAGAGATCCATGACAACGCTCTCATGGATCTTCTGCCACAAGTGAGCCCTGAAGATCTGAATGAGGGAGATCTTCAGCGTGGGGATTTTGCCGTGCATGAAGATGCCGGTGAGGTCGAGCTGCACCTGGAAGCCCACGTACACCTGTGGGAGAGGAATACGAGGAAAAGGTTCAGTGGCCGGACCAACGCTTTAGAATAGTCACCCGACTGCGTAGAGGTGAATCACACCGATATGTTAAACACAGGTTCTCCTTACGTTGGCTCTGTTGATGGTGGGCGACCACCAGAGTGTGAAGCGACGGTTGGGGATCTGGTTGAGACCGGATCTCTGGGCATTGGTCAGCTTCTTCCATTTCATGGACTCCTCGAAACCACTTGCCTTCTCCCTAAAACACAACACGTGAGGCCATTACAAACCAGATGCCCCCTACGGGTCATTACTATACCCTTATTACAGGGCTTTGTTAAACACTTGATTGCGATTGGTCAATTACAGCATTCTACTGTGTTACTTCTGAATAGCAGACCGCTGCTATGAATAACAGACTGTTGCTATGGAAACTATTACCAATCATAGAGTCTAACACTTATTTGGAAGCAGTAGAATAATTTTTAAATGAATAAAATAATTTTTTGTTATATTTTGTGTCAAATTATTGCTTTCTTTACTAAGTATCAGTGAAATAAGTGGGACAATGTACAGCAAACCGGTCATCATTGTAAAACAAACCCCGACAGGGTTTGTTAATTTAAGACCCCTCCACGTCGCCTTGCTCTACATTATCCCTTGTATGTGTACTTGTTTGCCTGGGCCTGTTCTCACCAGAAGAGACCTTCCCAGGTAGGGAAGTAAGTGCCCTTGAAAAGGGTGTGCTCCAGGATGCCCTCCACGCCGCCCAGGGCCTGGATCATGTCAGTACGGTAGTTGTTCAGGTTCCACAGCTTGCCATCGTGCCTCTGGTGGGTCCACCAGAAGGGGTTCTGCTTCAGCACCTGCACGCACAAAAACAGTAGGTGTTAGCAGACAGGACAGGGAACCAAAAATGTGTCTACTTCTATCGAAGGGAATATTATTACACGTCACTGTAGAGTTTAAGAATAGGATAAAAAAATGTTTTAATTATGGCAAACTGGCATGTTAAAAACGTTGATGCATGCGTTTTTTGGGGTGCATCGGACCTGGTACTGTTTAAAGTCGGTCCGGACTCTCCAGCCCTTGTCGTAGGCCAGTGTGTGTCTGTCCTTCTGGAACAGAGTGTTGATGCGGGGGAATGCCCCTGTCCCACGAGTCCTCCAGGTCCTCCAGTGTCAGACGCCTGAGACACAAGAGATTAACAACTATCAGGCTTCATAGAATCAGCATTTATCAATTAGATGTTTAAAATGCTTAAGAGGTTCAATGTCTAGCAAACAATGAACCCCACTTGCATGTATTCAAGCAATACAAATATATTTGTGTCAAATACTATATTGATTATAACCAAACACCTCCCATCAGTATTAAGAGGTTAAGAGTACAAATGTCCCATATGCACTGAGGGTCTGTATAGGAAGCTGCATGTCAGAGGGCTTACCTGTTCTGGGCGATGGCCTCCTGTCTCTTGAGGGCGTACTCTGCCCACACTCGCTGGGAGTCGATGAACTCACTCTCCCAGGGCTGGATGTAGCGGTACAAGTTGGGGATCAGCTGGTCCTCCTCGTGGCTCATTCCAGAACGGAAGTGAGTGATGCCCACGTCCGTCTGCTTGGACCACCTGGTGGTGGAGGGACGGCAAGTAGCAGTGTAAGATTGGAACTTTATTTCAAAGATATTAGTTACTTTTATTTTTTTTGGTGTGGCTCAGGTCACTATCAAACGACCAGTCAGTGGGCAGCAGCCCTCGTGGTTGTCAGCGAAAACCCAGCCTGCTTACTGTGGCACACATCCGACACCCAAACACCCACAGACCGGTGCTAGGTTTTAACAGTGTGCGGATACACATAGATTTTAATCCGGGGGTAAGTCTAATATAATATGTAATCACATTACATTTAAAAATAAAAAGCCAGTTGAATATTTCTGATTGTGTTCTGGCTTTAGAAGGTCAACCAATGACATGGATGATATTTATATTAAGTCCACCAATACATCTCCCTCTCAGCTTACCGCAGATCCGACTGAGGGATGAGCACGTGGCCCATGGACAACATGCCCAGGCCGCCCAGCTCCTTGGGGGTGTAGAAGACCACTGGGGGGAAGCGACTGGGCATCTTGGAATTCAGGCCGATCTTGATACGGGTCTGGATCTTGTTCTCGCACTTGACCAGCAGGTCCAGCAGCTCCTGGGTGTTGACCACCGCCTCGCGGAAGTACGTCATCAGACCAATCAGAGCCGTGTTCCACTTGTTCACAATCTGGAAGGGAGATAAAAGGCGATTTAAGGCTGGGCAATATGGCCAAAATCTTCTATCTCGATGTAGGTAATTTAATGTCTCAATAATGATATATATCAAGATATAGCATGTTTTTTGTAATAAGTAAATAGTTTATATAAAATAACCACATGGTAAAGCCTATTTTTGTATACTCCTGTGTGAATTAAATACTTGTGAAATTAGTATTTTCAAATTTTGTCATCACTTTACTGTAATGCAGCCTTTAAAACCAGGAAAAGAAAACACGTATGCCGTATCACGATATTACAATATCCAAAATTTAAGACGATATCTAGTCTCGTATCACGATATCGATATATTGCCCAGCCCTGGGTGATTATTTTTTAATGATCCCATTTCGAACTCAAAGCAATAATTTCAATGGGAACTGGTATCGGCATAAGTACAGATCATTAGATTGGTGTTCAGCTGGTGTTTTACTTGAGAAATGGTGACTCCCTCACCTTGGTGAATGTGGTGGATCCAGAGGCCATGAGGATCTGTCGCACTCTGTTGTGGAAGCGCTGCATGGACTCATCGTCCACGCGCAGGAAACACTGTGCCGTTCTCTCTTTGGTCACCTGCACTCAGGGATCGACACAATGACAAGGACTCAAAACAAGAGTGTGCCAAGAGGACAAATCGTCTTTTAGCACTGTGCACATTTGTCCCAAAAGGTCCAAACCTAAAAGGTAATTTTATTTATATGTTTATTTCACAGGGACAGTGCACAATACATATATTGTTCCAGAGTTAGCTACAAGCTAATTTACATCCGTAGTCCTCGGGCGGGACATTGTACATACTAGACACAAAAGTTACTTTGTCATTGGGGCAACATGATGGATTTGGGGGCTTTTAACTACTGACCTCATTTTGCAGATTCCAGACACCGTCTTTGTGTGTGAACTCCTCGTAGCTGGTGCGGCACTTGGGCAGGATGCGGCACTCAAAGCCACACATGTTGAAGAGCAGATTGGGGTTGTCCTTGCTGTACACCGACACAAAGCTGTTCTCCCACTGCACCGTGGTCACCGAGCGCGGCAGGCGGTTCTTGATGTCCCAGAACACAGCGCGACCACTGAGAGGGTTGGAGGAGACGGAAGAAAGAAAATTATAAAACCAGAAATAAATCAATGGCATCAGATAAAAATTATCCTAAGTCTTGTAGACCATTTTTTTGGTCATTTCAAAAAGTCTCCATCCTAACCAACACATTTTTTTCATGAAGGGTCCGTCTGAGCACGTCAACAGAGACACATATGACACGTTGTTTGGGAGGTTCCACTCACAGGTTGACGTCGTGCTTCATCAGCCTCATGCGGGCGTCGCGGGGCCAGCACTTCTTGTTGTTGTAGCCCACGATGTTCTCGTTGTTGGGATCCGGATGCTCCGTCAGGTACCGCTGGATCAGATCCCTGGCCTCGTCCGCTGTAAACCTGCACACACACAAAGTGGATGTCAATTTAAAACCACATCGGGCAAAGGTTGGGCCTCTGTTATAAGCCATAGTCTATCTACAATGCCCACCCTTTTAAGCACAGAATGCATGGAAGTGAAATCATTTCTGTGGTGCATATGCTCAACCACAATCTGATTAAATAAACGTGTTAAATAGGCATGGCCAGTTTATTTATTTCAGTTTAGTTAACTTATATTCTTTAGTAGTTTATCTTCTCTTATAGGCAGGACAATTGCCTCACATTTCAACGAAGGACAATCAAAATACTAGTTTAAAAAGAGGAATGTAAAATCCCATTACACACGAAAGGGAGGCTCCTAACAGCTGCCCCGTCTTACCTGAAGAAGATGTGTATGCGGTCGATGTAGCGGCAGTAGAGACGGATGGGATGGGCGCTCTCCGTGGCCGTGTCCTGGAAGCTGAGGAAGTCGTTGGGCATCTGGGGTGGGCCGGCCATCTCGCTGGCCCGGTGCAGACCCAGCACCAACAGGTCCATGACCAGGCCGTAGTACTGCACGATGAACGAGGCAAACTGCAGCCCTCGGATGATGCCATACGAGTTGGTATGGTTCATGTCCTGGAAGAGAACATAACAAAATTTTTACACAAGCTGGAAAGGGGGAAAATTGGCAGAGCAGCCCTAATTAAGACAGCACGGTGTAGTTATTTTTAAATATTTTTTTGGCAGGGACAGTATACAATCAACCTTTTATTTTTACACTTCAATGTAAATGTGTCAGTTAGCCAAGAGCCTAATTTGCATCGGTAGTCCCCGGGCAGGTCAACAACATAACAATTACAATACATTTTTTGTTTTTTTTAAACCGTACATTATGTGAGGAAACCATAAACAGTGCAAGTTACACCCTCAACATACTTAAGTTTAGCCTCAAAATGTGGTTGCCCCACACAATACAAGCAAAAATAGACGATCAGAAATAACACACTTTCAACAAAAGACAAGCACTTGAGAACGCCTGCCTTGCGTTCCATGAAATGGGTGACTTCTGATTTGCCATTGAAATGCATTAGCTTGTAGTCAAGCCATTGTAGCTTACGGACCACTGACCTTGTAGTTGATAACCACGTTGTTCTTGGCCGTCATGTAGTCAGCTATGTTGTGGTCCACGATGAGACGCAGCAGCCTGTTGAGCAGTGTCAGATCGATCTTCTCATACATCTTCTCGTAGCGGGACTCCAGCATTACGTTGCACTCGCCCTCCGTCGTCTCCCACACGTCCTGCAGGTTGTTGATACCTGGGAGAGGGCAGACGAACCCACTGAATACCCTGCTTGACAGCCATTCACTAACCTCTCTGGTTTTGAGTCGCTGAGGTGAAGATGTTTTGACTAAACCAGTCACGGGATCAATAATCTTTTTCCCAAGGTAGATCCAAGATGGTGGCGTCTTTTAGCATCTGGAGACTTTGTGGTCAGAAGTACGCATTCACGCTTCAAAACTAAGTTCTAAAGCAGGAAGCGCGTCTTTCTATGCGTGTTATTACACCACTATGTACAGTTTTTTTACTACATGAATGACCCATGCCTTCACTTAAGAATTTCAATTTTATCAAAGAAGAATAAACACGATTTACTGCACACTTTGACAATAAAACCCCTTTGACTTTACCTTGGCACCACTTGTACACCAGCAGCGGTGGGGGCTCTGTGTCGGCCGGCTTGATCCAGGGTGGGAACAGGCGCCTTTTGTCCGCCTCGTACCACAGGTACTGGTCCAGGTAGGCATCTGTGATCTTCTCCAGGGGCTCCACGTCGTACACAGGCACCAGGTGGCTGTACAGGTCCATGAACTCAATGCCCACCTGGGAGAGGGAGAGGCAGGCGGCTGAATGAGATGAATGTGGCATGTCTTAGAAGTTCTACCATAGTACATGGTTGCCGCCAAGCCATGCTGGTAGGGCTGCAACGATTAGCCCATTGAGCGATAGGTCAACTGACATTTGCTGCTTGATGCTTCAGAAATTCAAAATGGATAATTATGAAAAGAATACTTTTTTCTTGGCTGCTTGTCAGATATAGCAACCACATTTAAGACATCACTTTGGACTTAAATCGACTATGAAACAATCGTTAGTTGCAGCCCTACATGCAGGCCTGGTGTTTTGACTCCAACAACAACAGAAATATGCCTGTGTTTTGTTGTCTTGATATTTAAAGTTTCAGTCTTTATTGTGAAACATAATCAAAGTTGACGGTCCTAACCTCCTTGAAGGCTCTCTGGGTGAGGAGGTGACGCTTGATCCTGGACAGGGCTTCGTGAGGGTTGTCGTAGGCCTGCTCGATCAGACCCAGCTCCTCCCTCTGGGACTGGTTCAGACGAGACTTCACACTGTGCACAAAACATAAGAACACAAACATCTCAAGTTCAGATTCCAGCAGACAGCAGTTATGTAAACAGGATTATTAGTAGTATTATTACTACTACAATTACAATGATTACCTCAAAAAATAAGTGATTTAAATGAGAAGTAGTTGGGATATTACCTGTAGGCCTCCTTGAGCCTCTCCAAGGCGAGGATGAGCAGCTTGGTGTCGTGTTTGTAGGACAGCGGGGGGAAGGGGATGGGGGAGAAGCGCCGGCTCTCCAGCCAGTGCACCGTGGTGGTGTAGATGGCCACGGCTTCTTCTGCTGTGATGTAGGGACCGTCCTGAGGACAGAGCACAGGGTTACCATGGGCCGACCTATAAACATCTAATTCACACTAGTGTCAACCACAGCTCCGGTCCAATGCAAATCAGCTACAGCTCATATCCCGATACACCTTAGCAACAGCAAAGTAACGATTTAGATATTTCTAGACAAATATGATTTGTCAAAATTTACCCCATGAACTGTAAAAGGATACAGTGAAAATGGCTAAAATAAAAACAGGTTCTCATTGATGCATTTAAAAAAAGGGAACTAGATCTCAATACAACTTAAAAAAAAAAGACATGTTATGTTGTATTACCTTCAGGTAGTTGTGCTGCCTCTCCTGCTCAGCCTTGAGGTAGAGACGGGTCAGCCTGCCCAGGTTCTTCTTGCACACCGTCTTGTCCACGGTGGCGCCGCGGCGGATCCTCTCACGGTTGTAGTGGGCCGTGTTGGTCCACCAGTCAGCCTTGGCCTTGACGTAGCGGAGGATCATGTTCTCGATGGGCGTGGGCAGGCCTGGCACCTGGGAACATTTGAAACATGCATACATTGGTTTTCATTTTCATTTGAAGAAAATATGCTTGAAGAAAGGCACTATATGGCTTTCTATTGGTTTCCTGATTCAATTCACATGGGATAAAAGTGTTTATTTAAAGACATAATAATAAGGCTATTTTCCTTATTTCATTACTTTACACACACTTTTAGTTTCGAGTTTGGAAATATAACCAATACTCCTCGGCGATCTCAGACTACACTTGGCGCCTAAGACGCAACCAAAAAATGTAACGAGCCATCAAGAAGACATTCAGAGGACCAACCTTCCATGGGATGTTGGCCTTCCAGCACCTCCAGGACTCGCTGAGGTGCTGCAGGATGGTCCTGGCCTTGTTCTGCTTGATGCCCTCGGGCATCATGTCCAGGATGTCGTGCATGACGGCGGCACGCAGCTCCAGGTCAAAGTGGGACTCCACACGCTGCTTGGTCACCGTCTTGGCCACACCCTTGGAGTGACGTCCTGCGAGGAGAGGACGGGGGAAATGATGCCGCTTGTAATGACAAAGTAAGAGTTTGTTTGGGCACCGATTCTATTCTCTCACGCAATTGTACAAATGGCATGAAAACCAATGATATCATTGTCCAAACTAATTAAATAAGCACTAAACTCTACCACTATACCGACTTTGAAATAATGGGAGGGATGAGCCTGGCATCTTTAAATTAAATTGTTTTTGATTTTTTTTAATCATTATGCAATATTCCCTATGATTATAATGACAGTACATTTTCCATATCTAGGTGTGAACTAAAAACATGTTCCCATACCTTCAAACTGCCTGGCCAGCAGGTTGCCCAGCCACCTCTCCAGCAGAGGGGTGATGCCCCTCATGAAGAAGAGCCACACCCTCCAGCCAGGAGCCCAGAAGCCACAGCCTGGACCTTTACCGACTGGACCCTGTTGGCGGGGGGAGAGAGAAACAGAATTCTTCACTAACAATATCAATGCATGAGCTTTGTTCTTTAGTAGCTTGTGAGGTAGAAAATGCCTCATTCTCTTGGAAGTGCTTACGGTGTTGAAGCGGTAGTAGATGAGATGCTTGAGGTCCTTGCACATACGGATCTGTCTCATCAGCTTGTACTTGTAGCGGTACATGCCCGTCAGCTGGCCCACGTGGGCAAAGATGTACTGCAGACCGTCGGACAACTACAGAGGAACATAGCACTGCTGTTAGGACAATGTTAGGACAGGCAAGTCGATCAACTACATCGATAATCTAATCATAGATACAAGTGACACAAACAGGGTAGACCCTGCAAGATAATCAATTTTGTAATTGGAAAATCTTGAAATCCACGTTTGTTGCTTCCAGAATTATGGGAAAGGGAACTTGATTTGCTCATGTCTGAATGTTTAGGCAACCAACCGGAATGTAGCCTGTGATTAAACAAAATAAACATTCATTTTGATTTTCCTCTAGTTCTTACGCACAGGCAAGCAGACCAATGCAAGTGTGCCTTTGTAAGAGGGGTTTACGTGTGTTGTTAAAACATATATACAGTACATACATTCACAGATCTGATTAAACTTTCAATGAAGGCTTCTTTTTTTTAGTGTTGCACCGATACCGATACTAGTATCGGGAGGGGCCCCGATACCGCACTAAAATGCTGGCATCGGTATCGACGAGTACGAACAAATAATGCGCCGATGCCATTTACAGATACTAATATGAAACTTGGAACGCAGCGCCTTGTGTCTTTCTGTGCGTTCACACCGAAAGCGCACAAAGAGGAATCCGCCTTGTCCACTCCACCTAAGTCGCTTTTGTCGCATTTGTCCCCTTCAGAATGTTCGTTCTTGCTTTTTTTTAAATTTAAAAGGCCAGCGCGCCACACGCGCTAAACACCACCACGCAACTACTGCTGTAGCACAGCCCATTTACCGACATCGTTGATCACGGAAAGTTACTTGATAAAGTCATTAAAAACAGAATTACTCCGATTGGCTGGAGGGTGTAGGTTAAAAAGTGTTTATTCACACCATCTTTGATTTACACCTAGGAAAGACGTTGACGCTATGAATACGCTATGGCCACGTTGCTTGGCAACGCCTGCATACGGGAGATATTAAATAGTCTGCTCGACTTGTAAAAATAAAAAAAACCTCACGATTTCAACTCTAAAACACATTAAAGTATTATTCATTGATTACATATTTCATTCTTTCGTAAGTGACCATGGTACTTCGCGGAAGCAACCCTCCGCTTCGCGTCGGACGGTTCACGCCTCCGCGTCGTCCATTCATTTCTGTTAATGGAGACCTCGTCGGGTTACTCCCCAATCATATTTACGGAAATGATCATCCCAAATAAACACCGATTTTGCCAAATGTAATGTTGTCAAATCATAGAGGACATCATAGAGGACACCATAGAGACATTCTCTCCCTTCACTCACTGCAGTTATTTTTGCCACTGCTCGTTTTAGTTTTTTCAATGTGGATTTTGGAGTTGTAACTTGTTGTCATAGGACACCTTTTATTTATTTTATTTTATTTATTTTACCCTGGCTGCACTTAGAGGAGTGCACATCAGCCTAGACCTTACAGGAGGAAGTAATTTCTTATTACAATTCTGATTTGTTCTTACCTCAGATAGGCCTTAATGCCATGCACTCTCTACCTCATATGTATATTATTTCTTATTTTAATTGAATTTAACTTCTTGTTGCACTACGATTTACATGTTGTAATTACATGGATATTGCACTATTTTGGCATATTCAATTATTGTCACCCATAACAGGTAGGCAATAAAAAAGTTCTTCTGGATTTACTGTGTATTAGTCTTTTTTCCTGTTTCACAAAGGTTTTTAAGTTAAGTTTCAAGTGAGTATGCAGTTCTTTAGTATTAGAAGAAAAAAAGCTTGTATATATATATATATATTTATTTATTTTTTCTCCAAACGGCGTGGTATCGGTATGGTATCGGTATCGGCCGATACTGCACAGCCGGGTATCGGTATCGGTATCGGGGGCCAAAAAATGGTATCGGTGCAACACTACTTTTTTTTATTCATCAGTTTGCTCGGGATGAGTCCCATTGTGTACTAAGCCTCGTTACTGACCTGGAATGCATCAACGTTTCCCAGTCTGTACTGAACGTGGCTGTCAACCACCAGCTTGCTCAGACGCAGCACCTCTCTGCACAGATGGAAAGCATTTCCGAACCTGGACTTCTTACGCTCCTGTAGGAAGAAAAGACAGAACCAAATGTGACATCGCCCGGTGATTCTCCAGGTGCCATGTGAATATACACTGATCAAAAACATACAAAACATGGTTTGAATTTGAGAAAGAAATTACAGCTCTAATGCTTAAAATAACATTCAACCAATTGGGTCAAAAGAAGAACCAATGATTTTATCCCAATACACAATGGGAGGTTGGGAACAATGAGAAGTATTCATTGAGTGTCGCACTACATATATACAGATTTAATAAATGATATTTTGAGCGCATGTCTGAATGTTTAGGTAACCAACCGAAATGTAGCCGGCGATTTAATAAAATAACCATTCAATTGGATTTTCCTCTAGTTCTTACGCACAGGCAAGCAGACCAATGCAAGTGCGCCTTTGTAAGAGGGTTTTTATTCGATATGATGTCCAAGAGAGTTAAAAAGAAAGTCATACCTTTGTGGTGAGCGTCTTGACTGGCTTAAGGTTAAAGTTATAGTCCAGATGCAGGTAGTTGAGGTTCTTACGGTGGATCAACAGATTGAGCATGTTGTAGCCCTGTCTGCACACCTGCAGGCCAACCTCCACCCAGTCCAGCTTGGTGGACTGGAAGAACTTGGTGGCCTTGAAAGAACGGAACAGGTACCTGGGGGGGAAAAAAACAATACACGCCGGTAAGAAATGTGTTAAAAACACAGATGGCAAAAGTCTACAGGGTGTTCAGAGGCTCACCTCTTCTTCTGGGCCTTGGGTGGTCTGTGTTTGAGAGCGTTGAGCACATAATACTTGAGCAGTTTCTGGTAGGACACGCGCACTTTGACAGGCTGGCCAGCTGGGCAGTGCTCACGATACCTGTGTGATGACAAAAAGCCAACTTAAAACCACAGACATATTCCATGTCGATATATATGGACCACAGTTAATTCAGGACATTGCCTTTGGAGAACATGCGACATAGGCATTGTATCCACTATGTGTCGTTTTCTCACCAGTTCTTGATGAGAGGAATGTCAATAGCTCGCCTGGTCCGCCCAGAGCGCAAGTTGAATGGCCGCGGCGCCCAGAGCAGAGCGATGCCGTTGGCGGTGTGGTCCGTGTAGAGAGGAGTGTCCTTGAGGAAGGGCTCCACATACTCCGGCAGCTCAAACTCCTCATCGTCATCAGGCAGAGGCTCTTGACTCTGGGGAGGACATTACCATGATGGCAGGAAGGACAGCCAGGAGACGTACACAACCCTATTATAAATCACCAACTCATGTCTGAATGTTTAGGTAATCAAATCAGAATGCAGCCGGTGATTTAATGAACGTTATACTTTGAGGGCATGTTTGAATGTTTAAGTAACCAACCGAAATGTAGCCGGCGATTTAATAAAATAACCACTCATTTCGATTTTCCTCTAGTTCTTACGCACAGGCAAGCGGGCCAATGCAAGTGCGCCTTTGTAAGAGGGGTTTACTTTGGCACTCAAGAACAACCACTCCCTTCAGCAACCCAGGCGGGCCTACCTTGACAGAGTGCCTGTGTGAGATGGGGTTGATCAGGGGGTCAAAGTAGAAGGCTGGCAAATCTGGGTCCTCTGTCTTGATGAACACCACATTGGGAGTGTGGTACCTGAAGAGAGGAGATCCAACAGTTCTGGTTATTTTGGTGGTAGTTAATGCTGTTTGACCCCAACAAGTTATCATGTAATCTTAGCTGATTTAAAAATGTTCACTTTAAGTTATAATAAATCCACACTACAATTACAAAGTGGCTCTTTTAGATCATTAAGAGAAGAAATGTTCTTTTCTTTACATCTCTCTCCCATGTACACTTAAAACATTTACTGTTGGAACCACAAGCCAAATTGAAAGTGAATGCTTACCAGGTGAGGTGGACGTGATGTGGGAGGTTGTTGTATAGGTAGGGGAAGGCGATTTTGTACTCCGTCCTGATTGGCTGTCTGATGATGATCTTGTTGATGTCATTGAACTCATTCCAGTCTTCATCCCTGTTACAGTTAAACAACAGTTTAGATTCTATGCATACACCAAAAACATGTCAAAACAAACAACATGGATTTGTTATTCCATTTATATACAAAGAGTCTCTTACTCAGCACTAAACAAAAAGATTATTAAAAATAGGATTGCAAAATATGTTGACAATAAATATCAAAGTATTGTTTATTCGTAGCAATATGTACTTACTGGAGGTTAATGTCTCTGACCAGGGGCTCAAACTTGGGCCCTCCAGGGATGGCCATGTTAAGAGCCTTGGAAGTGAAGAAGGCCTTGAGGTCAAACAGATAGAAGTAGTTGTAATCCACCAGGTCTGTGAGCAGCTGGTTAGCCAGTCGGTAGAGGGTGGACATCATGGGGAGGGTGAACTGCCAGCGACGGTACGTGGTACCATTCACAAACCTGAAGACACAGCGAGACATCACTACAATTATACCAAACAAGTGTGAAATTGATGTACAAGCGTGAACGCAGTAAAACGTGGATTTCTTTTTTCAAATGTAGAAAGAGAAGTCACCCTCAGTTTCAAAAGCAAACTGAGAAATTAGATTATCAGAGCATGAAGCGAGACTCACTTTGTGGTGTCCTTGAGGGGCTGGTGTTCGTAGAACCAGTCCACAACGGAGGAGTCCTCCTCCGGGTCCAGCTCCATCTGGATGGCTTCCAGCGGCTCCACGTCCAGGATGTTGTCGGCGTAGTCCAGCGGCGGCTCCTCATCGTCAAACGGCGGGAAACGCATGCGCTTGAAGTGCCGACGGTCTCGCTTCTCGCGACGCATCATGATCCACATGGCTCTGCCGGGTGGGAAGAAAGAAACCGATAAGAACAAAAGGAGTACCCTATAATCTAGGGATGCTAATTGACCTAGCCAGGGCCGTTCGTACGCACTTACTTGCGTTGGACAAAACAAAGATACAGCTATGGAAGCCGCTAAAATCAAAACAAATGGTGTTGAGGACGGAGGCTGCTCTTACCCCCATTGCGCAATGTAGACAGGCTCTATGACCCAGGGGATTTCATTGACAAAAGAGATGGCTCCTGTGATGTGGTAGAGCACGGGCACATCTCGAATCTGTTCCCAGGGCATGGGCATGTTCTCCAGCAGCTTCAGCACGGCATGGGGCATATACTTCAACGCCCTGCAGAGCACAAGGAAGGACAGGAAATGTGGGTGTTGCGGAGGATTATAAGAAAGCAGCCATGTATCAAGTTCCCTATGAAAATATCCATTTTGTTTCAACGTCTGGTTCAGGTCAATGTTCATACCCAAGGTAGACCCTCTTGTCGTGGCGGAACTTCCTGTTGGTCATGTCTCCATGGTCCCTGATGATCTTGCGGACATGCTCGGGTGGCATGTCCTCCTTCTGGGCATCCACAAAGCCAAACTTCCTCTTCTCCGAGTACCGCTTGGCCTGCAGCTGCTGCCATTTTCGTGCTGTGGGATAGTTTTTAGGTGCACGACGATGTCAAAACATTTGTTTTATTCATATCCACATCAAATTGCACTAGGTATGTACAAAATGGGCATGCAAAAAAAAAAATCCTACAGACCTTTTTCTTGCAGTTTCTCCTCAGACATGAAGTCTGGGACGGAGGCTGGAGGGGGTATGCCTGGCGGCATTCCTCCGGGGATCCCTCGATAGGGAAAAGGCGCTGCCATGACTACAAACACAAAGAAAAATACAAAAACAGCCCGTTAATATACCGTTTCATACAATACCTATATAAATGAATAACATAAGAGGTCTAATACATACGAAAATATTAAATGTACGCAAGCGACGATGGAGTCACTACCGGTGGCCTCCGGCTCAAACACGCGCACAATAATGGATTCCGGTAGCAAGTAAGCTAGCAACCCATTCAGTGAAAGAAGCACGGATACATACAAACTTGCCCGGAGGCTCCCAATTCTACACCATTAAATGGTTGGCGTTGGTGATCAACGTTTTTATTTAATGTGTTCAAATTCCGCCATCGTAGCGAACTAACGGATTTTGTAAACAGGCTAACTTCAGGTTGCAGACCAATCGTAAAATAAGCTACCTGGCTAAATGCTAATGTTAGCATAGCCGTCCGGCTACACAATACACGTGAATAACGAACAACTCTGAAATGTTTGAATAAGTCCGCCGTTACTTCACCTTCAAAGTCAAACGTTCAACCTCGAAGACTGGATCTCACAAACTACCACATTTCTTTTTGCACAATTGAGTCGACTTCTGCGGGGGTTGTGTTGCTTAACGGCAGCACGCACGGTGAACGACACCGCCAACACGATGTACGCTATCAGCCGCTACGTGAATTCACGTACGCCGACTACGCCGCAATAAGCACCGCCTCGCTGCGCGGACCCAACGGGCTGCGTAGAAAGATGCGCGTACGCGGGACGAGCGCAACAGCGCAAATACCCGGATGAATAACCCGGAAACAAGGGTTCAAAGTTCATAATGGCAACTTTTTTAGAAACAAAGGCGCACTATTTTCCTAAAATCGTATTCATTCTTGTCTATGGAAAAAAAGATCCATTATGATAGTCCAAGATCAGATAGCTTACTGGAAAACATCTTCAGCAATTGAACATTAAATCAGGCCAATTTTAATGTTTGGTATGGTAAATATTTCCTATCAAAAGGACCATTCTCCCTTCAGAGACCATACCATACAAATGGATGATGAATTAACTCAACACCCATGTCTCCATGATTTAATTTAAAGGGACACTAAGTAGTTTTTTCCCCCATCTAGTGGTCAAATTGTATTTTGCATTCAAACGAATTTATGCTCTCTAGCGCCTCGCGTTTTCGAACTACGGCAAGCGGTATTAGTCAAGATTCAAGAAGCTATGACAACATGATAACAACATGTCTTCAAACACCACTTCATCAAGTTTTGTTTCGGATGATGAGGTACGTTCAGTGCTCGAAGTGGAAAAAAATAAGTGGGGGGGGGGGGGGGGGGGGGGGGGCGCGATCGTAACCCACCGCGGACCTACGACCGCAGCCTGTGACAAGTGCCGGTACGCAAGAAAAAGTGCCGGTACGCTAAAGGGTAAAATGTAGAAGTGCCGGTACCGGTGCGTACCGGCCCACTTCGAGCACTGGGTACATTATTTCAAACACACTTCAAACTGCATTGAATCATTAGTGTGAGCATGTATGAGTAATTACTCCTCGAGCAAGATAGTGAATTATGTTCTCATGTTTATATCGTTTTTTAAGTGACAAGCGCGTCTCGTTAAGCTCCTTCTGTTCCACAGTCACGCTGGCTCTGAGTGAAAACGCGTTTAGCCTTACCTGTACCACGTAGTGCTTTTTGTCCCTCTCGGCAGTTCATAGACCGGAAGGACATGGCAGCCTCCATAGAGCTTGCCCGTCCTATGTAAATTCTGATAAGTGATTCTTCGCTCAGGAGGATAAGTGAGATTGTTGACAGAGATAATTGTACACCCATGGGGACTTATTTATGAATGAAGACGTTGATTTGAGGTAATAAATTACTAAAAAAACTACTTAGTGTCCCTTTAAAAGAGACAAAGGCACACCAAAAGCTAAGAAAAGTCAGTAGGCCTACACGTTTCGTATGCATTTGTCTATCTTTCCAAATTAATTAATTTTGGATTATCCATTTTTTGTTATTGAAGCATTTTTCTGAGCACAATTCCTCAGAAAATGTTAATATCTCTTTGAAGCCATGAGTCCAACTGAAAATTTTAAATATTATTCTGACTGTCTGGAGATATTATAGTGCTAATATGCTGGTGACTGACAATACTTTTAATCATCAACATATTGAAAGCATTTTATGTAACAAACACATACCCAACACATTATTTTGAAAATTACATCCGGGTGGGAAGATTTCTAAAATATATTGATGGGAACAAGTCTTTATTGCATTGCATACTTGATAAGACATACATCAAAATCATTTTGATACATTTTTTTACGTACATATTCAAACACATTTCCATAATTATGAACATTTCGTACTCTATAGCTCTACTCTATATCGATCAATCAAAAAATCCAAAATACTTTATTTCTCGCTCAAGGAGAAATTCAAGGCAACCAACCAACAATAAGAAATAGGTCAATATGAATGCAGTCACACCCATTTACCTGCCAAATTAAAAAAAAACAACTCCATTTACAAGTATGCTATATCTTTAAAATATAGATTGTATAGACGGATTGAAAACTCAATTTTTGTCCCCTATGTTTCGGATGATTAGCCCCTTTCGTTATTTGTCTCCTAGATTGTGTTGCAATGTTTATTTCTTAAACATTTACTATAGTTTTTCAAACCTTGCCTCCTGTGTCAGTCTTGGCACTTGGATTCATGCATTCTAACAAATTGTGTCGGTAAATGTAAACTTTGACATTATGTTGTAGATGTACTTTATTAATTCTCGACGGGGAATTCAGGATTATACTAATATATAGCATGAATATAATATTAAATCTAATTTAGTTAGTTAAAAATGTATCAAACTAACTTTAGAGAAGTTATTTAAGCCGATTAAAGTTGCCTCTCTATTCAATAGTTGGTAGCCACTTACCGAGTTCAACTGATATGTAGCCTTACAGCCATGACTCACTGCACAAGAGTAAACCTCATTAAAGAGGAAATTAATTAAATGATTTATGAATTACAATTATTATATTCATAGCAGTTGAGACATCCCTGTTATAGTTCATGAAATGGTTTAAGTCCATCCTTGTTCCTGGCCCACGCACTACAATTTCAACCAGCTCAGGTCATCAGATCTGAAAATAAAATACAGGGGGTAGATTATATTTAATGTAATAAACAACAGTTATTACATTTATTTTGAAGATCTTGTCCAGGGACACAGCCCCGCCCCCCCCCCCCCACACACACACACACACACACACAGTAGACACTCACTGCGCCTGTGTCTTTGTGATAAGCAGCCCTGAGGCCATGAGTCCTGCGATCCGAGCCACAGCAGGGTCAAACATGAGGCTGGCTGCTGCTACCACCACCTCCTCCCTGTAAACACAACACAATAACAACACACTCAGTTACACTGTCTACATTACATTCAACTTCAACATAAAGTAGTATAGTACAGCTGCTCACTTGATGTAAAATGCCAGGAACTTTCCTTCCTCCACTTTGCCTTTGAATATGATTTCTGTGTATCCTTCCCCATAACCTAAAAATATGTAAATGAAGCACAACTGTTCATGACTCATCAATTTGAATTAAAATCTATAAGGGTGCAACTTTCCTCAAGATGTATCACCTGTGTATCGGATACTCTTTCCTAGCAACACAGTCCAGAAGAACGGAACAGAATCGATCTCGGTGGGTTTGTTGAGCATGTTTAAGGCGGCAACTCTTCCTGTGTGAAGAGACAAGTGGAATCAATCAATCCCTGATGTCACATCACTTACACTAAAAGCTTACTGCTCTTTAGTTGCTGCCTGAGGACAAGACATCCATGTCAGCTTCTTATATATCATTTTGTTTTTTTTATCCCTAGCCCAATCAAACCATGGTTTCTGGAATGGTAATGACGTGTTACCATGGGCCTGTGCCATCTGCCAGTGGCAAATGTTGACCCTCTGGCCTCCACGGATAGTAAGGGGGAAGGAGGTGACATCACCAGCACCATAAATGTCTGGCACATTGGTCTTCATGAACTGGAAAACAGAGTGTATTCAATAATCAGTATTCCATGCATAGGTCAACACAAGCCTCCAACTGTAACGTTCAGTATATGCCATGTTAATAATCACCTTATTAAGAGACTCAAAGCAGTGTTGATAGATGCACAGCTTTCAAAAAGTACCACCCTCTCTTCTCTTCTATATTATTTACAATTCATGATGTTTTATTTACTGTTAAAATGCACACACTACAGATTACATACCTTATCAATGATCACAGCCTTTCTGGAATCTATCTGCACTTGGCTTCCCATCAAGAAGTCCGAATTAGGGATGACACCTGCACACCATAAATGTGTGAATACGGAATATGAAATGTCTACAAGCCATTGTCAAGCTTAAACTTGTATTATTTAAATAGTGGCAATTAATATTTTACCAATTCCTGCAACAACCACATCAGCTTCCAGAACTGCACCACTCTGCAGCACCACCTCTTTAACCTGAGTATTGTGAGAAAGATATTTTTTTCAATCAGTACAGCCGAAAGCAGTAGAATTCAGGTTTTTACTATCAGAGTCCATAGATAGCGCTATTGTGTCTTACTTTGCCATCTTCTCCCCTGATCTCACAAACTCTGTCCTTCATGTAGAACTTGACATTGGATTCCTCCAACATCTATAAAAAACAGGGGCGGTTGTGTTATCTATAAATTCACCACAATGGTGCAGCAACGCCAGATTAAAATAATCAAATTGGTTCTTACATGCATAGTCATCTTCCCGATCTCTGGGCCCAGTGTCTTTTCAAAAGGATATTCAGTGGTGCCAACCATGGCCACGCTGGCAGCTTTAGTTGATAGGTAGGAAGCCACCTCCATGCCTGGGGAAGAAGATATACAGGAAAAACATTTTGGAGGTTAGGTTTTCATGGATTTTAATCAGACGCATACGGTCTCTTCTTCATTCTCATACACATTAAAGCTGATTATTAAAAAATAAGCCTTTTACGAAACCCAAATAATTAATTTATTCATTAGGTGACAATAAAAACAATAATTTCACAACATGAAGTCTATTCCTTTCTATTCAGTGACCTATGAAGGACGCGCCAATGATGACTGCCTTTCGACCCTGACAGGAGTGGCAGATCTCCTGGGCATCCTGGTGAGTCTGCAGCAGGTTGACTCCCACCAGGTGTTGGCCAGGACAGCCCAGCGACCGCGCCCTAAGCGCAGCGGGGAGATAAGAGTGTTAAGGCAATACTAACTACTGAACTGCTTTATTTAATCAAATGACTAGCCAGAGGTGGCAGGAAACTGATGACCTGGTTTATCTTCAGTTAGTGTGTCTATAATTCTATGGAAGAAATGATATCCTGTGTCCGCAGTACTTGTTCTTCTATAAAGAATGTAAAATAGACTCTGTAACTCAGTAGAAGCTCTTTGAGATTAAGGGCTTTCTGAATAAAATTGACTTGAAAAGATAAAATAACATTAGACGGATTGCTCAAGACGCCATGGCATGACAACACCTTTTGAAACAAACTGAGTAAGTAAACCCTCTGAACTGTGTCATTATTTTGATAATTATGGATTTTGAAGAAGATAACGTCAGAAAATAAACACTGTGTTGCGATTGTATCAAAATGCAATAGTTATCTGATGCTGTTCTGCGTGTGCTGTTGCCGGTCTGTATAACGTAGCCTGGCATAGTTTACAGGTAGATGGAAGGAATATGCAGTCTAACCTACAGCCAGTTGAGACGAGCAGCTGGTCGTAAGGCTGCACTGTACCGTCACTCAGCTTCACCACCTTACCTATCGGCTCTACCGACACAACCTGAAACACACACACACACACACACATGCACGCTGTTGGGATGGTGCAGTGCTGCATGAAAAACAGCTGAACTGTGGTCCGTACCTAATGTTGGATTTTACTTGCTTATATGTAATAATCAGGCAAATCTGGCGTTGGGGTTTTTTAATCAATGAACCAAATCTGTATTTAAGATTACTTGGGTATCTTCTTGGAACAACACTCTCATGAACTTTTAGCAACTCTCTCAAGTCTCAATAATTTCGGTTACAAATTGTTTACGTATGATAGGTCACGTCAAAAGGCAATCGCCTCTCTGGAGCCTGTTGGCAGTCTTAGTGTAATGGTAATCAACTGTGGAACAGGAATAGCAAACATATCCTTTAAGCAAACGACATTAAGTAAATGTCTCTCTCTCTCTCTCCTACCTCTTTTTCTGTCCACACCTCTATCCCATACTGTTTGAAGAAGTCCTCAGTACGCAGGAGAATTTTGCTGCTGTCCAAGTTCATTGCCTGCAAAACATTCAGATCTTTGCTTTGGTAGATGATAATATATATTACATATAATATATATACTGTATATATATAATCTGTTCTGACTGGGTCGTTTACCTTGCTCAGTTTGGGCTTGTCAAACGGTGGCAGGGCATCTTTGGTTACCATGACGATTCGACCCTTGTAAAAGTTTTGTCTCAGTGTCTCGGCACAGAGCAGGGCGGCAGGGCCTGGACATAAATCATATGCATTGAATTATTATGCTGAAGTCATGTGTATTTTGCTGCGGTGGTCTCAGAAGGTGTAATACATTACCTCCTCCTATGAGCAGGGTGGTGTGGTTGACCTCCAGTTCTCTACTGCTCATTTCTTTCACCCGCCTGCTAAGCTTCAGAGACTATGGGGAATTAAATGACATCAACAACAACAATTATTTAGAAATAGTGGAAAAAAAATAGTGGTTTTAAAGAAGTTTTCAAAAAACTGCTGAAATCATTTTTTTGGTCTTCAATTACCTTTCTGTCATATGACATGTACACGTTGCCATCCTTAACTTTGACCTGTCAAATATGTACAAATGACTTAAATACACATTTATACCAATGTTGTTATTCAGCCACATTTAGACACTTTTATCCAAAGCGATTAGCGAGGTGAGGCAACAATCAAGCATGCACAAAATCGAAAACGTTTCTTAAAAACACTTGAGTTCAAATTAGCTACAGCATTCAGGAGGTTTGTAGATTTAACAAGAAGTAAGGAAATAAATACAGTATATGTTCTGAATTCAACAGCTAAGAGGTGGGTCTTCAGATGTTTCTTGAAGATAAATACATTTACACCCAGTGCTCGTATTTTGTCTTATCAGCCAAACCTCAACCATTTTCACAGAGCTCTTGTTACATGCAAGACCTTTTTATTTACTGTCTCTTTAACTTAGTTCTCATACTCATAGTTCAACATTACTAAACAAATATGTTCATATTGTACTCCATTACCCTGTCCTACAGACAGTATTATATAATAATAGTTGCATCAACATGTGCATCGTGACAATGGGCATTACCTTGTAAGAGGGCAAACAGTCCAGACCTGGAAACTCCTCTATATCTCCAGTCGTGACATTGAAGCAAGCACCGTGAAAGGGACATCTCACTTTGTTGCCCAGCAAGGCTCCTGAGTTACCAGATAAAAGAATGTCATAACATTAGTTAGGGTGGCATGTAAAAAAAGGTCACGCAATCTTTTACATGGCCATGATTACATCTTCTCTGGATCCCACATCAAATGGCATGCACACACTATGTGGCTTAAACACATATACATATGAAAGCAATAGAGTGGAATCCAATGAGATGTATG
This sequence comes from Merluccius polli, assembly GCA_030340625.1. NCBI lineage: Eukaryota > Metazoa > Chordata > Actinopteri > Gadiformes > Merlucciidae > Merluccius > Merluccius polli. Next base: position 178,880 of record JAOPHQ010004273.1, on the reverse strand, counting down.
TTATCCTATAGCTTTTGGCGCTTTCTGGAGAAGGCAAGCAATAACTGAATTTCCCTATGGTGGTGATCAACTAATAGTTCCCAACAGCATATATTGCATCAGTACTTCACAAAGAGGTATTGCAAACACTGCTTTAATTAGACAAACTCATTAAATGATTTAAGATCATTACACAATAAACAGGGGTGTGACCACAGCAGGGGCCTGGGGTGGCACATGACCCCGCAAAATTTGGATTGGCCACCCTCCGACTAAAGACTTTTTTTTAAGTTTGACATTGTGCAGGAGAGGTTGGAAGCCAAAATGGCTTTTAAGGATACCTCCCCTATATAAATATCAATGGTCATCCTTACGAAAGACACAAAAGAAAGACAAAAACAAAGATGACATAATTCATCAAGGTTACAGGACCAAGCAGTAATACAAAATTGATGGAGTTAACACAATCAACACAGGAGCATAGTCCTCCGTGACTATGTGCCACTCCTAGGAAGGTGTCTGGTGATAGGAGGTCCAGACCTGTGTCTGGACCTCCTATAACCAAAGGGATCAGGCCATCCTTTACCTTTGACCAGAGGAGCATTGTAATGGGGCGCAGCGGCTCCCCATGGCGCTGTACCGGCCGTCGGCGCGGACCAGCAGCACTTTGTGGTCCTCCACCGCTACTTCTCTCATCCTGGACGAATGGGCACATAAAAAAGGAAAGTTTGCACAAACAAGCGCCCCTCGCAGAGCGAACAATGAACAACAACACGCATGTAGGTAGAAGAAGGTAGGCTCATCAATAAATGTATTTTTTTTGTTTTACTGTCCATCTTGTAGGTCGGCTTCCTGGCAGAGCAGCGCAGTCACTTCTCCTTGCTCTGCTAACCCGACTGCGCGCATGAAGGCTGCGCTGATGGCTGCTACTGCTGCTGCTGCCATCGTGGAGAAGAAGACGAGAAGAAGACGAGAAGGTTTCCTGAGGAGCCGCTTATCTACCGCAGGGTGGAGGCGACCAATACAAGTGACCAATAGCCGTCATTACATTACAGGGGGGGGGGGGGGCACAACACACAGCGGTTTTGCCCACGGTTTCTCCCAACAACGCAGGAATTTTATTTATTATTATTTATTTGACAAAACATTAAAATAACAAAATAAAATCGATTCAAAATAATAATAGCCTAGATGGCAGATTTCCAAAATCCGTCTTCCTTTGAGTAGCACAACCAAACCATACGTGCAATGGACGAATAATACCTAATAATAATAATAATAATAATAATAATAATAGGCCTAATAATAATAATACATAGATGGCAGATTTCCAAACTCCGTCTTCCTTTGAGTAGCACTAGCCTACCAAACCATACGTGCAATGGACAAATAATAGGCCTAATAATAATAATAATAATAATAATAATAATAATAATGTGTTTTAGCGTCGAGGTCGCGTGACAGGTGACGCGCTGTCAGAGGCGGACCACGTGGTCCACGTGGTCTCGGTGAGGCTGATCCGTGTAATCCTACTATTATACTATATACAGTGTGCGCCTTGTTGGGCCTCGTTTCAGTCATGGTTGTGGGTGGTGACATGTCAGTGTTGGGAGTTGTGTCTTGTTCTCCTAAATTCACTTTAGTGTTATCCCTTTGACCAACTGTTGTGGGAGTTGTGGCTTGTACTATTCCTAAATAAACTTAGTAGAATCCCTTTTAACTTGTGTGCTGCTGGTACATTTCCACACTGCACGCACGACCAACTAGTTGCTTCATGTTATTGCCAAAAGTGCTATGGCCGCATGTATCTTATTGTTGTCAAGGATGTCTGGGACAGTTGATATCTGGCCCCTGAGCCCAAGGTCAGGGGCCTTGGGCTCTTTGCTTAGAGGCCCCCCCTCTAAGCAAAGAGCCAGGTCATGTTATCTGTTACTGTTCTTCCTGAAATTACTTAAATGTCTGTATCTTTCACGCAATGGGCGTGATTCTATCACTAAGAGATTCATTCTCTCACTCTAAGCTGTATATATGCTTTACGTATCTGAATAAACTGAATCTCTCCGAGTGATACTGTCTTGTGTCACATTGATCCCCGAGCTCGCTGCTTTGCTACAGAGCCGGTCCTGAACCAGAGAAAACGCATTGGACAGAACCTGCACACAACAGTAAGTCTTCTGCATTTCATTTTCATGACGAAATGATACAACCTTGAAAATCCCCCACTCCCTATTTTTTTTAATTTTCACAAAAAACATGTAGGCTATTATTTAGGCCTATAGTTTTAGTTTCTTCCTCACTTTTTTATTGTAACTATGGTTAAATGTTTATAATGGGATATTATAGGCATAATGTATATAAAGCAAACCAATTGCATTTATTTGTGTTGAAGCTAAAGAAAAAGCCATCAGTCATAAGGAGAAATATATAAATATTTACAACCTGTGAAAAGGAAGAAGGAGAAGGACTATTTTGTATGGTTAATCTGAATCTGCAAAGTAGTAACTAAAGCTTTCAGAATAATGTAGTGGAGTAAAAAGTACAATATTTGCCTCTGAGATGTAGTTGAATTACAAGGTAGCAGAAAATAGAAATACTCGAGTAAAGTACAAGCCCAGTATTGATACAGCTGTTCCTCCACATCCTTCAGTGTGTGTCCTCTACTCTTTGTAGGGTCTCTCGCCTCTAATTTTCTCATTCAGACCATGTGACATATTCATAAAGGAGGTGAAGGCTGTAGTTTCCTACAAGGTCGCCAATCTCCATAAGTCCCCCTTTGTACCCCTTAGTCTCTCCAATGGGTAATTAGCATTTTCCCTCATTGTGGCTGTTTGTTATGAAGCCAGTTGAAGTCTGCACATGATTTGGTCTTTCCCTTATAGTGTTTCAACCGTGCACTGATCCTCCCCCTCTATTTTGAAGGATCCTACAGTGTCTGATCTCACCTATTTTAATTAATTATGACAGAGCTAGTTATTCTCTTGTCAACCTAATTCATGCACAATACATCACACATCATCATTCATTGTCATACTGCAAGTTTGATGGAGAGATTTAAAAATGATCAACAGTCAACAACTCTAGCCTACTAAAAGTAAAAGTGGAATTGCAATACAAAGGTGGGAAGGTAATACAGGGTTTAGAGTAAAAAATAAGCTAACATAAAATAAATTAAACAATTAACTAAATAATTAACGTAGGTATATACAATATAGCAACAATATGCACCGTGCAATTTAGCAGCATAAAACGAAATAAATAGGCTACAAACTAATTAAGTGAAAAAGAGTGGTAGCAGTGGTAACAGCGGTAGGAGTATGTCGGTGTGTGCCTAATGGGGCCAATTATTCACAATTCAATATAATCCATACTGGGTTTAAATGAAATGTGTATTTAAAAAAAAAGAAAAAAATAGATTTAAAAAAAAATAGAAACACACATTGGATGTCGTTTGATAACCACGCGGTGTCGCTGCTGTACTACTAAACGTGGTGTCTCATCTGTTGCTTTGTGTTGTTGTTGTTGTGACGTGTGTGTAGCCATGGTGGACACACCACATGTATGACCCATCCCTCTGGTATGACATGAAGCCCTGAAATACTGAAATGGTACTACTTTGTTTTGTGACACCACCTCTCCCATGAGACAGGGCCAGTCGTGAGGAGGACCGCCTGTGGAGGAGGAGGTGAATAAGACTATGAATGGGAACAAGGGGTGTGTGTGTGTGTGTGTGTGTGTGTGGGTGTGGGTGGGGGGTGTGTGTGGGCCCGCCCCCCTCGTAGTAGTGGGGCGGGGAGTACCGTATCTGTTGTTTGGCTTGCGAAAGTTACACAAGCAAGGTATGAGCTTTTTATAAGTGACCTACCTCCTCATCCTCATCCTCACCCACGCGGTTAAAAACCTCGCCGTCCAATACGATACGATACCGCACATCTTGTTTTTGTTGGGACCATCAGTGTAAATCGGTGAGTGAGTTAGTTGGACGGATCCGACCCATCATCACATCACGCCCTTCTTGTGTGTTTAGGGAACCACAAGCCTAGGAAATAACAACCCGCGGAATAACAGCCATGCGTTGCGCCATGTGAGGTGAGGTGATAATAGGCTCCACTATTTTGACCCTTTTGTTTTTTCTTTCTTTTTCTCTCTCTCTCTCTCTGTCTCCCTCTCTCTTTCTTCAGGATTTTCGTCTGTCGTGGTCCTTGGTTCATTGGGGTTTGTTTTGGTTTTTTGGGGGGGAGGTTTTGTTTTGTTGGGGTTTTTTTTTGTTGTTGTGAGGGGGGACCCCCGGACTTCTGGACCCGCAGATCCTCCACCTCCACCCACCCTAGACCCCCCCAGTCCGCCATGGAGCTAGGCTGGGTGCTGGCCACCACCGCGGGCTCCGTGGGGTTGTTCAGGTCGGTGAACGGCGCCGTGGGCCGCCTCCCCATGCCGGAGTCCGCCTGCAAAAATGCATGGAGATGGAGAAATATCTCCACGTCGTTTGTCCACAGTATCATCACTGGCATATGGGCAGTACTTTGGTAAGTGTTTATTTTATTTATTTATTTATTTTGGCTCTCAATTTGCAGTGTTTTGTTGTTTATTTTATTTTATGTATTTATTTTATTTATTTATTTTGTATTATTTTTAATATCACTGATTTAAGGAAGACACCGTTATTTAAATGAACATTGCTTTATATCTGTTTCAGCTTTTTCCTTCACCCACAGATGGCTGAAGATTTGATAGAGACCCATTCTGTGTTTTCACACGCGTTGGTCTCGTTTTCTATTGGTGAGTTAAAAACCCCTTTTGATTTAGTCAGATGAAGTCCTATATGTTGTGTCTCATCTGAACTGGCTGGGTTCAGATGAGACTAAACCACTTTCTGTAGGGCTAATGAGAGAGTTAAAAAACAAACAGAAAAATCCTTCAACACATTCGTGTGTCCAATCTGTTTGCAAAAGTCAAACCTCACACAATATAAATTGTTTTAGCCAGACAAAATGTATGCCTATCGCATTGACAGTGTAGTCGTATATGTGGTGCACGTATATCTTAAAAAATATGTGCACTCCCTCTGACCTCATGGTAACCACTGAAAACTCATTTCACTCTTCTAGTTTTTTAAACAAACAACTTTCGGTTGTTTGTTTTGGAGTCAAGTTGGCTTGACTCAAGGTGGCTGTTTGGCTGTTCGAGCTGCTTTACGACATTTAAGTGTGAGTCTGAAATGAGTAGTCACAGTAACAAGTGTGAACGGCGAGTCTTCCTGTCCTCCTTCGCACTCGCTACACAACGATCAGCTCCTGTGAGTCCTCCCTTCTCCTCTGGATCAGTGCCGGTCCACACGGGCTCCCCCACAATTTTCCGAATGTCTCTCATTCCCGGCCCAGTCCCACCCACGCGTCCCACCGGCTGGCACAGCGGTTGTAGCTGTGTAAGATCAATGGAGGGCATTCTTGGTCTCGTCCCAGGCACCAACCTAGCCCCATGCATTGCCCACGTCCCACTGTCCCACTGTCCCACCCCCGCGCGGCCACCGCGTACATGATCTCAGATGATTTATGCGCCCCGTCTGATGCAACTGCCATTGGCTACGGAGGGAAGTCGTGCACCCCACCCTACCCCACCCTACACCGCACACTGCAAGTGGAACCGCTTCCGCTAGGCCCTCCCTGGTCCCCACCAATACCAGTATGGTCTGATTCTGGGGGTCACAGCAGATTTCGAGGTCTATTGTACACACAGCCATTCAGCTCTCATTCAGCCTCATGACTGTGCCAGGCTTCAAACTGTGCATTTGCATTGGGACGGTCATTATGCACGTTAGGCCCAGTGCCAGCCTCAGACAACGGACAGGCTTGAAAGAACGAATGAGTCGACTTCCATTGGGCCATTATTCCCAAAGATCTTCATGACTGGAAACTATTTAAATTGGCCTCACCTCTAAGTTGACTCATGTTTTCTTTCAGGTGCAATTATGGCTTCAAGTCGGATTTAAACGACCTGCACAAACCAAGGACAATTGTCCTGTCGATAACAATAAGGCGTAGTTTCTTATTTAGGCTACTATCGTCAAATGTCAATCTCAGAACAGAATCCCGTCAACACGGGTGATGAGATCGCTCCTTGGATTGCTAAATTACATGATGACAATTGTTGACATGCCTGTGGTGGGGACTATGTGAGGCTGTTTTGCGAAATGGAACGAAGTGTAAAAAGAAATGCATGGGCTTGATCAATTTGTCGCAATATAAATGAATGATGTATGTATATATATGTTCGAAATGAAAGACCATATGAATGTAGAAATACAGAAAAAGCCTTGCATAGCGGCACATGTTTTTGCCATGATGTACCACCAAAGAGTTGAAAACAAAACAAAAACAACATCCATTAAATACACACGAGGCCTATATCCCCACATTGAGCGCCATTGGCAGATGGATATGTTGATCATGTTCACTAAAAGGGCCCCCGCCCCGCCATTCATTCTGCTACCCGCCTCATTATTTTTCCATCGCGCTGAAAAGCGGTTTCCATGGCTACAGCCGATAGCTGTGCGGGGGCAGGCGGGTGTTGTATAAATAGCTTCTCGCCAAGCCACATCTTGGTCGCCGTTCTCGGTGTTGTCGTCATAGAAGTAGGGTCCCGCGCCCACGCGCTTGATGTTGTGCAGAGGCTGCTCTCGACCTATAGGAGGCCGACTTGCATGGGGGTTCAGGAGGTAGTGCATCAGAAGACTAATAACGAGGCCAACACTGACTTAAACACCGGCTGTCTCCACAGGTTACTTCATCTATGACTTCTTTGATATGGTGCTGCACCAGAAGCTCAGTCAGTCCTGGGAGCTTCTCTTTCATCATGTGGTGGTAAGTGATTGTGCACAGAGCTGAAGACTGAGCAAACACAATGGCCATGTGAAGTCTTGGGGAGGGGTATCTTGTTTGCCAATCCTCCATCAGTTTATCATTAACCAAAAAAAAGAGAAAAGTCAGGATATTTGTCAGTTTTCGTACTAAGCCTCGTCCTGTCTTACAGCCAGGTAGCAGTTTAACACAATCACATTCCACTCTGCAATGACACAACGACGACACACATTCCCCATCTCTCAACATCCTGACTTGTCTGTCAAAATCACAACAATATAACATTCCCATGTAGACCTAATGCACCTTTCCCGCAGGCGTTCATCTCGGTGACATCGTGTCACATTTTATTGCTTCTTTGTTGTTTTAGGTAAAGGAGAACCGGCCGTCTTGCTTAGTCTCTGTGTTTGTGGTTCAAGACGGAAACATTAGAGATGGGCTTGCGATCCATGGGTGATGTTTCATTGCTTTCATGAGTGTGCGTGGGCACGTTGCATCACGGGTGGTTATAATATATACACTTAAAACCATGGCTCATCACCCACTCAATGAATATAAAGCAGTCATATTATACACACTGGTATGGCACATGTATTAATGCTGTTGCCTTTTGAAGCATACTTTCTGCTGTTATTTATGTCAGAAGATTTTGATTTCTTTGAAGCAGCAGTAGTATAGTGACTCACACAGCAGTAGTATAGTGACTCACACAGCAGTAGTATAGTGACTCACACAGCAGTAGTATTGTGACTCACACAGCAGTAGTATAGTGACTCACACAGCAGTAGTATAGTGACTCACACAGCAGTAATATAGTGACTCACACAGCAGTAGTATAGTGACTCACACTGCAGTAGTATAGTGACTCACACTGCAGTAGTATAGTGACTCACACTGCAGTAGTATAGTGACTCACTCAGCAGTAGTATAGTGACTCACACAGCAGTAGTATAGTGACTCACACAGCAGTAGTAAAGTGACTCACACAGCAGTAGTATAGTGACTCACACAGCAGTAGTATAATGACTCACACAGCAGTAGTATAGTGACTCACACGGCAGTAGTATAGTGACTCACACGGCAGTAGTATAGTGACTCACACGGCAGTAGTATAGTGACTCACACAGCAGTAGTATAGTGACTCACACAGTAGTAGTATAGTGACTCACACAGCAGTAGTATAGTGACTCACACAGCAGTAGCATAGTGACTCACACTGCAGTAGTATAGTGACTCACACTGCAGTAGTATAGTGACTCACACAGCAGTAGCATAGTGACTCACACAGCAGTAGTATTGTGACTCACACTGCAGTAGTATAGTGACTCACACTGCAGTAGTATAGTGACTCACACTGCAGTAGTATAGTGACTCACACTACAGTAGTATAGTGACTCACACAGCAGCAGTATAGTGACTCACACAACAGTAGTAGTAACTCACACAGCACAGTGACTCACTGCAGTAGTAGTGACTCTCACAGCAGTAGTAGTAACTCTCACAGCAGTAGTAGTAACTCACTGCAGTAGTAGTAACTCACACAGCATAGTGACTCTCACAGCAGTAGTAGTAACTCATTGCAGTAGTAGTAACTCACACAGCATAGTGACTCTCACAGCAGTAGTGGTGACTCTTACTGCAGTAGTAGTAACTCACTGCAGTAGTAGTGACTCTTACTGCAGTAGATTCAGTTAGAGTGGCGGCTGGGGGTTGTTTTCACCTCCTCTTTCTGGGAGCGAAGTAAGAAGGAGCCCCAACTTGGCCACCGGCCCTCAGATGGTCAACACACTTTGGGGGGAAAACAGGGAGGACCTCCACTTTTCTTCCCTTTCTCTCCCCCCCACACTGGGTCAGCTGGTCTGGCTCCTCCACAACAACAGGGTCTCTGCCAGATTTTAGTTTTTTCTCTTCTTCCTTTACCACTGATGCAGCTCTGTATTTACGGATTTAGTCTCCCTTCCATTTTTTTGTCGCATTAATGGCAAACAAAGATGAGTTTGGATTTCATAGCTGAGGGGGGAGAGGAAAGAGGAAATACTTGTTTGCTTTTAATGTGCTTCATAAGTCATTGTTATTACTCATGGTGGGGTGAACTCTTTTAAAGGATGATCAATCATACGAGTGTTGGGGGAGTTGTGTTCCTTTTTAAGTGGAATACATGCCATTTGACAAAGCCTGGCGATATTCGATAAAGCCACATGCGGCCTTTGCCTTCAAGCAATATGGAAAATCGTAGATCATGCTCATAAAAGTACAAAAAGTGAACCATTCATTCAAACCGGTCCACATGTTATTTCCATTCCATCTTGTACATAATTCTGCGTGCTGTATGAATACATTACTGACGAAGCTGACACAGACCCTATTGTTGTATCGCTTCACGTCTGATTGACACACAGGGTCTTTGGCGTCTTCATGTTCTTCCATTTCCATAGGGACACGCGGCTGTGGTATACTGTAAGACCACGAGAACCCCAAGCAGTTTGGGAAATTAGCTTCTGGTTGCGGTTTCTGAAGGAAAGAAAAATAATATTCGGCATAGAAATTGATGTTTGTGATCTATAACCACAACACAAAAGCTGCTGCCAAAGTTGTTAAAACAGATTCACCCTTCACTCTCTTGCTAATCTTGTTGTTCCTCTTCTATCACCCCAGTGTTTTTCTAGACTTGTTCTTCCTGTGCCTAGCTGACCTCATTCAAATGGATTCTCGTCTCTAAGGTTATTATTGTACTCTGGAAAAGGCACATGCTGTAAAATAAGCCGTTACTCCAGCACTTGCTGGACGAGGGGAATAACAAATTCTTTCCATTCCATGGCAAATTATTTTTCCCTTTATACTTAATGCAGAGTTGCAGTCTGCTGGTGTCAAAGAAAGACATCATATCCATGCGACTATTTTCAAATGCAGCCCAAAGTGAGGCTGACCATTCGGGGCGTCGGTATCCTCTGTTGACTCATGACCTTTAACCTGTGAACAGGAAGCCTTTCTATATCTGTCAGACACCGGACGCCGTCGTGGCGGTGAAGACATTAAATATATATTTTCCAAATGAGTTAATTTTACATGGGGACGAAGGAGCTGTCAAACACGGCTTGTTGGAAAAGTGTAGATTGGGTTGATACTAAATATTGTCCTTGTGAGGTTGTTGAGCAGAAACACTAGTAGTCGGGTGTTCTTTTTCTTCGCTGGTGCTTAAAATTGAACGGAAAAACATAGCAAGTTAAATTAATCTAATATTTCCAAACCATGCTTGGAAATAGTGAGTTTCTAATCCATTAGTCAGTGGAGAGGCGCTGCCCGGAATACAAACCCCCAGTGTGTGAGGAGAGGTAGGAAGCACTAGCGTTTCTTCATAGAGATAAAATTGAGATAATAAATATGTCTGTTTTCCTCCTTCCACAAATTCCATTCAGCCTTTTCTCATTTGGTGGAATTGAGTTTATGAAAGTCGAGGCAACTAACGGGTCTTCTAATGGCTGCTGTCAGGAACGTCACGAGGGTGTTGGCGGAGGAGGCATGCTGTTTCAAATCACATCTGCTGTGGTCTTCCTTTGTCCAATCTACCGGACTACTTAAACATGTGGCTGTTTTATGCATGGCTTTAAAGCCAGAAAGTAGTTTTCCATATTGCTTAAAGTCAGCAAATGAAGAACATATATTTGTTTTATTCATATAGATATAGATATCTATATATAGATTTAAAAAAACCTGAATCTCCTCTTGCTTTGCTGCACCTTCAATTTTCACTGTTTCAACCACCGCCGCCTACCATAAGTCTGATGATCTCTTTCAGCCCTGAGGTCATCTTCTTTGGGGCTGCCTGGATTTGCCTGGTGACTTAAGAGGAGTTCAGGAGTCTTTCCATATACTGTATGCCGGAGGCTCCTCTTCAATAACCCTAATGTGGTTTTTCCCCTTGAGTGTTAACTTTCTGTTAACTAACATAATTCAGCATAGCGTAGAATGGCTGTTATGTTGCCATGGAGTGTATTGTAATTGTATTCCCCGACCACAAGCTGTAGACAGAAGTGCCGCTCTTGCACTGATTAATCCCATTATGTGGTATATATTTACATTTTAAATCTCAATGGGAAGGTTTTCCCTGCTTTACATCCTGCTTTAGAGGGAACATGCACATGCATTACATGGACATATTTACATACACTAGGTCTAGTAAAATAGCACAGGCTAATGTGACCACAGCTTCCGGCCACATTCAGTACAGTGTGCGGTGCGTGCGTGCGTTCGTGTTGGAGGGGAACCCTCATCCAGTGTAGATTTCCAGACATGATGACAGACATCTGGTCTCCACATGAACCACAGCCTACGAAAATAAGTGCCATGTGTGTACGTACACACACACACACACACACACACACACACACACACACACACACACACACACACACACACACACACACACACACACACACACACACACACACACACACACCCTCAGATGGTCGGTGAAGAGAAGTGTGTACCCTCCTCAGCCTCCTCAATCCATCTAACAGCCTGCGTCTCCCCTTCAGTCCCCCCCCCCCCCCCCCCATACTCCCTATCTCCTCCAAACATCTCCCCCATCCCCCCTTTGCTCTCTCTCGCTCTCTTTCTGTGTGTGTGTGTGTGTGTGTGTGTGAGAGAGAGACGCCTCTGTACATGTCAACCATATTTCCTCTCCCTCCACTCCCTGTGTTATGCCTCTACACATGTCAACACACCAACCATATTTCCTCTCCTCCTGCGCTGCTATTTGTAGGATTTAGCGTTGTTTGGCTTGGTGTGATTGATTTATTTTTTGAACACCCCCCCCCCCCCCCACCCCCCACCCCTTATTGTGTAACTTTCTGACAAAGGTCTGCTGAAAGAGTCGGCCCAGCTTTAGGTGGGGAAACTAGTTTGACGTGAAGTTAGGTGGGGCAGGGGAGGAGTACTGGCTGTTTGCTGAATTCCCGGTTCACTGTGGAAATTCCAAAGCACCTACGCATCCTCGCTGAGCTGAGGAGGCGCTTGTGAACTTACAGTACATAGATATTCCGATTGGGTTATGATTCACTATCGGTGGGGAGGATCACTTTTGCATCGATGATGTCTTGATTTAATTGTTCAGCCCTGCGCTGAATGAGAAGAAAACGGCTCGATAAGTAATGCATTCATAGTAAATAATAGCAAGTACAATTTCTGTGTTACCCGCGGGAGTACTTATTCTGATTATAGTATTATGACAAATGATTCTGGATGTTGATGTGTATCATATAAGCAATCCTGTGGTGTGTGTGTGTGCGTATGTGTGTGCGTGTGTCATTGAGTGAGATTATTTCAGTGACCGTCTGTCAAAGCACAACGGATGTCCATCCATGAAATACCACAGTGGTGTGGCCATGGTCAGCTGACAGCTGGCTGTTCTCTGGACGCGGACTGAGGCTAACGCAGGTCTCATGACGGTGGCCGTGACCGCCAACACCGTACAACAGCACATAGAGTATCTCGCGTCTGTGTGTATACTGTCAGACATTTTGCATTTATTTTGGGTATGTATATATGCTTGTGAACCTGAGTGATTGGTCATGCATTCCTGAGCTTATATGCATCTCCAGTAAACCCTCGCCGTAGCGTTTTGTATTCGTCCCATTTAGTTTTCCCATAGTCCCATGTAAGCCCCTCCCTGATGCTCCTCACCCCACATCTGACCGGCCTATGACCAGATGGGAACAGATCTCCATAGTGACTAGTCCATTATCTTCCAACTTCCCCTTTTTCCTTTCTCCGTTTCCCTCGTTCCCCTCTTAATTTGTACTCACAAAACACTGATAAGATGATCATTTATCTACATGTATAACAACAGTGTTTGGACCAGGAGAACTAAGAAATGAATTCATGCAATGTAAGGATGATACAACATTGTCATACACACACACGACAACACAACTTGCAACCATAGTGATTTGTTGTGATGAGACGACAAGAAGGCAAACACACAGGGTGTGTTTTTACACAAGACGTTTTCCCTCCTCCTTGTGCGTTCTCTGCTTTCCCGCCTCTTAAATGCAAATTACGCCGGTGATTGGCAGCATGAGGCTGGGTCCTAGTCACGTCTGGTCAGCTGCTCCATGTTATGAGTAACATGACATTCTGTGGTTTCCTTGTCTTATGATTTTTAACTCAGAAGTTGATATTTTTTCTTAACGCGGAGCAGGAAGAAATTCTCAAGACGGTGTTGTCTTTTAACTTAGAAGCAGGTTTGGCGGAATGGGCAATAGTTTTTAGTTTATGGGGGAATCAATTTCATTCATCAGATGATGGGTTTGGTTTTTATCTGACAGAAGTGACTGAAGTGCTGATCATTGCAGATTATGTACAGTTGATGTGGAGATACTCGTGTGGAAACTACAGTAGTGGTGAACTAGTATTAAATATGCAGCAACAGCGATCCCACATTACTCCCCATGAACCCCAAATTTCGGTTTCAGTCCCCCCCAACGTGTGTGTGTGTGTGTGTGTGTGTGTGTGCAGGCCCGTTCCTTCCATTAGGCGGACTAGGCGAATGCTAGGGGCGCCAGAGAGCGTCAAGGGGCGCCCCAGGGAGGGGAGTTTTTTTTTTTTTTTTTTTTTTAAATAAATACTTTTTTATTATACTACTATTTCACAAAAACACAACAATGTAACAACAGTACATATAATCTTGAGTATTTAAACAATGGCGAAATAATTTATATTTTCTTATTTGGGTTTTCTGTCTGCTGCCTGCACCCTGCAGGCAATACCAATTTTACCACGGTCCCTAATTGATTGCACACCGTCTCTCCCCGCCCCGCCCCCCTGCTCTCAGTAATGACTGACTGATCATGAAAAGGCAAAAGCCCTCTGGCGCACAAGGAAAGAAGAAAAGAAAAGAAGATGAGGAAAAACGTGAAAAAGACAGAGGTGATGAATGATGATGTGATGAAATGAGTTTAAATAAAATTGCAGCACATATATATATACACATATACAGGTTACTTACAGCAGTTTCTAGCTAGCTCACTTGGAGCTAGTGTGGCAGTCAGTGGGTTACTTTTTACTACATTAGTATAGGATGATAACTTGTTAAAGAAATACATTCAGCATTCAGCTAGAGTTAATGTCAGTTAATGTTACTCCCATTTTAGGGAAAGTTGGAAAGACAGGTTTGGGTAATCAATAAGCAACATCATTTAATTTTAAGGTTACACCTTTTCTTTTAATGTTAAATGTGTGCTGCCCAAACTATCCACTATTTGCCCTGAGAAACCAATTGCATACATAGGCCTACATTCATTTATACAGTATATATCTATGTTTTCCAATTTTCAGATTGGTGCAATTTGAGACTTTACAATTACACTGCCCTTTTTATATTTTCTTGTTGCTGTGTTTAGAATGTCATAGGTCCAGGCAGGCTATACTGTTGGGTGATAGCATGGTTGTAATGGTTATGCCATTATGGTTTCACAATCAACAGCTATTTGATTAATATAATGTAAACCCCAATTGATCAAATCTAAGCTCTAAGAATATCTGCCACTCTGGCTGTTACAGTGGCTGCTGCTGAAAGGAGCTTCTCAAAGCTCAAACTGATCAAAACCTACCTGAGATCTACTATGGGGCAAGAACGTCTTAGTGGACTTGCCATTATAAGTGTGAATCATGAGGTCTCAAAGCAGCTGTCTTATGATGACATAATAGACAACTTTGCTGCTAGAAAGGCAAGGAGAGTAAGGCTCTAGAGTTGGGCAAGAGTCTATTTGAGGCCATTAGACCACTCCAAATGTGCAGACTCAGTCATTTGCCACTTGTTTCATTGACTGAGTTTTAATTATTATGCATATTGCACAGCAACAGGTTTCTGTAACATTTTCTGTAAATATTTTGTGCACTGTTACCACTTTACTTATTTTACTATTTGTAATTTCTTATTAGTCTATATTTTGTGCGGTTATTAAAATAAAGTCCAAAGACTAAAAGCTACCCAGTGTCTGTGTGAGTGTATGGAGATTTTGTGGGCTAATTGGCTGCGGGGGGGGGGGGGGGGGGGGGGGGGGGGGGGGGGGGGGGGGGGGGGGGGGGGGCGCGGCAGAGATCTTGCCTAGGGTGCCAAATTGGTCAGGAACGGCCCTGTGTGTGTGTGTGTGTGTGTGTGTGTGTGTGTGTGTGTGTGTGTGTGTGTGTGTGTGTGTGTGTGTGTGTGTGTGTGTGTGTGTGTGTGTGTGTGTGTGTGTGTGTGTGTGTGTGTGTGTACTGAAGCAAAGAGGTTTTTTTGGTTCATGTGTTTTGATAAAATAACTTGCATAAGTACATGATACCAGAGTCTGAAGATAATATGATGTTTACCTGGGGGTATTGCCCTTCCTGGACGGCCTCCATCATCTACATTTCTAATCATACCATTTTTTCATTGTTTCTCCATTCATCCTGTTAAACAGGGTCAACAGGTTCTGACACCATAGCTTTCAATCCTTCCAGCAGTGTAAGCTTACAAAGTGTTTGGACATTTTTTTTTTTTTCGCCATTTGGGTTAAGGTAGCCTGTACATGTTGAACCACACAGTATGACCGTCGCCAGGCTTGAAATATCCATACATCCATTTGCATAGAATGGATGAACCCCCCCCCCCCCCTGCATATGAAGGTCTCTTCGCTCAGGTGGAAAGTCTAATTGAGTCCAGAGGGAGGCAATGATGGGGAACAAACAACAACACACCACTGTTTTTCAGCCCTTTTTAGTTTTATTCAGGTGGGATCTGGCTTTTTGAGGCCTGTATAAGCTCTGCTTTTGGTTTATTTTACTTAAAGGTGCTATATGTGAGATTTATGACCTATTTTTTAAGTGTTACTTGTTAGAAATGGCATAGCCATCCATAAGCTGTTAGTGACTGAAATGCGCTGTGAGAATATCCATTTTGAGGTGACGGCGCCTGCTTCTGTATGAGCCAATTCAGATTTTAGACCGCTTCTGGCTAATGCCTGACCAATCAGGGCATCGGTTCTGGGAATCTGTCTTGCCTGTCAGTCACAGGTGTGTGAAATGCAACACTTCTCAAGTGTTGCAATGAGATGTATTTTTTTCTCACAGACACACAGATACACACACCCCTTGAATCTTACCGACGGCACATTTAAAACTTGATAATAAGGTTGATTTTGTCTTTAAAACACACCAAGAGCATGTTCAAATGAGTCACAGAAACACTGCTGGTGTTTAGTATGGTTACGACCGGTCTTCGTACTACCTTATCGTGTGAATGCAAATTCCTCCTAACCGTGACATGATGGATCTGTGGCCCTTTCATCCTCCCTCAACACTTATACTTCAGCGAATAGCGAATACTTCAGGAGGTTTCTGTCACCTTTTTTGACCCACCGGTGGTGTTGTTAGCCTGGTGTCTGTACTTAGCAGGGTTTTAGCTGGACGAAGGCAGCTCATGCTGATTCATGTTAATGTCAACAAGGGGGGGGATTAGCGTGGCTTTACTCCAGCCAGGGAAGCCGGTGGCCCCCCCATACACCCACCTGTCGCTGACAAACAAGTGCTTGGCTTCTGGTCTCTTTGATATCAATAGTGAAACATAGCTGGCCAACATAGGTCTGTGGCCCCCCAGGATGGACATGTTATCGTCAAACGGGGTGATAAGCCTGCATTTCTGTCCATCTTGTCTGTTAATAATTACCTAGGCCTCGTGAAAACATCTCTTTGTAAAGTGTCAGCCATAATGATGTGTGGGTGGTTTAAAGTGTTGGGTCGCTCCAGCTTTAGAGTACGTCAGGCTTCCCATGGCAACTGTCAATGTTATCTGTGTCGAGGAAAATGTGGTCAGTGTCAGCGGTTGACTATCATGTCCTCCAAGCATCATAAAGACGAGGCCACCCTCATTAAACGTGATCGCACAGCCTTTTCACTGTCAATTCTACACACTTGTGTTTTAGATCGAAAGAAAATGTTATGAATGGTGTGTGTGTGTGTGTGAGTGTGCGACTGTGCGTTCTCCTACCTCATCCAGTAAGTGGGTATCATATATGCACACACGTGCGCACGCACACACACACCTCTGGAGATGATGTACTGTGAATCCAAATGATACTGTTTTGTCTTTCCATTATTGTTTTCTTTGAATGTGATGACACGTGCATGAGTGTCATATTAAATGAGGCGTATAACATTACACTTTAGCCCAGGGCTGTCTGATGTTGGGTGTAACACGCAAAGACGCATGCACTCACCTCCTATTTAGATACCATTGATGATAAACCAGAGACTGACAAAACACCAAAGTAAAATTGAATCCAAATATGCAGCAAAGTGCACGCATGGCTGCACTTGTTGACCTCAAACACGAAAGGCCGTATCTGATGTTTGGCTAAATCTATTTTGGCCATTGGTGTGAAGTGTACCTGCCATACCCCAGTGGAATTTCACTGAGGAGTGTTCAATAGCTTCCTCTCGTCACGTCGCACACTTCGACGTGTCTACGGCTATTGTCAGTGCTGTTAAACACACACTTTATTATTGTCAATATTCCCCACCTCGTGTCATTTACAGTGTTTACTAAAGAGGTGTGCGGTGTGCCAAAGGCGTACCCAGCGCTGTACCTTCAAGGCCGTCTTCATGGCTTTCACACATCCTGCAACCCTGCTGAAAATAGCTGTTGTGTTGTCCACGTGAGAGGCAGAGATGGTGCTCACATGTCATGTTGCCAAACCTGGCGCAATTATGTCAGCAATTATGTTACAGCAGCATTCCTGAGGCCCTGACCTCTCACTTACTAGATAAACAGAGATGCAAGATGAAGACGATGGGCGGCAGAAGGTCACGATAGGCCCTGCTTTAGTTTTATTTCATTTTGTATTTATCTAACTGCCCTAACTACATCTTGTTCACTGCATTGGAGATACAAATATAGGCATGTTAAAGCAATTAGTAGTGCATTCAGGAAGCGTTGTGTCCTCTTCTAGATGGTAATTAGGCTGGTGGATTTATGAATGGTTTAGTGATGGCGCCAAATGCATTTCAGATTTTCCACCTGCCACAACACTGACATGGGGGAGGAAGGGGGGGTTGAAGAATTCACCCTTTCATCTTATCTATTATCAGATTTTCGGTGTGTCAAAGTCTCTGTAGTAGCCTATGGCAGCTGCTGCCACCTAGTGGCTATTTGGTAATTACATCACAGGCGTTTCATAAGAACAGAAATCCAAAGGTCATGCAGGTGATGGCCTTACACCCAGTGGAAGAAGATATGTCTCTAAAACAACATATACGTGGATAGACTTCAGTGACCAATTATTAATATTGAAGTAGTAAATTGTAAAGTAAATTATATATTATATTTGTTGCAATGATTTTGCGTGGTAAAGTCCAGAACTACAGAGATGGGCCTTTTTCACAGCAGACATTTTGACTTGTCATAGTCGGGAAAGCACAAGTGTTACTAATAACATTAACGATGGCTCTGTCCCAGTAAGCTGTGACAGTGAGCCATCACGCACAACGCTGGACACCCTGAAACTAAGGGCCCTTTTACACGACAACGCTGCCGGGTGAAACCGACAAAATATTTGATCAGATGTGCCTTTCGTTTAGACGGCGACGGCGTTTTTGGGGCTTTAAAACGCACAAAAAATTAACCCACCCTCCAGAGTGGAAATCTTAAAAACGCTCCGCCGTCGCGTTCCCGTCTAAAGGGATGAAAACGCAAAAAAGTGTGCTCTGAGCTGCTCACGCTGGCTATCCTCGCGTACGCGTTGACGTCAAATCCATGTGCAGTACAGCCAACGGCATGCATACTACATCAAATTTCACACACTTTTGCGTCACCGTGTGCATGCAGATTTCCACCCAAAGACGCTCGTCTAAACGCAACATAAAAAGTGGGAACGCAACGCCACTTTTTGCGGTTTGTGTTCAGATCGTCGTCGTGTAAAGGGGCCCTAAAGCAGCTAAATGGAATTCAGCCATCATTCATTTGATTATTTACTCCTGTGCTTTTCCTACGATGACAAGTCAAAATGTCTTCTGTGAAAAAGGCCTATTGAGTCAGAAGAGGAGCTTAGACGGTTCGGGACAATTATTAACTGTGCATACGTGTAAGCCACCCTGGGCACGTGTTTATGTACACGGCTGTATGTTTCTGTGGAGTGTGTGTGTGTGTGTGTGTGGTTGATGACTGGTTTACAGCCTCACCTGACCCGAGTCAGACTGATTAGACTCTGGGGCTGGGTGGGGCTGCACACCTGTGGTGCATGAGCACCCGGGATAAACCAGCTATCACCACACACAGGCTGTGTTCAAAACCGCATACTAATGTCCTGCCTACTACATACTCAATGAGTATGTACTGCATACTGCCTTACTCAATGAACGCTTAAGTATGCCATTACCAGCAGACTGTTCACACTGTAGTGCACAGCCAAGTATCCCAGAATGCATTCTGCACCAACCGGGAGCAATAGTGGAGATTTTTAAGCAGGCTAAAAGCTGTTTTTGAATGCCTATATGTCACTTTTATTGAGTTTTAATAATTTTTTGGTCGATAAAGTCACCCTGCAGATTTCCAATGTGCGGTCATTTTATGTACATGACGCCTGTTTGGAAATTGGCTCCAACGTTTTCAGAGATGTGAGGTGATGTCTGAAGAGACGCAATGCATTGTGGGGCAGTTGTGCGCTAGTGCGCACGCACACACACACACACACACACACACACACACACACACACACACACACACACACACACACACACACACACACACACACACACACACACACACACACAGACACACTTAAATTGGTCAAAAACACAATACACTAACCTCTGTCTGTCTGTCCGTCCCTCTCCCTAGGTGATCACGTGCTTCGGCCTCTCGGTGCTGTCCTGCCGCTTTGTGGGCTTCGCCGTGGTGGCGCTGCTGGTGGAGATCAACTCCGTGTTCCTGCACCTGCGGCAGATGCTGCGCATGGCCGACCTGGCGTCCGGCACCCACTACCGGCTGAACAGCATCGTCAACCTGGGCACGTACGTGGTGTTCCGCATCAACACACTGGCCTGGATGACGCGCTGGCTGGTGCTGAACCGCGACAACGTGCCCCTGGTGTCCTACACGGTGGGCAGCGTGGGCATGGCCATCATGACCGCCATGAACATCGTGCTCTTCTGCCGCCTGCTCCGCAGTGATTTCCTGAAGAGTGGCGCACGGGAGGGCAAGAAGGAGAAGGAGATGTGAGGAGATGGGAGGAGGGGCTAGAAGGATGTTGTGGAGTAGGAGAGATCCGGTTGATTCATAAACATAATTTTGCCGTATATATATATTACACATGTACATACTGTATCCATCTCAACATTTGATACCATATTGCCTTTTTTTTTCAATTGTGGAAAACGCGATCAGCTTGGAGAGTCACACAAGCATGTCCATTGTGCCTAAAATGCCAGCGGTTCTGAATGAACGACCTCATTCGGCCCACTTAATCTGAATATCTGTGCTACGAAGTTGGGAGGTGCAGGCAGGTACAGCACACACAGACTTGCTTTGTGCAGAGAGCTTTCCACTGCCAGTCATGGTTTGTAGAAGATGTGGCTCCATGTGAATGGACAAGCCATTGTGAAGTCTCACCGGCTGGCTGACTAACACTAGAAAAATGTTTATGAATTAACGAATGAAGAACAAAACCACCTGAAGTAAAACCAAGAACCTTATTTTCACACAGGCTGTTCAAGCTAAACTCATGTATAATCTGATATAGCATACAACTGTACAAACAGAAAGTAAACACTGTTTATGAGATGTTATTGAAGTATGCCACATGAAGTATGTGTAAAAAGTCAGATAACTATCTCTGGAGTCCAATACTTTCGCCGAGCACTGAAGTCTTATCAACTAAACACGCTTTCTACCTCAGGAAGCTTATGCTAGCCCCTATCGCTTTCTCTCTTGCTAATTACAAGCTTTGCTCGAAATTAGTTTTTTTTTTTTTTTTTTTTTAAGGAAAAAGTTGCCTTTCATATGTGGTTGTAAAAGTCTTTAGTATATTTAGTAGTTTTAGTATCTTGTAGTTTAATGGTAGTATATAATTAATTAGGCCTATCTTATAAATGGGCTGTAATATGATCTTTCAGCCAGGAGTAGACAGCTGCCTGTTGTTGTTGTTGTTGTTGTTCTACGTTTGGCCTACAGAGGGCAGAGCACTCTATACTATTACCTCATAACGTCACTGTGAGGGGGACATTCAAGATACAGCTACAGAAGTTTAAAGAATTTTTTTTTTTTTTTGTGTATTTTAGGGACATGGATATTTTTGTATGTGTAATTTATTTGTACTAAAAGTTGTTATATTTGTGAAGGAAGAAAAATATTACAATAATTTGATTTGCCTTTTGTGCAGTGTATTTGTTTATTGAAATTGATATTGAATGTTAAAGCCATGATGTGGTCAAGCACTGTGCTTCAGTTTTTTTTCCCTATATTGTCAGGTTGTTTCTTTAGATTCCCGAACTAAAAGTATTTTTGACCTGTTATGTGAAACAGTATGTCAAAATCCTAAAAGATAACTGTTGTACATCCTGGCTAAAAGTAGCTGTTGGTGTACAGTGATTGTCGTGTCATTTGCTGCCGTATCGAATAAAAGATTGGCTTGGCTTGGAAGTTTCTGGTAGCTGAATGAAATAGTGTAACCGGTGCACTTGTTGACTCATTAGCCCAATCATGAGCTGTGTTTTTTTTAATGTCACTGATTATGTTGTGAAATAATCTAAATGTATTGGGGTCATGTTCCAAATGGACTATTGACATGTTTGTGTTTCTGTAAGAAAAGCCCTATTTGTGTTTCTTTTTTTGATTGGCCGATCAACTATGTGAATTAATTTCCATTTTCTGCAAACTCTTGAGGCAGCTTTACCTTCTGCAGCTCTCTGCCTTGATTGTGAAGTTGTTTATTTGTTATTAATGACGGTATTAATGACTGTATATGATTTTTTTCCCCCTTCTGCTTTATGCCTTGGTGAATGAAGAAATGTTTTTTCCATGCTATTATCCCAAATCATTGTCGCTCTTTGTAACAATATAACCAGCAATTATTTGTTTGGTGTTGCGCTTAAAGCTGAGATTCTGTTTCAATGTGCATTTAACAGAGCTGACTTGGATTTCCAAATCTATTCTTACGAGTATATGAACAGTTTATGGTTCCTTGGTTTGTTGTTTGTTTCACATTAAGTAATTTGGCCTATTCATTATTGTTGTAACCAACATTATAGGGGTTTATAGAAAGTGGGTTGGATTTGAGTGAAATGGATTGATTATTTTATGATTAGGCCTATTTGTGATTGACCTTTTGTTTTCTGTTGAGGTGTACATATTTGATGGTGAATAACATTGACAGTCTGGAATTTGAGTATGAATTTATGAATATTGAACATAATTGAGATTTCGAAGGCTAAAGGATCTACCTAGCTTCACCTTAGGCCTATGTATGCTTAGTTAGGATAATGCTACACCTGTACATAGGCCTATATATTAATTGTTAATTATGCAGTTATTTCACTCCAGTGTATTTCCCCAGTGTTATACGATACATATATTTGTTTAATGCAAACAATAAAGAACACATTTCATCTTTTGTGCCTTTTTTTATTTCAACCATTGCGAAGCTCACCAGCCTGGATGCCAGCCTCTGCCTATCACTGTCCATGGTGCTGAAACGATGACCGCCTGTCCACTCATCGCGAGAGTAAAAAGCCCACCTGACGAGATCCACTCTCAGGGTGGTCTCCTTTAAATGAGCTTAAGTGGATTTACAGCGAATGAAAACCCATGCCTTGAAAGAGGGCTAGGCTGTATATAGGCTGCTACCCCCCCCCCCCCCACACACACACACACACACACACACACACACACACACACGCACACACACACCATCCTAAACCCGTGTGTTTTCCCCCCAGAGCCAAATGGACAATTGGATCATATGGGGCTGAATGGTCCAATCAGCGGCGCCGCTGCCTCCGTCGTACGATCATCCCCAGCCTCCCGGTCCCGGTGGCGCGTGTCGTCACCGTCCGCTACAGTAGGCCTACAGTAGCGGACCGAGGAGTGCGTATGTGTGTATATGTGTGTATATGTGTGTGTATGTGTATGTGTGTGCGTCTCTCTCTCTTACGTCGAGGCGCCGCCGGGAGACGCGTGCGCGGTGAGACGGATGGCGCATCTTTTTTTTTAGTGTGCGTTGCGCGTTGACCTCTCCGGTTTTTTAGTTAATGTGTTGATCCTTGGGTCCACAACACCGGTGTCGCCATGAAGACCCGTTTCGCCCAAAGACCGCACTGCATTGCGGGTTAGTTAGTTCGTGGTCCCCCCCCACCACCACCCCCACCACCCCCCATCCTCCTCAACATTACTGCGAAATCCGCTTTCTTTTGTTGGATCAAACGTCGCCACATGAAGCTTCAAACGCCACATCTCACAATGCTTTCTGAGATGAGCGCCGCTGCGTGATTTCCACCATCGGTGTTAAAAGAAGATGGGGCTTGTTTATCGCTCAGATGATCAACCACATTTCTTCATTTCTTAAAGGATTTGGACGTCAAGAGGTAAGCCTGTGCCGGCGATACACTGACGGACGTGTCGTTTCTGACGCTCGTCTGTAGCTCCGATGAAGGTGTCTGTGGGTTTTTGGTTTTAATTCCCTGGTTTTTATTACTGCGTGACCTATATAGCCTATACCTAACTTTATTTTTTCTCTACATCGAAATTGAATGTAAATACGCTAAACTTGGATACTTGCACACTGTATGTCAAACATCAAATCACAACAAAATATTGTAAACATTTTGTGAAAAAAAAAAAAAAAAAAAAGAGGTTATCAAAAAGCTTGATAGCTTTCTCTGTCTGTCTGTCTGTCTGTTTATCTGTCTGTCAATCTGTCAATCTGTCTGTCTGTCTGTCTGTCTGTCTGTCTGTAAGGTCTGTCTGTTCATCATGTCTCCCTCCCTTTCACTCAGTGACAGAGGAGAGTGTTGTGTTAAAATGGAAAAAAAGCAAACCAGCTAGGTTTCTAGGGTGATCCCAACCCCCCGGTCCTATTCCCTAACCCGATCCGTGACTGTTGTGTTGACCCTACACCTGCAGTGTGTGTGGACCTGAGGAGGACCTGGCCATGGATTCAGAGTGCAGCCTGCCCTGTCAGCTGGCCAGCGTGGAGCGCAGCGTGGTCTTCCTCAAGCAGGAACATGTCACCCTGCTGCACGGCCTCCACCTGGAGATCATCTCCCTGCAGAAACGATGCACAGGTGAACGACGGCGGCGACTAGTCTCTGTGTGTTGTGTGTGTGTGTGTTTGTGTGTCTGCGTCTGCGTCTGTGCCTGTGTTTGGAGAACACTAATAATCACGCTGCGTGTGACTCACTTTAAGCAATGATGTCATGCTATGATTCCTGTAGGCCAGTCAATTTCCTGTATGTGGCCTTGTGAACCGGCTCTCCATTTAATCAAGCTATGAGTCGTATAGGTCCTGCTGATGCTATGCATTACTGGTACGCACAAAGGACAGGCAGGCCTGTGGATAGTCATACAAACATACCCATCCATCATGCAGAATTCATGTGTGCTATGTTTGAGCCATAGAGATCCATATCAATTAGATTAGACCGTGGACTGCAAGCAACTGTGTGTGTGTGTGTGTGTGTGTGTGTGTGTGTGTGTGCGCGCATGTCTGTGTGTGCATGTGTGGGTGCTTGTGAGAAAGAAAATTAATTAAGCCTTATCTTATTTCTCGCCTTTAATGAAGACGCTATAGGCCTTTGTGTAAGGAAAAATCCAATTAATGATTCCAACAATCATCCTAACGTCATACTAATGTCAAAGCTGGTTATTCGTCATTTAGCAGATTGCTATACAGATCACATGGGCCTATATCATTTCTCTGTAACAGGAATGAGTGAAGGTCTTGTATATGTGTCCTTGAGAGCTGTCCTAGAATTAACAAGATTCCTGCATTACGTAGTTTCTGTGGAAAAACACAAACATGCACCTGCACACACACACACACACACACACGCACGCATGCACACATACACACATGCATAGAGAAATAGTCTCTAGTCTCTCAGGCTTTCTTAAAACATATGTACCTTTTGTTGTACATCGTGCATGTTTAGCGGATGTAACAAAGCATGGTTGAAGCATCACTATTCATCGATTCATAGAAAAGGGTTCAGGGAAAAGTCACGGACACTTCTGATCAAGCAAATCTCTCCATCCCTCTCTGGCTGTTGACATTATGACTGGGGGACTTCATTAACTTTTAGGACTGACAGATCAGGATCCCATTTGAATCACATTTTTGAATGGGTTGTGAAGGTAACTGGGCGAGGCATTGGAGAGGGTGGGGCTGATTATGTTGGTTTGACAGATTGCAGATGAAATGTGAGATTTCTGTTGGAAGTCAGTTGGGGAAAACCTTAGTAGAGAGTGGAACTGGAGAAATAACATCCGACAGTCTCTCCTGAACTGTTACTGCTGCTCAAGCCCATTTTTTCTCACTTATTCACACTCTTTTGTGTCTCTCTGCTGGTGCCAACTGTGGGGGTGGGAGTGATTTGCTGTGCTAGCAGAAGGAAGAGGTGTGGCAGAGAGTCAATCAGAGGATAAATGTCTAGCTAGCGATTGGTGCTAACTCTATTTTTATGTTAAAAAGGCTTTTTTCCTTTGTGAGTTTAACTCCAGCATTCCAATGCACACTCCTTTATTTATAACTGTGAAATATATAGAAGGAAGACGAAATAAATGATGATTGTTTTTGCTTTACATAATTATCATCTTTCGTTTCCAGAATTACATAATGCAGAGATATATTGTAAGACAATACTATCATTCAATGTTTGTAATATTACATGACTTATGTATTACTATTAGGCTACAGGGCTAAAAGCAGATCTGAACAAGCCTGCATTAGGTCTCTGTCTGCATGCCCATCAAGATGACTTGTAAGCCAGGCATCACAAAGAGAACACAGCAGTCTAGACTCAGGCCTGTTTAGAAGCCCCCGCAAATATTGAGGCATGAGTTGATTAATTTTTTAAAATGGTTTAACCTGAAAACAACATAACATGAAAATCTTTAACTGGAAAATATCTCGCCCCCGAAAAAAGCTTAACAAATAACCGTCCTTAGCATGCTTCATATTTTGCATCCTGGAATCACAAGCTCCGTCAGATATGTCTGTTAAAAGTGTCTTATGCTAATTCAACATATTATTTACTACATTTACTTTCTATGTCCTACTGCATGTATTTAATTGTACATAATATTAAGTTACTTTTAGAAGCAATGTATTGAAGACAGACTAATTTAGTTCACTGTAAAAAATATCACTGCATCATTTGTGTTATTGTCATTGCATTTGTAATCCATATTTGTCCATGACTGATGTCTCAAGGTACAGTACATCTGACAGCATATCATTACATCCCCACACTGGCGCCTAATAGAAAAGAAAATCGATTGAATATGTATCCCCTCAATAACAAGGCTTAGCCAGGCATGATATATATAAAGGCCGGTGCAATCCGATCCTGTAGGATCAAGTTTTTCCTCCCCTGTGCCAGTCTTTACAGCATACTTCCTCTTTTTCTCTTTACTATTTTTCTCAGAGCTGGCCTGTGAGCTGAGTTTGAAGTCTCCGGGTAAAAACCAAATAGGTAAGTCAAGCACTGCAACGTCGCTGTTCTTCTCAACTCTCTTCCGCTTGCTTTATTTTCCACCATCTTCCCCTCAGAGCAGTATGAGGTTTGATGCTCAGCAGCGTTGTTTATGCAGCACTCTCCACGTGACCTCTCTATGGCACTTAAAGCTTCACAACATTCATCAGTCTTTTATACACAACCACTGCATCCATCGCTCTCCTCCTCCTCCTCCTCCTCCTCCTCCTCCTCCTCCTCCTCCTCCTCCTCCTCCTCCTCCTCCTCCTCCTCCTCCTCCTCCTCCTCCTCCTCCTCCTCCTTCTGCTCCTCCTCCACCCCCCCCCCCAAAGGACACTCTCATCCCTCTCATTCCACCATCTTTCATCTTTCTTTCATGTCATTTAGTCAAAGGAAGCGTACTCACATCACATTTAATAGGAAGGCAGAATAGCCTTCAAGGAGAGCAGATGGGTACCATTTTGTTTTAAACTAAATCCAGAACAGGGTGGGAGATAATGCCCAGCTGCAGCTCATAGGAGCCATTAGTGCACCCCCCCCCCCCCCCCCCCCCCCACCCCTCCCTGGATCAGGTCATCTACCAATCGTTTCTACTCCCCCCAACCCGTCCACCCACCCCCACCCCCACAAAAACACACACACACCCCACACCAGCCTGGCACATTGATTCATCCTTTTCTGTTTTCCCCCTGTTCTCCTTCTCCTTGTGAGCCCAGAGGGGGTGTCAGATTACTGGCCCTTTTCTAAAACAGCAGCGTAGACAAACAGAGACAGAGACAGAGAGACAGAGACAGAGACAGAGAGAGGAAAACAGGAAGGTAGAGTCAAAGCAATGGATGAAGAGTTGGATAGGAAGGAGGGAGTGGGGGGGGGGGGGGGGAGAAAGGATGCAATGAGATGCAGACATGGGAGGATGGTACGAGAGCATGAAAGACGGAGCGATAAAGAGAGAGAGCGCTAGAGAAAAAGGGAGAGGGACATAGAGAGAGAGAGAGAGAGAGAGAGAGAGAGAGAGAGAGAGAGAGAGAGACAGAGACAGAGACAGACAGACAGACAGACAGACAGACAGACAGACAGACAGACAGACAGACAGACAGACAGACAGACAGACAGAGATATGTCTAGCAGATCAGAAGTGTCTAATGAAGACATGAGCTCATCCAGGGTGGGGTGGCGAGACACGGTGATTGGTCCCTGCTCCCAGCAACTGCAGGCACCATCCTGACATGCAGAGAGATTAGAAAAGAGAGAGAAAATGGTGGAGCAGAGAGGATTATTTAGAAAAGGAAAGGGAGACAGTGAGACCTGATGTGAAAACGAGAGGAAAGAAAGAAAGAGAGAATGGAGACAGAGACGGGAGGGTTTCGTTTTCCCATCAAATTGGAGAGTGGGCTGAGCAGTTGCAGTAGTACGTCATCTTTAATGCCTCGATTGATCTATGAATTACGATATTACATTTTAAGTGGATATAGATTTCACTCGCCTAGTCCCCCCGCCGCCATCCCAGACCGCCACAGAACAGAACTCGGTTTGTTTCCGTCCACGTTCCCCCGCCCAGCGCACCCTCCCCACCGGCCGCTCGGCCTCTCTTATCCGGTCACCATGACCTATTTCTGGGTGGCTGATCCACCAGAAGCTGCCTCCTGTGGGTGTAATCTGCCTTTACCCTTCGCTGAGCTGCAGCATGGCCAACTAAGGAACAACGCACTGCTTCCTAGATGTTCATTCACACTCTCTCTTCTGGAGCGTACTGCAGTTATTAGGTGTTGTGGTGATAAATAAACAACAGTCTCAGCTAAATACTAATACTATGTAATGGCTTTAGAGCAGATGGCCAAATATATACGAGAAGAGGCTGCCATCAGCAGTTCTAGTGCAAGTTGTTTTTGTCTTGTGGACTCGAAAAATTGGTGGTTGTGTTTTTTGACATTTTTTTATTACGGCGTATTGTTTTATTGGCGTACCTAGGCTCTTGGGTAGGGGAGGGGGAGTGTATGTTATCTCAAATTCTTTTTAAATGCAATCCTGTTTCACATCGTAGTTTTACCACTTTTGGGTAGATTTTATGATTCTCTGACAGGGTTAACGTCACACGGTTTGCATGTGCCTCCACATAGCAAATATGATTAAATTAATCATAGTCTTATTGAGAAAGAGGATATCTGTGTGTTTGTAGTTTTATTCTATTTGATTTTTACCTTCTTCAATGGTTTTGATGCAGTGTGCAATTTTAAATGTCATCCCTTTTCATGAACCATATTAATTTCAAGGACATTGCATCTTAATTTATTCATGAATGTTTTTAATCTATAGCTTGGCCATATTATTCTACTTCATGATGTCCCTTTTTGCTATCAAGTCCACACACAGATGTACCTTCCCCTGAGGCTTAATAAGTCTGCACATACATGTGTATACATGACATTTTTATGAAAAACTAATGAAACCATTTCTGTTGCACTCACCATAAACCACACCAGTAACCCCAACAGATGGTCTGCCATATCACAATCTGAGACTGTATCTGGGGAAATAGACATCAGCACCTGGGGACATAGAGATGTGGTGCGAGAGCCTCACATGCAGCGAGAAGGGCAACTCTTCCACCCGTATGTGCTTGGCCTACTGCCTCTGTTTAAATGCACTAAAGGCCATATATAATTTCCTTGCTTGCTCCTGAAATGATCCGCAATAGGCTTTAAAAGCAAAGTGGTGATTTTCCAAATGGTTGGGCTTGGACAGGACTGAACACACAGCACAGCTTCCATCCAAGATCTCATTTTGATATCATCTGGGTCATCTGGGCTATGCCCATGTTCCATATTTGGGCCTTAGATATTAGATATGGGCCTAAGATATGCTCTTTGAAGTACTGCTTTAACGCGTGTGTGTATGTGTATGTGTATGTGTGTGTGTGTGTGTGTGTGTGTGTGTGTGTGTGTGTGTGTATTTGGCAGAATTGCAGGAAGAAGTGGAGCTCCTAGAAGCCCGCTCTCAGGCGGCGAAGGCCAGCGTGGCCGAGAAGCAGTGTGCCCTGGGAGAGCTACGCCAGGAGCTGGGCCACAAGGGGGCGGTGGTGGGCGCCCTCCGAGCCAACCTCAAAGATAAGGAGAGACACTTCCTGGAGGAGCTGAAGCGCCGCAGCCACCGCTCCACCGTACTAAACTCGGAGCTGCAGAAGCAGACGGAGGTGGCGGCGTACCTCTCCTTCCAGCTGCATGCCGCCCGCCAGAAGCTGCACCACCAGCGCATGCAGCAGCGGCAGCAGAGCCTGCTGCTCAGAGCCCACGGCCAGGGCGCACAGAGCGGCGGCGGCGGCGGTGGAGGGGGCGGTGGAGGCGGCGGAGGACACACTCGCTCCGTCTCCCCGCAGTTGCCCTCGCTGGTGTGCGCTGCGTCCCCGGTGGTGAAGCCCAAGCGTAGGAGCGTAGCCAGGCCCTTCCCGGGGCAGCTCAGGTTGGAACGGGCCAGAGAGTGCGTCCCCATGGAGATGATAACGGGCCCGGCGGAGCCGACGGCCATGCCGGATCCGGCCCTGTTCCTTCACCCGCGTCGGCACAGGGTCCGCTCCAGGCACTCCCCGGCTCAGAGACTGCCTCCCCTGGGCCTGGAGAGGGCGGAGGTGGAGGAAGGTGGAGGGGAGGGGCTGGTGGAGCCCCAGGACGAAGCGCCCAGAATGTCTGCATCGATACCGCCCCCTGCTGCTCAGACCAAGGCAGAATACTAGCAGCTGATCATGTGACCAATGCTGTGAAACGTAATCACAAACCATTTCTGACCTTATCATCTTTTTTTTTCAGACCGTTGCTATGCTATTCATTATTATTCTGCATCTTGACTGAATTCATTCACAGACCTGTGTTCATTAGTTATTGAATATATTACACTTCCATCGCCGTAATGGGACACTTTTCTAGTAAGTAAATAATATTTGCTGATACTAAACTAGGTTTAGTGGAACCTAGTTTAACTAAACCTCCTTCATAATTAATTATGAAGGAGGTCGATAGAAGTACGTGTTAAACACAAGGTACAACTTTGTATGCCACTGGGCCTTATTTGTGGTCAGCACTTTTTTGGTAGTGTTATACATGATCTTAATGGGCCACTTTGGGTAAATAAAGCACCTTCTTGTGTGGCTCACATTCAGCTGTGTCGTTTCAAGAGACACCACACCGTAAATCAATCTTCCAGACAAAACAAACTTTAGTGTAGCCACCAGCTTCCTGCTCACAGCTGAGAAAAGTGTCTGCACCTTGGTGGCTGTCTTTGCTGTGAAACCTTTTTTGACATTTAGATAGTCTAGTCTTTTAAATAATGTTCTGAATCATTTTCTTTTTGCTAATTATGGTGCAAGTTGATATTGGGTGACTGGATTGTCTGTTGGTAATACAAGAAGGCTTTCCTTGTATCTTCGCTGACTGTGAATTGAGGACAAACAAATGGTAGATCTTCTTGTATGGACAAAACCAATTGGGTCAAACTTTGTTTGATTAAATTAATATACAGACAATGATTCAAAATGTTAATTTTCATTATCACCAGTTTTTCACTGGTGATATACAGTATACTGTATAGGCCTACACTGTAGGCCTATACAGTGCTTACTTTAATTGTTGTTTGTACCCCAATATTCAATAATAAACCTGAGTGAAGGCTAGATGCACCTGAGGTAGTATTAACTATTAAAACCCTGTTTCTTTTAGGTCATGTTCTGAAGACAAATACATATTGGAGTAACGGTGGCGTTTCTGTAGCAGTTCGATTGGGTCTCACTTCTTTGACCAGAGATGATTGCTCAACTTCTACCAGGGACTGTATTTGTTGCAATCTTTTATCTCAGGAATAACGGATCATGACAAATGGACTTTGTAGGCTCTGTTTTGAGTTAAAGCATGCTATTATGGTAACATTTGATTTATTGATGGATGTATGTATGACTAATGGGAAAACAGTCAGATATTGTTGTCAGAATGATGAAGACGATATACATGAAAGATTTTGCCAAGACATTTTGATTTAATTAATAATTTAATCAACAAATATGTTTCCTTGATTAGATTAGAAGTCATTTCTAGGAGTGTTTATATTTTGTAGTTGATATTAATTCATGCACAACATGATTAGCCCTGCGAAGCCAGTCTAAATCTTGCATGGTTTTTTGATCAAAGCGAATATGGTCTGGCTGTGCGAGGCTGTAACATGATTTGATCTATTTTTTAATACTATTATAGCATTATATAATTATAGAATATTGAGAAGCAGTATACTGCGCTAGGTCTTCTTGCCTGAGACCTTTCCAATATCTTTGGTCAAAAGAGTGAACCATGGCTAAGAAACAGTTTTGTAGGACTCTATGAAAATGAGTATGTTGACAATTACCTTTCCATAATGTCCCACCAGAAGTTATTGATAGAACCAAACTAACCTAACTAAAACTATGTAAAATCGTGTTTATGAGTGAGCCGATATTCAAACACATATACCAAGAGATAGCATCAGTAACCTCAGTCCATGTCCTTGAGTTGAGCCAACTTATTAAGGCAGATTTTAACTGTTGGTAGCGACTAAGATTGCTAATTTTAGTATCCGAGTCGTCAGTTATGATATATTTTTGTCCTTCAGAAATGTCATCTTATATTGTGTATTTAGTAATTACCAATAGGTTAATATTAAGCAGCCAGGTATGGACATTTTAAGGTGAATAGTGTTTGAATTATATTTATATTCTGTAATTCTTTAACTGATATTTTTCTGTACTTTTCTCAATTGCCTGGAATTAATTAACTTGAGTACCTTATGCTAACTGTCACTGTTGCTGTTCATTTATGAGGCATATGAAAAGGTTAAGGAGTGGAGTATGCTGCATTAATAGAAGTGTCAGGCTTATTGCCATGTTAATATACTGAAGGCACTGAATGAAAGACTTCTGGTCTTCTGCATAAGTTAACACGTGAATGTGTTTCTTTGAAGATTCACTTTGACTGAAAAGCCATTTTGCATGACTGCACTATTTCTCCTCAAGATTTGGAGAACAATAGCAAGAATACAAAGCTCTCAGTTGTTTTTCATTGTTGTCCATAGTTAATTTTGCTATTCCTCAAAGAGGTAGGCCTATTTACAACTGACTGTTGAACTTCAAAAGATATAGTACACCACTGCACATCTCAGCCAAATAAAAAATGGCATCATTTGACCATGTGCATCCTTCCACTTTTTTTATAAACCAGTACAAAAACTGTAATAGCAATATATGACATTTCACAATGACACTGCACCATTCATCTTGAACAACAATCAGAACTTCATGATCCTTTAACGCAGGCTTGCATTATGCGCGTATTGACTCAGACACTTGGCCTGTACATTGAGCCAAAGAGGTTGACCAGAACTAAATGAAGTGTGATCACAGGGGAATGATGTGATGCCTTAATGAAGATGTCTTTTTTTCTCTTCCCTTTTGCGTAATACTTTTATTTCATTTTTAAATGTCAGAGCATAGTACTAGATGACATTAAAGGAGCAGCGCAGGGAGAGGATTATCTATTGATGTTCAGCAGGATTGTCTTCCATCTTAAGATGTTTATCCCAATAGTGATTAAAACATCATTTGTTGTTGAATTAATTTATAACATTGTTTGTCAGTATTTCGCTGGACTTTTATCCTATAAGCCTTTCCTGGATGAGATCACTATGTGTTGTTATACTATTCCTTTTTCTTTTTGGCACTATAAAGTGTTTTTGTTTGGTCCAAGCAATAGTGCTATGTGGCACCTTCTGGGTTTTGGTATATGTTTGCACACTAGGCCTATGTATTTAGATTGTTATATATGGTTTGTATTTTTTGTTGAGTATGTTATCGACCTTGATTACCGCTTATACTGTGTTAACCTCCTATAGCGAACTATACTGTACACATCATTTGAATAAAACAGAATTGTATAGACTGTTGTCTGATTTTGTTATTGCGAACCTTAGAGCTGTTAGATGTGAGTGAATTATTTAGTTTGAATGATTAATACTGTAGTGTCCTGTTTAGCATCCAATCATTTGTCAATTATTATATTCTCATATTCTGTATTAGGCCTATAGGTTTATTTTATATCTGAATAAGTTGGGGGGGGGGGGGGGGGGGTCTCCATGTTTTCAGTTATGTTGTTAATATTGACATTGGTAGTGGTTTGGGTTACATAGTTACATCTCAAATATGCGCATCACTGGGATAGAGGCCTACGCACATGAAGTGTAAAACATATCAATGTTACCATATATATAACTTCTATTTTAGGACACAAAAATGACCTCAATTCAATTGGCCTAGCATTGCTTTGTGGTCCGTGTAC
>JAOPHQ010004273.1:0-142500 GCA_030340625.1 Merluccius polli | reverse complement strand
GAATGCACAATAACAAGGTACATTTATACATGGCATAGGACCAGTTTAATATAAAACACAATTTTACACAACATAAGTAGGGGGTCCCCGCTCCATCTCTCTATCAGTTTGGGGGTCCTTGGCCTGGAAAACGTTGAAGAACCCTGATTGAGGCTATTTGTTTATTTATTTAGTTTAGCGCTCCTTAAATTAAATTCACGCTTCAAATCGCACGACTTTTACTTATAAGGCGAGCTTTACTTTGAAGGCGAGCTGTCTCTGTTTCCGGCTCTCCACTTCCTTGTTCAATTTTCATTGTACAACTTGGATAATGGAACAAGCTGACGCTTTGGCGCGCTGAATTGCATTGCACGTCTCGGACAATGAAATTACGCAATACCCCCGAAACTGGCCTTTTTCATTATACAACGTGAACAACTGTAAATGAATTATACTTCGTACACGGACCATATATATATATATATATATATATAATGGCATCATATTGACATTTTGCCACAGGATTTGTTTACTTTATATATATATATATATATATATATATATATATATATATATATATATATATATATATATATATAACAATTAAAAATAAGTTGTCCTTTGCAATAGATAGTGATATGAGTTCCATTCCAAATAAATAAATAAAATGTGATAAAATACTATGAATGTCAACGTAGTTGATGTTGCACCGCCCTGTGTATTATGTGTATTATACAGCCACTATAAGTTATCCTATAATTTATTATTACAAATGGAAAGAGTCACTGAAACTATAAACAAAGAGACTATTTTTTATAACTTACAGTGACAATTGTATTTGTTTAAATTAAATACTATACTTTCTATACTTTTTCACAAAGCCTAAGATGCTCATGTCTTACCAAATAAGTTACCATTCAAAATGGAAGAAATTCAACAATTGAATCAGTTGTTTGGTCTTTATTTTAAAGAAGGTGTCCTATTGGTTCTGGTTCTGTTAGGACCTGGTACCGCTTCAAAGAATCAGTGTTGGCATTTCTATACAAAATAAAAGAAAAGGTATCGATTTCAGAAACCGTTTAGGAACCGACGTCGTTTTACAGGCATCGAAATCGAACCAGAATCGAAATATTATATATATATATATATATATACACAAACGATACCCAAATGTAGGTGTAAACCCCTCAAAAGATCCTCATCCAATCGCACCCGTGAACTTGGCCATAGGGTTGACCAATCAACGACGTTGCAGGCTGGTGTACTGGCGAATGGGAGGAGAGGAGAGGGGCGGGACTAGAGAGAGTCGGCGGGAAACGCAGGAGAGGACGGTGGCGCTTGAAGGGCTCCACGGCGGACGAAGAGTGCGAGATAAACTAGATAAATAGATCAGTTTGGGTTCTAGATAAACTAGATAAATAGATCAGTTTGGGTTCTAGATAAACTAGATAAATAGATCAGTTTGGGTTCTAGATAAACTAGATAAATAGATCAGTTTGGGTTCTAGATAAACTAGATAAATAGATCAGTTTGGGTTCTAGATAAACTAGATAAATAGATCAGTTTGGGTTCTAGATAAACTAGATAAATAGATCAGTTTGGGTTCTAGATAAACTAGATAAATAGATCAGTTTGGGTTCTTGGTTGTCGCTGCGGAGGAGTTGCGGTTGGAGTGTCGTGTAGAAGAACGGAGGACTCCACGCCGTCAGCCCTGGGAGGCCATCCGGCGTCGTGTCGGCGTCCGTCGGCACGCCATTGCTACAGTGCGGTTGGTGAGTAGTTACCTGCCACACGTGACTCCGCCATTGTGTATGGACAGCAACGCGCTGGTGAGGGTCATGTTCGTTCGGTGAACGGTCGGCACCCCCGTGGGCAGTCCAGGACCATTGAACTGAGGGCGGACATTCAGTGGTTTTGTGATATTGAGTGTTTTATTCGTGTGTGTTACCGGTGTTGACAGTTACGGTTGAACTGTATTTATATGTATGCTGTTATTATTGGTATATAGTGTGATTAGAAGAATATTCTTAAATTCTTTACCTTTTTATTGTTTTATTTTTCATTGCTTCCTTTTCCTAATTAGTATAAATAAATAATTATACATTTCCACATTTAAAATGATTGCTTTAATACTTTATTTACTATCTTTCGTGAAGTAGGGGAGTCTCATCCTCTGGCTGTAGAGTATAATGGTTAGGGGGAATACAGGTAGGTCACATACAGACACCTCCTGGTATACGGTCCTTTAGGTCTTCACCGTGACGGGTCTAAATCCTAAAGCCTAAGCATTGTATTCAAACTAAGCAAGCAGAGTAGGCTGAGACTAGTAGGCCCGGGGGTTAGGGACTTAGATCCTCTGATTTCCAGCCTTTCAGGGAGGAGATATTTACCCCTACTAGGCGGACGTAGGTCCCATCCGCTGCACAAACCTAATGGTGATCTAGATTTTGGCCATATTGTCCAGCCCTAGCGTAATGTGATTTTAAAATTAGAGTCAGGACCGGGGCGTGCCACATGGAGAGCATGTCCTGAGTGGGGAAAAACATGAAGCTTGACGCATCCTTGGAATTTTCTCGCCAGTGATGTAAAAATCATCCAATATAAGATGTGGTTATTGTTGTCAGTTTTTGCTATTATTTTTTAATTGATCTGGGCATTCAAACACTGTCCGCCTTTAAAAAGATCTAAATAACCTTCAGATTTGAATCTGATTCAGAATTATCTGCCGTGGGGTTGGTCAGATATCCTCTCGTTCAGCTATAGCTTTCACTCACTGGTGCGGTCACTGTCGATGCCTACCTTGGCATTGACAAGGCAAAATTGGCATTTTGTTTAGATCAGAAAGAAACTAATTTCAAAACAAGCCATCATGGAGAAGTCGGAGAAGGCCAAGAAGCTCCGGGAGCAGAGGAAGTTTGGCAAAAAGGTTGGTGCTTTTTTCTCTCCGGCGCTATCTTCCCTAACTCCCTAACTAATAATAGTTAGTAATAGTATTATTTCAATGGAAAGTAATGCTGACAAGATGGTTGATTCCCTCGACTACTGGCTTTACCTTAAAATGTACAATATCAAGCTAAATGCAATACATAGCATATTCTATGCCAGGCATAATCCTGTTATCGAAAAATAATGCACAATCGTTTGCCTCCACGAATTCTGAAATATAAGGGTGTTTGTAGAATAGAGCCATACTATTCAGTAACCCTCCACCTACTTCCATGGCATGGATCCACCCATTCTCACCTGACTCCACCCACTCCTAATCAAGGGTCTACTCTATATGTCCCGCCCATTTCCTTTGTTCTGGCCCTGGCAGCAACAGGAAGCAGCATGTGAGGGCCCTCTGTCCCTGTGATTCAGATAAAACCCTATGGTTGTGTGTGAAAGTGAGTTTAATGCTTTCTTCATATGTTGCGGTACTTTAATGGTTATTTGTAGATTGGATGTGATTAAATGTTTGACCAGAATAGATTGGTAAATGCTATAATCGTCATCTTGTCTGTTTGCCTTGAGACTACAGATATAATATTGTGTGTAAGTGCGCAGTGCACATGATTTGTTAATTGTAGCTCTTAGGGAAATGCAAGAATCCTTATAACCTAATTTAGAATGTTGAATTTCTTCTGTTATAATTGTTAAATGGATTTTCCTGTGTTATGTAGTACTCTATAATTTCAGCAGTGGTAGGCCTACCCCTCACCTCCTTGGTTAGAGTACTAATATTGATTGTTTGTTAGGTACCTAATTGCTAAGTGTGATGTTATACATTGGTTAACTGTATTGTAATTTTTGTGTGTTTTACACAATCATTCAGACACCAGTTAACATGAGTCAGGAAATAAAAGCGTTACCTTGCCACTCCAGTAAATAGTATCTTGGTAACAACCTGGCAATGGAAAAGCTTAAGGTAGCCCCATCAGAGTCCCGCCAGCCGGACTTCTTTTTAGACTGAGAAAGTAATACATACTGCACATATACACTCACCGGCCACTTTATTAGGTACACCTTGCTAGTACCGGGTTGGACCCCCTTTTGCCTTCAGAACTGCCTTAATCCTTCGTGGCACAGATTCAACAAGGTACTGGAAACATTCCTCAGAGAGTTTGGTCCATATTGACATGATAGCATCACGCAGTTGCTGCAGATTTGTCGGCTGCACATCCATGATGCGAATCTCCCGTTCCACCACATCCCAAAGGTGCTCTATTGGATTGAGATCTGGTGACTGTGGAGGCCATTTGAGTACAGTGAACTCATTGTCATGTTCAAGAAACCAGTCTGAGATGATTCGCGCTTTATGACATGGCGCGTTATCCTGCTGGAAGTAGCCATCAGAAGATGGGTACACTGTGGTCATAAAGGGATGGACATGGTCAGCAACAATACTCAGGTAGTCTGTGGCTTTGACACGATGCTCAATTGGTACTAATAAGCCCAAAGTGTGCCAGGAAAATATCCCCCACACCATTACACCACCACCACCAGCCTGAACCGTTGATACAAGGCAGGATGGATCCATGCTTTCATGTTGTTGACGCCAAATTCTGACCCTACCATCCGAATGTCACAGCAGAAATCGAGACTCATCAGACCAGGCAACGTTTTTCCAATCTTCGATTGTCCAATTTTGGTAAGCCTGTGCGAATTGTAGCCTCAGTTTCCTGTTCTTAGCTGACAGGAGTGGCACCCGGTGTGGTCTTCTGCTGCTGTAGCCCATCCGCCTCAAGGTTCGACGTGTTGTGCGTTCAGAGATGCTCTTCTGCATACCTCTGTTGTAACGAGTGGTTATTTGAGTTACAGTTGCCTTTCTATCAGCTCGAACCAGTCTGGCCATTCTCCTCTGACCTCTAGCATCAACAAGGCATTTGCGCCCACAGAACTGCCGCTCACTGGATATTTTCTCTATTTCGGACCATTCTCTGTAAACCCTAGAGATGGTTGTGCGTGAAAATCCCAGTAGATCAGCAGTCTCTGAAATACTCAGACCAGCCCGTCTGGCACCAACAACCATGCCACGTTCAAAGTCACTTAAATCACCTTTCTTCCCCATTCTGATGCTCGGTTTGAACTGCAGCAGATCGTCCTGACCATGTCTACATGCCTAAATGCATTGAGTTGCTGCCATGTGATTGGCTGATTAGAAATTTGCGTTAACGAGCAGTTGGACAGGTGTACCTAATAAAGTGGCCGGTGAGTGTATACAAATGCTTCGTTAGCTCAATCTTGTTGCAACCTAGATATTCGCTGAAAAAAAGCAATGAGTTAAAAGGGTTATTTTAGGTAACAGAACATTGGCCAGCTGATGGGAGTTGCACATTAGGTTTAAAACGGTGATGACCCAAGCCGTGCTTTTACGTAAGGAGTAAACCCTGAAGGGCTGTCCTTTTCCGTTGGTTGCCTCTATTTTTACGGGAGTAAATAGATAAAGGTAACGTTTTCATTTCATATGAAGCCCATGTTAACTGTGTTCCAGGCGTTAGTGAGACCCATTTATTTGTCTGGTCGGACCATTTGTGTTTCAGGGAACA
Organism: Merluccius polli; assembly: GCA_030340625.1. Classification (NCBI taxonomy): domain Eukaryota; kingdom Metazoa; phylum Chordata; class Actinopteri; order Gadiformes; family Merlucciidae; genus Merluccius; species Merluccius polli. The sequence continues at coordinate 136,993 of JAOPHQ010004273.1, read as the reverse complement.
CAACCAAAGTTGCCATGGTATAAATGGGGTAATCCGCTCCTCGGTGTGCTGTATAATAATGCACTTTGTGGAGCTAAACCATTCTTAGTCCGGCGTTGTGCATTATTTTTCGTTTTCCTTCCTGATGGTTTCCACCTGAACCGCGTTTTGGTGGACGACGTCCAGCGGTGCGGGTTCTGGTCTGGTCCCGGACATGTCGGCCCTTCCAGGACCCGGTAACCCAGCGGTAATGAAGACACTGAGCTTGGCAACGGACAACACTGCCTGTCTGGAGCGGCGCGGCCACACGGTGGCGCCGTCAGCCACCTGGACCGGACTGGGATGTGTACCCACCTGGACCGGACTGGGATATTAACTCACCTGGACCGGACCGGGATGTGAGTCCACCCTGGATCGGACAGGGATGTGAACCCACCCTGGATCGGACCGGGATGTGAACCCACCCTGGATCGGACCAGGATGTGAACCCACCCTGGACCGGACCGGGGTGTTAACTCACCTGGACCGGACCGGGATGTGAGTCCACCCTGGATCGGACCGGGATGTGAACCCACCCTGGATCGGACCGGGGTGTGAACCCACCTGGATGTGAACCCACCTGGACTGGAATGTGAACCCACCTGGACCGGACCGGGATGTGAACCCACCTGGATCGGACTGGGATGTGAACCCACCCTGGAAAAGGACCGGGATGTGAACCCACCTGGATGTGAACCCCCCCCCCTGGATCGGACCGGGATGTGAACCCACCTGGACCGGGATGTGAACCCGGACCCGACCGGCATGTGATCCAAAACCATCGCCACCGGACCGGGATGTGAACCCCCCCTGGACCGGACTGGGATGATCGGACCGGGATGGGAACCCACCCTTGATGTTAACTCACCTGGACCGGACCGGGATGTGAGTCCACCCTGGATCGGACAGGGATGTGAGTCCACCCTGGATCGGACCGGGATGTGAACCCACCCTGGACCGGACCGGGGTGTTAACTCACCTGGACCGGACCGGGATGTGAGTCCACCCTGGATCGGACCGGGATGTGAACCCACCCTGGATCGGACCGGGGTGTGAACCCACCTGGATGTGAACCCACCTGGACTGGAATGTGAACCCAGCTGGACCGGACCGGGATGTGAACCCACCTGGATCGGACTGGGATGTGAACCCACCCTGGAAAAAGACTGGGATGTGAACCCACCTGGATGTGAACCCCCCCCTGGATCGGACCGGGATGTGAACCCACTTGGACCGGGATGTGAACCCGGACCCGACCGGCATGTGATCCAAAACCATCTGCACCGGACCGGGATGTGAACCCCCCCTGGACCGGACTGGGATGATCGGACCGGGATGGGAACCCACCCTTGATGTGAACCCACCTGGACCGGACCAGGATGTGAACCCCCCCCCCCCCCCCCCCTGGACCGGACCGGGGTGTGAACCCACCTGGACCGGACTGGGGTGTGAACCCACCCTGGACCAGACCGGGATGTTAACTCACCTGGACCGGACCGGGATGTGAGTCCACCCTGGATCGGACAGGGATGTGAACCCACCCTGGATCGGACCGGGATGTGAACCCCCCCGGGATCGGACCGGGATGTGAACCCACCTGGATCGGACTGGGATGTGAACCCACCCTGGAAAAGGACCGGGATGTGAACCCACCTGGATGTGAACCTCCCCCTGGATCGGACCGGGATGTGAACCCGGACCCGACCGGCATGTGATCCAAAACCATCTGCACCGGACCGGGATGTGAACCCCCCCTGGACCGGACTGGGATGATCGGACCGGGATGGGGAACCCACCCTTGATGTGAACCCACCTGGACCGGACCAGGATGTGAACCCCCCCCCCCCCCCCCCCCCCCCCGGACCGGACCGGGGTGTGAACCCACCTGGACCGGACTGGGGTGTGAACCCACCCTGGACCAGACCGGGATGTTAACTAACCTGGACCGGACCGGGATGTGAGTCCACCCTGGATCGGACAGGGATGTGAACCCACCCTGGATCGGACCGGGATGTGAACCCACCCTGGATCGGACCGGGATGTTAACCCACCCTGGACCGGACCGGGGTGTGAACCCACCTGGATGTGAACCCACCTGGACCGGACCGGAATGTGAACCCACCTGGACCGGACCGGGATGTGAACCCACCCTGGATCGGACCTGGATGTGAACCCACCTGGATCGGACTGGGATGTGAACCCACCCTGGAAAAGGACCGGGATGTGAACCCACCTGGATGTGAACCCCCCCCTGGATCGGACCGGGATGTGAACCCACCTGGACCGGGATGTGAACCCGGACCCGACCGGCATGTGGTCCAAAACCATCTGCACCGGACCGGGATGTGAACCCCCCCTGGACCGGACTGGGATGATCGGACCGGGATGGGAACCCACCCTTGATGTGAACCCACCTGGACCGGACCAGGATGTGAACCCCCCCCCCCCCCCCCCCCTGGACCGGACCGGGGTGTGAACCCACCTGGACAGGACTGGGGTGTGAACCCACCCTGGACCAGACCGGGATGTTAACTCACCTGGACCGGACCGGGATGTGAGTCCACCCTGGATCGGACAGGGATGTGAACCCACCCTGGATCGGACCGGGATGTGAACCCCCCCGGGATCGGACCGGGATGTGAACCCACCTGGATCGGACTGGGATGTGAACCCACCCTGGAAAAGGACCGGGATGTGAACCCGGACCCGACCGGCATGTGATCCAAAACCATCTGCACCGGACCGGGATGTGAACCCCCCCTGGACCGGACTGGGATGATCGGACCGGGATGGGAACCCACCCTTGATGTGAACCCACCTGGACCGGACCAGGATGTGAACCCCCCCCCCCCCCCCCCCCCGGACCGGACCGGGGTGTGAACCCACCTGGACCGGACTGGGGTGTGAACCCACCCTGGACCGGACCGGGATGTTAACTCACCTGGACCGGACCGGGATGTGAGTCCACCCTGGATCGGACAGGGATGTGAACCCACCCTGGATCGGACCGGGATGTGAACCCACCCTGGATCGGACCGGGATGTTAACCCACCCTGGACCGGACCGGGGTGTGAACCCACCTGGATGTGAACCCACCTGGACCGGACCGGAATGTGAACCCACCTGGACCGGACCGGGATGTGAACCCACCCTGGATCGGACCTGGATGTGAACCCACCCTGGATTGGACCGGGATGGGAACTCACCCTTGATCAGACCGGGATGTGAACCCCCCCCCCCCTGGATGTGAACCCACCCTGGACCGGGATGTGAACCAACCCTGGTTCGGACCGGGATGTGAACCCACCCTGGACTGGACCGGGGTGTGAACCCACCTGGATGTGAACCCACCTGGACTGGAATGTGAACCCACCTGGACCGGACCGGGATGTGAACCCACCCTGGATTTGAACCCACCTCGATATGAACCCCCCCCCCCGGGATCGGACCGGGATGTGAACCCACCTGGATCGGACTGGGATGTGAACCCACCCTGGAAAAGGACCGGGATGTGAACCCACCTGGATGTGAACCCCCCCCTGGATCGGACCGGGATGTGAACCCGGACCCGACCGGCATGTGGTCCAAAACCATCTGCACCGGACCGGGATGTGAACCCCCCCTGGACCGGACTGGGATGATCGGACCGGGATGGGAACCCACCCTTGATGTGAACCCACCTGGACCGGACCAGGATGTGAACCCCCCCCCCCCCCCCCCCCCCCCTGGACCGGACCGGGGTGTGAACCCACCTGGACCGGACTGGGGTGTGAATCCAGCTGTTCCCGTCCGGGATGTGAACCCCCGCCCCCCTGGATGTGAACCCCTCCTGGATCGGACCGGGATGTGAACCCACCTGGATGTGAACCCACCTGGACTGGACCGGAATGTGAACCCACCTGGACTCGACCGGAATGTGAACCCCCTAGAGCGGACCGGGATGTGAATCCACCTGGATGTGAACCCCCGCCCCCCTGGATGTGAACCCCTCCTGGATCGGACCGGGATGTGAACCCACCTGGATGTGAACCCACCTGGACCGGACCGGAATGTGAACCCACCTGGACCGGACCGGAATGTGAACCCACCGGACCGGGATGTGAACCCATCTTGGACCGGACTTGGATGTGAACCCACCTGGATGTGAACCCCACCTGGACCGGACCGGAATGTGAACCCACCTGGACCGGACCGGGATGTGAACCCACCCTGGACCAGACTTGGATGTGAACCCACCCTGGATGTGAACCCACCTGGATGTGAACCCCCCCTGGACCGGACCAGGATGTGACCGGACCAGGATGTGAACCCACCTGGATGTGAACCCCCGCCCCCCTGGATCGGACCGGGATGTGAACCCACCTGGACCGGACCGGAATGTGAACCCACCTGGACCGGACCGGAATGTGAACCCACCGGACCGGACCAGGATGTGAACCCACCCGGGACCGGACTTGGATGTGAACCCACCCTGGATGTGAACCCACCTGGATGTGAACCCCCCCTGGACCAGACCGGACCGGAATGTGAAGCCACCTGGACCTGACCGGGATGTGAACCCACCCTGGACCGGACTTGGATGTGAACCCACCCTGGATGTGAACCCACCTGGATGTGGCCCCCCCCTGGATCGGACCAGGATGTCAACCCACCTGGATCGGACCGGGATGTCAACCCACCTGGATCGGACTGGGATGTGAACCCACCTGGATGTGAACCCCCCGCCCTTGATCGGACCGGTATGTGAACCCACCTGGACCGGGATGTGAACCCACCGTGGACCGGACCGGGATGTGGTCCAAACCCACCTGCACCGGACCGGGATGTGAACCCCCCCTGGACCGGACTGTGTATCATATCTGAACATGACAAAATGAACTATAAAGTGAAAGTGGTTTGGTTAAGTTACTCTATAGAGACAGGTGCCAATGCCTTGTAAACTTGTTTTGCTTACTTCAGTTTGTGACAAGTTAAGTTAATGCTATGTGAGATAAGGAAGACCTTTAAGTATGCATTAGATTACAGTCGAGGTCTTAAGTTATTTTAGAGACTGTATATTTATCTTTATTTTACCTGGTAAGCTTCCTAAACAAAGGGGAAATATGTTGTGTATTCAGATACTGTTTGCTCACTAGAGGTCGCTGTAGACCACAGTATGTTGTACTGCATGTTGGAAAAAGAAACGATGTGAGAAGAAGAACAGTAAAGTTCGGAGTCAAGTTCATGTTAGTGTCTCAGTCTCTTCCTTTTTGCTGTGTGAATTACCTGGGTTATAAAACTAGTGTTACCTTGGCCTACCTTCTCCTTCATAACACTAGTGTTACCTTGGCCTACCTTCTCCTTCATAACACTAGTGTTACCTTGGCCTACCTTCTCCTTCATAGCGCTAGTGTTACCTTGGCCCTACCTTCTCCTTCATAACACTAGTGTTACCTTGGCCCTACCTTCTCCTTAATAACACTAGTGTTACCTTGGCCTACCTTCTCCTTCATAACACTAGTGTTACCTTGGCCTACCTTCTCCTTCATAACACTAGTGTTACCTTGGCCTACCTTCTCCTTCATAACGCTAGTGTTACCTTGGCCTACCTTCTCCTTCATAACACTAGTGTTACCTTGGCCCTACCTTCTCCTTCATAACACTAGTGTTGGCTCTCCCTCTCAGTGGCTCCTCTTCCATAATGGCTTTCAGCATCCTCCTCCGTCTTGATGCCTTGTTGTGTCACCCTCCTTCAACTGACCTCAAAACCTCATTTGGCAGAGAGAGAGAGAAAATTCACACTTAGTGAATTGATCGGCGTCGGCCTCAGTACCAGACTTCATGGCTACAGTTTCAATGCGAATGCTCACTCACTGAACACCTTTCACTTGGAGAGAGGAAGGGAACTATTTCTAGGTGCAGAGAGACTTTGAGGCTTATTTAATTACCTATATATTATAGACGCTTATATATTGTATGTGTTGTATAGTTCATATATTCCACGGCAGTAGCGGTACAGTAGTACTACTGTAGCAGTACTACAGCGGTACTGTAATAGTACTGTAGTATTCATCTATTCATCTGTAGCGAGAGAGGACGCAATGAAAACGCAATAAAGGAAAAGATCAGATGTAATTTATTGATTTTACAGGTGAAAGAACAGTAAGTACAGAGCAGAGGACATGTAGCCTTAATAATATCATTAAAGTGTAAATATACTAAGTAGTATCGTATACTGTACAGAAATAGAAAGGATTAACAATTCTCAACACATGAACTCAAACAAAGTCAACAGGCCCTCTTTGTTCAGTTCAGCTTCCAGATGATCCAGGACTCAGACCTTCTCACAGATCCAGTGGTATTGATAAGCACATGGATCATCATTCCAGCCATCCTCCCGTGTTGACACACAGTCTTGTCCTCCACCATAATCGTTTGGTTGACCGCTTACCCAGAAACTGAAAAGCAGAAAGAATAGAAAGTGCAGCACAGTGTTGAGGTGATGCCACTCTGTCACTGTCACGGTGATTTACAGTGCGTAGATACTAAGCTTCACGGTAAGAGCGTGCAAGCACTGATTTCAAAATAAAAGCAACGTTCTGCTGAATGTGATGGGATGTGAATGTGCTTTCACATACATCCAATAAATCAGTCAGTAGCCTGTCTGTCAATAATGAATGAATGCATAAATTAATAAATAAATACATACACAAACAAATAAAATAATAAAATACAATTAATAATAATAATCAGTTAAACTTAATAATAAAGAATACATTTTCTGATGTGGAATTTCAAAGTTAAATCCCTCTAAAGTGTCCTATATAGAAACTCTGTTACTTCTTATTTCCTTTTAAATCTGAATTTAGAAGGAACACAGTTTCTATATAGGACACTTTAGAGGACTTTAACTTTGAAATTCCACATCAGAAAATGTATTTATTTAGTTTAACTAATTATTCACACAATTGAAATGAGAGCCTAAATTTCAAAACCAGTTTGCAGGCGGTAGTTTTATTGTTATTATTATTACTATTATTATTATTATTATTATTACTCATTGTATGTATTATTTAATATTATACCATGGCCCAGGTGAATACTCGATTCTGATTGGCTGGAGAGGTGTGATTATTGTTCGATAACATGCACACCTTGTCGTGGATTATCCCTTACATAATAATTTAATTTGTTTAATCGTTTATGTATTCATTGACTGAGTTATTGGATGTATGTGAAAGCACATTCACATCCTATCACGTTAAGCAGAACACTTTTATTTTGAAATCAGTGCTTGCACGCTCTTACCGTGAAGCCTAGTATCTACGCACTGTAAATCACCGTGTGTGGTAGTTTGACCGTGCTTTTCCAAGTGGAGGCCGGACCGCAGTCTAAACTGGGACATCAACAGGTTTAGTTGAACTATTCCAATATACCTCAATAAACGTAACGATTACAGGAAGCTTGAAGTGTGACAGTATGCATTCGGCCAGCCCTCCTTTCCAATACAAAAAACTGTTTTATTGTTTTATGGGTCACAGACATTCGTCCATTTTTATAGCACATTTATTCTCATCTGTTAACAGTTAATGACCGGTTAACGAGTCGGTTATCGGTCTGAAAGAAAAGTCAGAATAAGCGTCACCAGCCTTACCTTGAAGTCATGATGGTACCATCCACCCACTTCCAGGTCCCCTCTGTGTCTCCGTCACTCAGTCCAATCCAGTGATCACCCGCCTGTCTTCTAACAAACTCCTGTTTCAAATAGTAATGGTATCTGTTGTCATGACAACACAGCTGACTGACTGCCCCCACCACACACACACACACACACACACACACACACACACACACACACACACACACACACACACACACACACTCTGTTACCTGTTCTTCTCTGCTGTTGATAACTACCAGGTCTGCATCTCTCCCCAGACAGTCATCTCTACTGGCCGTCCAGTTCTTCTTAGTAGTAGAAATATAGTAGAGTCTGTGGTCGAAATACCGCCAACCATCTGGTCTAACTTCTGTTGAATGTTAAAGGAAAACCTTGTTTAGTAGACCACAATAGAGACCTGACCTTGTGTAGTAGACCACAATAGAGACCTATAGCCAACTATAGACCGATTTCTAATCTCCCCTTTCTGTCTAAAATTCTGGAGAAAGTAGTCGCCAAACAATTGTGTGACTTTCTACACAACAATAGTTTATTCGAGGATTTCCAGTCAGGATTTAGAGTTCATCATAGCACAGAGACAGCTCTGGTTAAAGTTAATAATGACCTTTTGATTGCTTCTGACAATGGACTTGTCTCTGTACTTGTATTATTAGATCTTAGTGCTGCCTTTGACACCATTGATCATAGTATTCTTTTACAGAGACTCGAGCATGAAATTGGCATCAAAGGAACCGCACTAAGCTGGTTTATGTCATATCTATCAGATCGTTCACAGTTTGTACACGTGAATGATGAATCTTCAATAAATACTACAGTTAGTCATGGAGTTCCACAAGGTTCTGTACTTGGACCAATACTATTTACTTTATATATGCTCCCTTTAGGCGATATTATTAGAAAGCACTCCATTAACTTTCATTGTTATGCAGATGATACGCAGTTATATCTATCGATCAAACCCGATGAAATTAATCAATTATCTAAATTACAAACATGTCTTAAAGACATAAAATCCTGGATGAGCTGCAATTTTCTGATGTTAAACTCAGAGAAAACCGAAATTCTTGTACTTGGCCCCAAAAACCTTAGAGACTTAATGTCTACAGATATAGCTACTCTAGATGGCATTACATTGGCCTCTAGCACCACTGTCAGGAATCTTGGAGTTATCTTTGATCAGGATCTGTCATTTAATTCCCACATAAAGCAGACCTCTAGGACTGCCTTTTTTCATTTACGTAATATTACAAAAATCAGACGCATCCTATCAAAGACAGACGCAGAAAAACTAATCCATGCATTTGTTACCTCAAGGCTGGATTACTGCAACTCCTTATTATCAGGTTGTCCAAATAAATCCATTAAGATGCTTCAATTAATTCAAAACGCTGCAGCGCGAGTACTGACAGGAACTAGGAAAAGAGATCACATCTCTCCTGTACTAGCTTCTCTGCATTGGCTCCCTGTAAAATTTAGAATAGAATTTAAAATCCTCCTCCTCACCTATAAAGCTCTTCATGGGCAGGCCCCTTCATATCTCAAAGAGCTCATAGTACCCTACTACCCCACTAGAACACTGCGTTCTCTGAATGCAGGGCTACTGGTGGTTCCAATAGTTTCTAAAAGTAGAACCGGAGCCAGAGCCTTCAGTTACCAAGCTCCTCTTCAGTGGAACCAGCTTCCAGTTGTGGTTCGGGAGGCAGACACCCTCTCCACATTTAAGAGTAGGCTTAAGACGTTCCTCTTTGATAAAGCTTATAGTTAGGGCTGGATCAGGTGAGTCCTGAACCATCCCTTAGTTATGCTGCTATAGGCCTAGACTATCGGGGGATTTCCCTTGGTGCACTGAGTCTCTCGCTCTCTCTCTCTCTCTCTCTCTCTCTCTCTGTGTGCACACATTCATGTCCCATTAATGCATGTTACTAACACTTCTTCCCCGGAGTTCTTGTGTTTTCTCGTCTCGCAGGTTCTCATGGATCCTGGCGGAGCCTCCATGGTCCTGCTTGACTGCCATTGCTAATATCAGTTACCAGTTATATACAGTTACTGTTGTTGCTGCTCGCTGTCCCCCATCATTGGTGCTAGTGCATTGATGTAGTTGCTTGCTCTCTCTCTCTCTCTCTCTCTCTCTCTCTCTCTCTCTCTCTCTCTCTCTCTCTCTCTCTCTCTCTCTCTCTCACCCCAACTGGTCAAGGCAGATGACCACCCACCTAGAGCCGAAGGGTCTGTCCAAGGTTTCTGCCTTTTAACAGGCAGTTTTTCCTTGGCCCCGTGCCAAGTGCTTGCTCATGGTGGTACTGTTGGGTCTCTGTAAATGTTATTAGGAGTTTGGTCTAGACCTGCTCCATTTGAAAAGTGCCCTGAGATAACTTCTGTTATGAATTGGCGCTATACAAATAAAATTAAGAAGAAGAAAGACCTGACCTTGTGTAGTAGACCACAATAGAGACCTGACCTTGTGTAGTAGACCACAATAGAGACCTGACCTTGTGTAGTAGACCACAATAGAGACCTGACCTTGTGTAGTAGACCACAATAGAGACCTGACCTTGTGTAGTAGACCACAATAGAGACCTGACCTTGTGTAGTAGACCACAATAGAGACCTGACCTTGTGTAGTAGACCACAATAGAGACCTGACCTTGTGTAGTAGACCACAATAGAGACCTGACCTTGTGTAGTAGACCACAATAGAGACCTGACCTTGTGTAGTAGACCACAATAGAGACCTGACATTGTGTCGTAGACCACAATAGAGACCTGACCTTGTGTCGTAGACCACAATAGAGACCTGACCTTGTGTAGTAGACCACAATAGAGACCAGACCTTGTGTAGTAGACCACAATAGAGACCTGACCTTGTGTAGTAGACCACAATAGAGACCTGACCTTGTGTAGTAGACCACAATAGAGACCTGACCTTGTGTAGTAGACCACAATAGAGACCAGACCTTGTGTAGTAGACCACAATAGAGACCTGACCTTGTGTAGTAGACCACAATAGAGACCTGACCTTGTGTAGTAGACCACAATAGAGACCTGACCTTGTGTAGTAGACGCTGAGAGGGTTAAACGATGTGTGGGGAAGCAGATGACCAACAATGTACTGAGTTGCCTGTCTACTGTTAGCTCTGATGCTAAAGCTAAACAGAGAATTCAACCTGCAAGAGTTAGCCTACTGTTAGCTCTGATGCTAAAGCTAAACAGAATTCATCCTGCAAGAGTTAGCCTACTGTTAGCTCTGATGCTAAAGCTAAACAGAATTCATCCTGCAAGAGTTAGCCTACTGTTAGCTCTGATGCTAAAGCTAAACAGAATTCATCCTGCAAGAGTTAGCCTATTGTTAGCTTTGATGCTAAAGCTAAACAGAGAATTCATCCTGCAAGAGTTAGCCTACTGCTAGCTCTGATGCTAAAGCTAAACAGAGAAATTCAACTTGCAAGAGTTAGCCTACTGCTAGCTCTGATGCTAAAGCTAAACAGAGAATTCAACCTGCAAGAGTTAGCCTACTGTTAGCTCTGATGCTAAAGCTAAACAGAGAAATTCAACTTGCAAGAGTTGGCCTACTGTTAGCTCTAATGCTAAGGCTAAACAGAGAATTCATCCTGCAAGAGTTAGCCTGCTGTTAGCTCTGATGCTAAAGCTAAACAGAGAAATTCAACTTGCAAGAGTTAGCCTACTGTTAGCTCTGATGCTAAAGCTAAACAGAAATTCAACTTGCAAGAGTTAGCCTCCTGTTAGCTCTGATGCTAAAGCTAAACAGAGAAATTCAACTTGCAAGAGTTAGCCTCCTGTTAGCTCTGATGCTAAAGCTAAACAGAGAATTCAACCTGCAAGAGTTAGCCTACTGTTTGCTCTGATGCTAAAGCTATACAGAGAATTCATCCTGCAAGAGTTAGCCTGCTGTTAGCTCTGATGCTAAAGCTAAACAGAGAAATTCAACTTGCAAGAGTTAGCCTACTGCTAGCTCTGATGCTAAAGCTAAACAGAGAATTCAACCTGCAAGAGTTAGCCTACTGTTAGCTCTGATGCTAAAGCTAAACAGAGAAATTCAACTTGCAAGAGTTAGCCTACTGTTAGCTCTAATGCTAAGGCTAAACAGAGAATTCATCCTGCAAGAGTTAGCCTGCTGTTAGCTCTGATGCTAAAGCTAAACAGAGAAATTCAACTTGCAAGAGTTAGCCTACTGTTAGCTCTGATGCTAAAGCTAAACAGAGAGTTCATCCTGCAAGAGTTAGCCTGCTGTTAGCTCTGATGCTAAAGCTAAACAGAGAAATTCAACTTGCAAGAGTTAGCCTACTGTTAGCTCTGATGCTAAAGCTAAACAGAGAAATTCAACTTGCAAGAGTTAGCCTCCTGTTAGCTCTGATGCTAAAGCTAAACAGAGAAATTCAACTTGCAAGAGTTAGCCTCCTGTTAGCTCTGATGCTAAAGCTAAACAGAGAATTCAACCTGCAAGAGTTAGCCTACTGTTTGCTCTGATGCTAAAGCTAAACAGAGAATTCAACCTGCAAGAGTTAGCCTGCTGTTAGCTCTGATGCTAAAGCTAAACAGAGAATTCATCCTGCAAGAGTTAGCCTGCTGTTAGCTCTGATGCTAAAGCTAAACAGAGAAATTCAACTTGCAAGAGTTAGCCTACTGCTAGCTCTGATGCTAAAGCTAAACAGAGAATTCAACCTGCAAGAGTTAGCCTACTGTTAGCTCTGATGCTAAAGCTAAACAGAGAAATTCAACTTGCAAGAGTTAGCCTACTGTTAGCTCTGATGCTAAAGCTAAACAGAGAGTTCATCCTGCAAGAGTTAGCCTGCTGTTAGCTCTGATGCTAAAGCTAAACAGAGAAATTCAACTTGCAAGAGTTAGCCTACTGTTAGCTCTGATGCTAAAGCTAAACAGAGAAATTCAACTTGCAAGAGTTAGCCTCCTGTTAGCTCTGATGCTAAAGCTAAACAGAGAAATTCAACTTGCAAGAGTTAGCCTCCTGTTAGCTCTGATGCTAAAGCTAAACAGAGAATTCAACCTGCAAGAGTTAGCCTACTGTTTGCTCTGATGCTAAAGCTAAACAGAGAATTCAACCTGCAAGAGTTAGCCTCCTGTTAGCTCTGATGCTAAAGCTAAACAGAGAATTCAACCTGCAAGAGTTAGCCTACTGTTTGCTCTGATGCTAAAGCTAAACAGAGAATTCAACCTGCAAGAGTTAGCCTACTGTTAGCTCTGATGCTAAAGCTAAACAGAATTCATCCTGCAAGAGTTAGCCTGCCGTTAGCTGGAGAAACTAGCAAGGAGGGAGCAGAGAGGGAGGGATGGAGAGAGGGAGGGAGGGAGGGAGCAGAGAGGGAGGGAGGGAGGGAGAAGAGAGGGAGGGAGGGAGGGAGGGAGGGAGGGGGGGAGCAGAGAGGGAGGGAGGGAGGGAGGGAGCAGAGATGGGGGGATGTTTTATTGGTTGTTTAGTTTCAAAGTCTGTCTCTCTTCCTCTCTTTTCTACTCTCTCTCTTTACAACTCTTGAATCGTACCTACAGCAGTTTGAAGCAAAATATGAAAAATGGGTGAAATATTGCTTTCAAAACTATGAAGCAAAAACTATTAAGTTATGAGAAAAACACACAATCTGCCCATCATTAATATATCAACAACAATGTTATGAATATATCAACAAGCAGACATCTCTCCTTGGGTCTTACCATAGACAAGCAGCCTGGCTGTGTGATTGGCTGTGCCAGCGCTGTTGGTCGCCATGCAGACGACCGTCTCCACACCAGACCTCACACCTCTGAGGAGGAGGTACCCCCCGTTCATCCTGACCACAGACTCTGGTCGGTTGTCTGTCCCGTCCGTCTCCAGGAGCCGGCCGTCTAGTAGCCACTGGACGGTGGGCTGAGGTCGGCCCCAGGCACGGCAGGAGAAGATGGCCGTGTTGCCCACAGACACCGTCTTGGAAGAGGGGGAGCCATAGATCTGGGGGGCCTCCTCCCGCATCACTGAACGTCAGAAAGGAAGATGAGATGAGTGAACGCTGTTGTCCAACAGGTATCTAGAGATGCACCGTCCAAACACACCATTCACACCCTGGCAGTACCGGTCCGCTAGACAGACCCAGAAGATAGCCTGGTCCCTTCAGGACACACTGGCAGTACCCGTCCGCTAGACGGACCCAGAAGATAGCCTGGTCCCTTCAGGACACACTGGCAGTACCGTCCGCTATACGGACCCAGAAGATAGCCTGGTCCCTTCTGGACACACTGGCAGTACCCGTCCGCGAGACGGACCCAGAAGATAGCTTGGTCCCTTCAGGACACACTGGCAGTACCGTCCGCTAGACGGACCCAGAAGATAGCCTGGTCCCTTCAGGACACACTGGCAGTACCGTCCGCTAGACGGACCCAGAAGATAGCCTGGTCCCTTCAGGACACGCTTCATCATCCCGACCGGCGGTCCGTGTGCCGGGAGGTTCACACCTAGGGGTTGTTTTCTCGCCTACATGATTGAATATCATAGCAGTATCTGTCCATTTCCTGATCAGGGTCAGCACACATATGGTTAGCATATGGTTATGGTTACCCCCCCCCCCCCCCCCCCTCCCCTGAGACCCAGCCTCAGCTCCATGTCAGACTCAAGACGAGGGGGCAGTGGTCAGACCGGTTATCCGCATGATGTAACACCACATAATACCAGACCTGAGATTGACCCTCACTACAAAGTGATCTAAACATGATGTCATTATCACCAGTGATGTTCTCATCGGTGTAATCAATATTGTTCATCGCTTCAATCAAACAATCAAAGTTATTTTGTGTGCAGTGAATCTGAACGTCTAAACAGAAATAGAAAGAATTTACAATTCTCAACAAATGAAGTCAAACAAAGTCTACAGACCCTCTTTGTTCAGTTCAGCTTCCAGATGATCCAGGACCAGGACCTTCTCACAGATCCAGCTGTATTGAATAGCACACGATGCATCATTCCAGTCGTCCCCCAGTGATGTTGCCACACAGTCTTCTCCTCCTCCATAATCGTCTGGTTGACCGCGTCTCCAGAAACTGAAAAGCAGACAGAATAGAAAGTGCAGCACAGTGTTGAGGTGATGCCACTCTGCCACTCCCAGAGAAGAGATGCTGCTGAATAGAGTCACCAGCCTTACCTTGAAGTCATGATGGTACCATCCACCCACTTCCAGGTCCCCTCTGTGTCTCCGTCACTTAGTCCAATCCAGGTCCAGTATGGACCCGCCTGTCTGCTAACAAACTCCTGTTTCAAATAGTAATGGTATCTGTTGTCATGGCAACACAGCTGACTGACTGAAAAATGACCCCCCCCCCCCCCACCACCACTCACACACTCTGTTACCTGTTCTTCTCTGCTGTTGATAACTACCAGGTCTGCATCTCTCTCCAGACAGTAATCTCTACTGACCGTCCAGTTCTTCTTAGTAGTAGAAATAAAGTAGAGTCTGTGGTTGTAATACAGCCAGCCTAGTCGTGTAAATTCACCTGTAATGGAAAGGAAAACTAATGATCACAGAACTGTTCATCTTACTGTTTTTAATAGTCATCGTCTCTGCGGAGGTTCAACTGATATCTGATTGGTGGAGCAGGGAGTGGGCGTGTGTTGAGGGTTTGGTTTTGGACGGCCAGACATGAGAATAAAATGAATGCACTGAAGGTGTAATCAAGGGTGGTTGAGGTGACCATCTAAATAATGACTTCATTTGTCAAGAAGCACTCTTATATTGTTAAGAAGATGCTGCTTTATGTCAACATACATATTATTTAATCAATTCATCAATCATGTTTTCTGAATTTTAAACCTTATTTAACGTTCAATCTTGAATAAAACTTAGAAAATAAACTCTCCTGCACAAAGTGTATTATGCCAACACAGAGTCTACTTCAGAGTCTACTCTTTTCAAAGTCCAGGCATGTGACACTTTTTAAAAAATATGAAAGGAATCATTTGTCCTTAAAACATTAAATATATGCTACCATGTTGCAATGTGCTCATTGTATGCTAGCTAATAACTAGAAGGCACAATATTGTGCTGAGTGCACAAAACATCATATGGTGTGACACTGATATCATGTTGTGGGACCGTTTTCCTGTCACACCATAGGATCCCTTACACCATATGATATGAATGACATGCACACAGAATCATTATTTATTTGAATTTTATAGCAAATTATTGACTGCTATAACTAATTCTTTAGTTTCAGCTCATGTTTTTGCTAATATTTGTATTATTTATTTGATTGTTGCATTGTCGTCCTTAAGCCACAATAAACATGCAGTCTTGGCCCACGTAAAGCCAGTTAGAGATGATTTATAGAAAATGAACAACCACGCAATCGACACTTTCCATGTCCTGAATGGGCCGTCATTCAGTCAGACCGCAATGGAGCAAGCTGCTTCCTCATGAGCAGCACACTGGTCCTTGTAGGGATTCAAAGTGACATGGAGGACACCCATATGTAGGACAGATTATGGGGTTGAGGAAGAGGGGAAAGAGCCGAATGACATGCAGAGTCAGATGTTATATTATATCATTACCTTCAACTAGATTTTCTGTACTTCTTTGTCCTTGTTTTAATGTTCAGATGCATTAGATGGAGGTTTTTGGTGTGACTATCGCGATCATTTGGTGTGACATTCAAGGTTGTTACCATCAAAAGGCTTTTTAGTGAGAAATCATACAAATCTTAATATGACATGTTGACAATGGTATCAGCAGGAGTTAAAAGCATTTTTTGATTTTCTATTCGTCAGAATTATTTAAAAAATGATTGAAAGTTGAGGATGAGCGGTCTTACTTTTAATAAGTAAGTAAGTTTAATAATAACTTTCATAACATTTTTAAAACACTCACCAAGTGCATCCATTACACGCTGTCTCTCCTCCTCCGTGCGAACTGTCACTGAGTCTAGGACAGGACATGAGGAGTCTAGGACAGGACATGAGGAGTTATTATCATTATTGTTATTATTATTACTGTTATTATTATTGTTATTATTATCATTATTATTGTTGTTATTAACATTATTATCATTATCATCATTATCATCATTCTTACTACTATTATTGTAGTGACAGTTCAGGGTGATATGACTCACAGAGGCGCAGGCAGATGTTGAGAGTTGCTTGTAGAATACACAGCAGTGCGACGGTCAGAGCCACATAGCTGCACGGCTTTATAACTGTTCAGGGTAGGACACACACACACACACACACATATTCATACTGCGTGGACACTATGTTGTCCACATGACCAACTTGGTTTTGATCCTGGAATAATGAACTGGTTATCTCGTCATAACCAACTTGGTTTAGTCCACAAGTTAACGCATTCATCAATAATCCGTTATTCACGTTGTGCCATGGTTGCTCTCCTCGTCTCTTCTCACCATGCGGTCAAGTGAGTCGCCGTTCACCAACACACTGGACCGCAGTTTCTCTAAGTCCACAACCCGGTCCGTAGAAAGTCTATAGGCTACAGCTAAATGAGTCATGATCTCGAGAGAAACTACTTGGTTTTGGCGTGATTAACCAAATAAAGTCGTTATCACGACAAAACCCAGGTGGTTCTGACAAGATAAGGAGTTAATGATGTGTTGTGCGCAGGTTGTCCTCTAATGTGAGTTTTCCCAGGCGAAAAAAAAGTATACTTTAACATACTAAATTTAAGCACACTTAGTGTACTTCATAAGCACAAAATTATTGTACTCAAAGTGTGTTATTTTCGAGTACTAAAAACGTACTTAGTATACTAATGATATATCATTATTGCTACTTAAGATATACTAAAATACATCTTAGTGTACTTGACTGTACTATTTTGAGACACCATTAAGATTAACTTAAATATACTTAAGTACACTTTTCTCTACTAATACTGTACTTATTTATAATGTTCTATAGTTCGATTTCAAGTATACTTAAATCCACTTTTAAGATTAATATTAATACATTTAGAATATACTGGAAATGTATTTCTAATTTAATCATAATGTATTGTCATTGTATTTTAAATATATTTAAAAAAACCAAATAAAAATTAAAAAGTTGTACTGAAGCATATAGCTCATCTTAATGTTGTCTCAAAATAGTACAGATAAGTACACTAAGTTGTACTTTAGTATGTCTAAAGTAGCACTCATTATATATCATTAGTATACTAAGTATATTGTTAACACATTGAAAATAATATACTGCGAGTACACTAATTATATGTAATAATAATAATAATAATTGATTGGATTTATATAGCGCTTTATTGGAGGTCACTCAAAGCGCTTACATACTGTGTGTGTGTGTGTGTGTGGGGGGGAGATATGACACCTCATCCGCTACCAGAGTGTAGCACCACTTGGGTGATGCAGGCAGCCAGTATGCGCCACAACGCTCACCACACACTGGCACAGCGGAGAGGTGAGGAATGAAACTAACCAATTAGAGACCAGGGGATGATTAGGTGGCCATGATGGTACAAGAGCCGGGTTGGGAGTTTGGCCGGGACACCGGGGTTAGCACCCCTACTCTTGCGATGAGTGCCACGGGATCTTTAGTGACCACAGGGAGTCAGGACCTCGGTTTAACGTCTCATCCGAAAGACGGTGCTCTAGACGGGACAGAGTCCCCGTCTCCATCCCGGGGCATTGGGGATCTTACATAGGCCAGAGGGATGAGCACCCCCTACTGGCCCTCCAACACCTCTACCAGCACCAACTGGTCTCCCATCCAGAGATGGACCAGACCAGCCCCTGCTTAGCTTCCAGAGAAACCAGCAGTGCAAGGCAGGTAGCCATGGTGCTGGTCGGCTAGTAATGACAGGGATGAACATTAAACTGACCATTAAATTTGGAGAATGGATGAATTTTTAAATATTGCATGAAAACAACGGTGGTGTTGAAGTAATCCAAATACTTTATAACACTAATTGCTAACAATTTAAAATTGAAATAGGTATAGAAAATTAAGGATATTTTTTCAATTAGAAAAGGTATTGTTACATAACAGCATTGTTGCATTTTGCTGGTAAAATACATTATTTTAAAAGGTTGAAGAGAAAAGGTCAGTTAAAGAAATTAACTGTTATTGTACATTATTTTAAACTGATCTTAGCACACTAAAAGAAATGGCTACATACTGATGAATTTGTTCTGGTTTATAGTGTACTTATGAAGAATACACTAATTTACCACTGAAGTAGTATTCAATTATTAATATACTTATTTTAAGTGCACTATAACACTGCTGTGCTAACAATGATATGAAAAAAGTGTTATAAAAGTGAACTTATTGAAAGTGTGCTAAAAGTGCACTTGATAAAAGTAGATGCAAATACACTGACATTAAACTTATATTTAACACATTCGAAGTACATTATAAATAAATATACTAATCGAACACTTATATATATTTCAATGTTAGTATATTTTATATGAATATACTTAATATGAATTAATAAATAGTGTACTTTATCTAAGTAAACTGAAGTACTACTGAGGAAATAATATATTTGTAATTAATACATTTATAATATATTTTTGGTTTACTTTATTTTAACACATAAAGTGAAAATGTGCTAGAAATGTACTTTCAAAAAATTAAGTACATTTTTAGTACATTAAAGTATATTACTTTTTTACCTGGGTTCTCTGGTCTCTGTAGCAGAGCAGCTCAGGAAGCACTGTGACACAAGGCAGCATCACTCGGAGAGACTCGACGTTTATTCAGATACATAAAGCATATATACAGTAAACCCCTACAACCCTGACTGTAGCTCTTGTGTTGAATTTAGAGCACACTTTATTGAGATGTCCTGTCTCTAATGTAACGTTACACTGCCACTAATAATTAACAATGACAATACAAAACCTGAGTTCTGCTTCCTAAAACTACTCTGCACTTTGGCATGTTTTGTAGCTAATCAATACTGACTGATGACATAAATGTACGTTTTCAGACAAACGACCTGCGATGACGTCCATGTGTTACGTACTATTACTCATTTTGGTATTTTAACAAACATATATAACAAAATACACAACTACTGCGATGCCTAGTAATAGTCCGTAACTCATGGACATAATCACAGGTCGTCTGGAAACGTTACTGTATGTCGTTTGCCTTGAACGTACACATGTTATTTAGGAGACTAAAGCTTGAGATTTATGTCATTGAAAACTTATTTTATTACTGATTGTTTCTGTATTTAAATCCTCTAAAAGGGTCTTACCAGATCTTCTCTTCCTGGTCGCCCTCGTGTGGAAAGACAAGTTCTCATATTCTTCAGGGAGTCCAGAGTCCAGTTCATGGATGGAGGCCATGGTTCCTCTCTGGACAGGGAGTCCAGAGTCCAGTTCATGGATGGAGGCCATGGTTCCTCTCTGGACAGGGAGTCCAGAGTCCAGTTCATGGATGGAGGCCATGGTTCCTCTCTGGACCGCTTCCCCTGCTTTCATGCTTCAGCTCTGCTATATGAGCTGGAAAACACATCACATGGTTTCATTCTGACCAATCATCCGCTTCCATTCTGAACCATCACTGTCAGCAAACAGTTTTCTACTACTCTTATCAGATGCAATCATTTTTCACGCACACACACACACACAACCTGCCCACGCTGACACACACACACACACACACACACAGACACACACACACACACACAACCTGCCCACGCTGACACACACACACGTTTAAACCACTACTTTGGTTGTGTGTCCTTCGTTTTGTTCCTGTTGTGTTTGTTTCATTCTTACTATGTTCCCATTGTTCCCCTTGTTAGTCCCTATCAGGTCTATGTTCATTCATTCTTTTGCCTTTTTCTTATTTCCCTCCCTCAGAGAGGTCAAATGTCGTTTACTTTTATGTGACTACAATTGTTATTAGAAAGAAAGTTGTCCGGTCCATATTGGTTCATTTTTTATTGTACTATACATCCGGCATTTCTCACTACAGTGTGAACGCACTACATACTCAATTTGACATCATACTTAGTATGAATAGTATGAATAGTATGTCAGTATGCGGTTTCGAACACAGCCACACTCACAGCATACGACAGCATGTTAACATCTGCTCTGGCTGTACCATCTTGCCATCTCCAATAAACCGGTTTGATACAAACCTCTACCTGTGTCCTGTCGGAGGAGCCCAGCGAAGACACTTCTCCCACCACACACTTTTCTCACACATGTTTTTGCTGACCGGAGTCGGCAAGAGCCAAGAGACCAAGAGTCACTTATTATTTCACCTGATTGGCTGGAATCTGTTGAACAACGTAAGGGCATGTAGTGGACATGGCTAGGAGTGGTCAAGCTGTATACTAGAAGGTAGTGGACATGTCTAGGAGTGGTCAAGCTGTATACTAGAAGGTAGTGGACATGTCTAGGAGTGGTCAAGCTGTATACTAGAAGGTAGTGGACATGTCTAGGAGTGGTCTACATATTCGTAAGAAGACCTCACACACACTGCCTCCACTTGAAGTACACACAAAGCTCCTTAGTGATGTGAGTGTCAGTGTCATGTCATGAACATTGCTGCTCAGGGTTACACATATAAAGACTACAGAGACATGTCTCAGCTAATGGACATTATTGGGGATTTTACAAACTGATTTCTCCCTTTATGTGCTCTTCATTTCTTTATGTTTAAATATCTCTCTAGACCAACAGAGTGAGAGACGAACACAAACTATGAATTTCAGATCTGCAGCAAGAGGGTTTCAAGCGTTTCCTGTCAGTAGCAGCTTGGTTCAGACTCTTGTACTTCATGTGTATCGTGTGGTTCTCACAGGATATCACCCAGCGGCTTTATTTCAAGACAAAACCAGAAGTACTGCAACTTCTTATCTTCGTTGTGTGTGTGTGATTATGTATGTGTTTGTGCGTATGTTTGTGTGTGTGTGTGTGTGCATATGTAGTCTTTTAGTTTCATTCCATCAAAATCATTTTTGTTTGTTTAATATGTTCTGACGGCTGGTGGCCCTACACCTGGTTCAGTACATCTGGTTCAGTACACCTGGTTCAGTACATCTGGTTCAGTACATCTGGTTCAGTACACCTGGTTCAGTACATCTGGTTCAGTACATCTGGTTCAGTACACCTGGTTCAGTACATCTGGTTCAGTACAACTGGTTCAGTACACCTGGTTCAGTACATCTGGTTCAGTACACCTGGTTCAGTACATCTGGTTCAGTACATCTGGTTCAGTACATCTGGTTCAGTACACCTGGTTCAGTACATCTGGTTCAGTACATCTGGTTCAGTACAACTGGTTCTGTACACCTGGTTCTGTACAGGTCTTTTTTTTTTTTTTTAAGTCTTAGATGGGGTGTTACCTTTCAAATCATATTTTCTATATGGAATGTACTATTATTCATATTTAGCATTTTATAAAAAACTCAAATAACCTGAGTGGCCTCCTTGGATGGTTTTGATCATATCATATATCTGTTATCATTAACAGCTGCTCAGGTTACACATATAAAACTACATAGACATGTCTCAGCTATAACACCATGGACATTATTGTGGATTTTACAAACTGATTTCTCCCTTTATGTGCTCTTCATTTCTTTATGTTTAAATATCTCTCTAGGTCCACTATTGTCCAAGTGGGGTACATGTACCCCCGGGGGTTACGTGGATCGATCTCGGGGGTACGCAAAATAAATCTGTGATTTACCCAAACAGTCCTGTTGAATAGCCGACTGCAGTGGCAGTACCAAAAGTAAATGCATGCACCCTAGTGTACCAGCAGAATAATAATATCACAATGTCTAATATGTAAGGGATAATGTGGAGTGAACATCAGTTAGGCTGCAATATAACCCAGTGTGTGAATCACGCAGGGTTGTTACATTTTGCTGGAACGCACTTCTCAATGTTTCCTTAACATAATCCCACCCACACAATCCATTAATTATGTTAAAAAAAACATCAAAACGTGATAAATGCTAACTGGACAATCTGATCACCACTCCTTTCATTTTTAAATGACAGTTATTTGGCGATTGAGTGCATGCAGGCGCATGGGAAGGCATCTTGAGTTGAGGGGTGCTGCCATGCAAGAGCCACAATTGTAACCTTGAATCGCTAAATTGAAGTTTGTCTTTTGGTTATATTTTATTAAACAGTGATTAGATGGAGGCCTGTTGGGATGGAAGTATTCTCTCGCTTCGTCTCATGGTCGTTTCTCTTGCAAACCTAAAGGCCTCAAATGGCCAAAAGCCAAAAAATAACAACAATGACAAATGGTTTCACAATGCATTTAAAAACCTTAAGGAACCTATCAAACCGGAAACATAGAGACCCACACAACCAGAACACACTTCTTCACTATGGTGAAACATTCAAACAGTGTGCGCATGCGCGCACACACACACACACACGCACACACACACACACACATACACACACAGAGCTGGGGGTACTCAGTAGGATGTCGACTGTCTCAGGGGTACATGACAGTTAAAAGTTTGGGAAACACAGCTCTAGACCAACAGAGTGAGAGACGAACACAAACTATGAATTTCAGATCTGCAGCAAGAGGGTTTCAAGCGTTTCCTGTCAGTAGCAGCTTGGTTCCCACTCTTGTACTTCATGTGTATCATATGGTTCTCACAGGATGTTTCCTCACCCAGCGGCTTTATTTATCGTCTCATCATCATTTGCATTGCGGTGTCTCCAGATATGTTCCAGGGTGAGTTGTGATGTCTGTGACAGATAAACATGTTCAGTTTTTATGAGAAGTAAGAGAAAGAAAGAAGAAGTACCCCAACATCTTATCTTCGTTGTGTGTGTATGTGTGTGTGTGTGTGTGTGTGTGTGTGTATGCGTGTGTGTGTGTGTGTGTGTGTTTGCATATGTATGTTTTTTTTTAAATTTCTGTCAGAATCATATTTGTTTGTTTAATATGTTCTCACAGCTGGTGGCCCTACACCTGGTTCAGTACATCAGTACAAACATATAGTAGATAATATATCAATATAAACATATAGTAGATAATATATCAATTCGGTATAAACATATAGTAGATAATATATCAATATAAACATATAGTAGATAATATATCAATATAAACATATAGTAGATAATATATCGATATAAACATATAGTAGATAATATATCAATATAAACATAGAGTAGATAATATATACATATAAACATATAGGATAATATATCAATATAAACATATAGGATAATATATCAATATAAACATATAGTAGATAATATATCGATATAAACATATAGTAGATAATATATCAATATAAACATAGAGTAGATAATATATACATATAAACATATAGGATAATATATCAATATAAACATATAGGATAATATATCAATATAAACATATAGTAGATAATATACCAATATGACCATATAGTAGATAATATATCGATATAAACATATAGTAGATAATATATCGATATAAACATATAGTAGATAATATATCGATATAAACATATAGTAGATAATATATCGATATAAACATATAGTAGATAATATATGAATATAAACTTATAGTAGATAATATATGAATATAAACATATAGTAGATAATATATCAATATAAGCATATAGTAGATAATATATCAATATAAACATATAGTAGATAATATATCAATATAAACAGATAATATATCAATATAAACATATAGTAGATAATATATACATATAAACATATAGTAGATAATATATGAATATGAACATATAGTAGATAACAGAGAACTTTTCTACATAGTATAGAAGATAGATAGTAGAGATGTACTTTTCTACAAGTCAGTCACAACACGTTTTTTTGCAATTCATTTGTTTTGCAATGTCATTTCCGAATTGACACTGCTGATATAAATGCAGTCCATTGACCATTTACCATGTGAAAAACATAAGACCCGACGCAAACAGTTCCTGTTCGCATTTTTATTGTCATGCACAGTATTATCCAACTGTATACAGGCCAAACCACTGCTTATGATTATTAAAGAAATCATGTCATGTATTGCAAAACTTAAGTAATAAAACAGTTATTTGGCCATTCGCCTATGCCGTAAACGGTCATAGTCTGCTCTATATTGGTTGACATCTGGAGGACGAAGACATCCAAACAGACGTTGTTGAAACCCGGAGGCCCACCATACATATCGGTGGTTGTGGGATTTCATTCATAAGTCCAACAACCTATTGAGTCAGAAACGGTAAGTCTATAGGGATTTGCCCAACTTCATAAGAACTACACTGATTACATGGAAACAATGTCTTATCAATAGTCACCGTGTGAATCTCCCTGCAGCACATTTTCTCTTCCAGTTGGCATTGTGGCACAACTTCCTCAAAGACTCAATATGAGTACAGTATACCACTATAATGTAGACAATATGAGTACAGTATACCACTATAATGTAGACAATATGAGTACAGTATACCACTATAATGTAGACAATATGAGTACAGTATACCACTATAATGTAGACAATATGAGTACAATATACCACTATAATGTAGACAATATGAGTACAATATACCACTATAATGTAGACAATATGAGTACAATATACCACTATAATGTAGACAATATGAGTACACACACACACACACACACACACAGGTGGGTTCAGTCCTTTATTGATGCCAGTCCATGCATGTGAAGGTTGTGTTAAAGGAGTGTAACAGCGCCCCCAAGAGGGCAATGCAGATATAACACAGATTATAATGTTACATCTAAATGAGGAGTTTCCGTCGCCTCTGTGCTCTTATTGCTTTGGTTCACTCGATACAAGGGATGCATATTGGTTATTCCGTGTCTGTGTATATGTGTATAAACCAGGCTAAAAGACATATACGTCCGTGTTTTAGAGCACATGAACGTGAAGTATATCGACGTGTAAGAGTACAATGTGATGTATTCAACGTTCATCAGGTCAGCGGTTGTTGACAGGAACCTTTGGGGAGAAACTGTGTTTCCAGCCGGTGGGAATTGTGTCCATGAATTAAGTATGAAAAAGTCCCAATATTCAAAGTGCAAACAACATCTAATACACAGAGACTGAACAGTTATCTCCAAGCATTAAGTGCAAACTTATGTCCATAAATAAAGTGTGAAAAAGTCCCAATATTATTACTATTAGAAGAGGCCTCTCTTCTGTACATCTCAATGTGTTTCTCTACCCCTCTGTTGGACTGTTCTGCTGTCTCAACAGCAGTGAAAGAGTCCCCAAGCAGATCCTCCAGAGCTGTCTTCTGTTGTGTTTGAAGGAGAAACCCAAAATGCTACAATTGATTTAAAAGACGGGGGAGCGTCTTCTCTGCCAATCTCGTCAGAATCCTCCCTTGTTGCCTGCAACTGCACCACACACCAGCAGCACAGGACTGGGACGTTGTGACCTGCTAGTCTGAACTCAGAGCACCCTCTTCTGTTCAAACAAAGCAACGAAAAAGAGGAAGACTCAGGACAGTTTTGCTGGTATGATTAGATGTATAATTATTAAGGAACGGATGACCTGATATCAACATTTTTTCGTCTCAACGACGCATTTGGTCACGTTTTAATATCGCACCCCTATTAATAACTATAATCTAGGATTGGCGCTTATCTCGGGCTAATTACTAGGATGTTCTGCCCTCGTCCAGGACGGTATGAAACGGTGTCTCGCCGACCTCCTGAAGAGCCTCCCTCGGTCGAGAGGTTGGACCTCACCAACCTGCCCGCCGAGGACATCGTGGCCAAGGCGGAGGCAAAGAGTATGGAATTAACAAGAGGCGAAACTCCGTTGGAATTCTGACAACAATCGCTAGATGGCGCTGTTGTCGCGCGTTCGCCATTTTGGACTGAACCGGTGACAGTTGACAGTTGCAGTTGCAAATTATGTCTGTAAACTGGACACAAAGAAAGCAATGTTCTGCCATCAATTGCAAAAACTACCAGTGTACTGGATACCAAGTAGCATTCCATAGGTTTCCCAAAGACCAGGAAAGGTAAATAAGAAAAGGTTTTTGTAAACATTATTGAAGTGAGGTGCTGTAACGTAAGTTGCTATGCCATAACCTCATTAGCAGAGTCCCCAGGTCATCATTGACACAGAGATGGTTCTGAAAGAACATGACTACAGCAGAGTGGCTGCCAATAGAGAGAGGCCCCCATTCAACACAGAGATAGTGTTATTTCCACTGCTAAATACCATAACCATAATGTTTGCTTATATTTTATTATCTAAAAGAGGAGATGATGGATTGCACTGAGGTCAGGGAGAGAGAGACCAGGATCTATGACTCAGAGAGGCCAGGGAGAATGATTAGCCAAGACCAGCCTACTACATCTAGCGTCAATGTCCCGGACTTTGACGACCTGCCTGAAGATGTCCTGGACGTACTGGATACACCAATGCCATTTCAACATGATGAGAATGTGCTGGTGTACATGGCTGGGTATATTGGGAAAAAGGTGGTGGGGAAATTTGGTAGTTGCACTGACTGTGCACTTTTCACATCAGCCGACACTTCCACTGATTCAAGGTACACTTTCCTGAGGGGAAAACAGTACAGTGACCTCACTTTGGGAGAGGGTGGCTTAAAAGTGCCCAGCACTGAATTTGTACAGCTTATCATAGCCCTGGAGACAAACTTCAAACATAAAATAACCTCAGTAATCCACGCCGTTAGTCTGGGGCAAAAATTATTGAATAGCGGCATGGAGGTATACACCAAGTGCAGGGGAATTGTATGCAAAAGCGAAAAAGTGTAAAAACACTCTTGTGTACATAATTAAATTATTCAATGGAGTCAGAATTCACCATATTCTATGAACCCAAAATCGTCTACTTTCCCAGCCCAAACAGAAGCGCAACAGAAAATTTTTAAAGCTAACTCATCTGTAAATATGTAATTAACTCTTCTTTTATAGCTAATGTAACATATTGTACAAAGTTCTTACATAATAATAATACTACTAATTGAAATTAAATAACTTTGATTAAATAACTAAACCAACAAATGTATTACTGTTCATTTTGTGATGATTTTCTATTACTATTAAATATTCTCTCATAATGTGTTGTCCCTTTCATCTACTCACTGTTCATTGTGCTTTGGCTTTTTCAAGGAATTTGTCAATAATTTCATGAGGAACATGGGCTGTTGTAAAATTGTGCTGTGGCTCCTTTAAGAGATGCCAACGCAATCCCGACCCAACCAAAACAAGAGTTTATTGAATATCCGCTAAGAAAGTTTAAGTTTATTGATAGGCTACATTGTTGTAGGCTACACAGTTTGTGCGTTGTCAGCAATTAACCCACTAGACCAAAAGCCAAGCCCTGGTTCATTTGATGATCACCCGCCAGCAGAGGAAAGCGGGAGTTATCTTCAAAATTATTGGGGTAAATAAATAGTCTATTTGACAGTTTCATGGTCTATGACGAAATTTATTTTGTATACGGATCCATCAGCATTACTGTAATGTGCATTATTCAACATGCCGTTTTAGATTAGGCTGTAAACATATTAAAAACTAGAAACTTCTGTTTAGTTCCCTTAACCGCTCTTTAATTGGAACCTGTATCATTCTATGACAGTTGTGTTGCGTTCAGTCCAAGATGGCGGAGCGACAGCTCGGACATGGGTGCGTTTGTTGCAATGGAGCGTTCTATTGAGTTTCGCCTCTTGTTAATTCCATACTCTTTGGCGGAGGGGAAGCGCCCCGCTGCGGATGGAGACCTGAATGCAGAGGATGATTTCCAGAGGGAGATGTTCTTGTAAGTGTCATCACTAGGAGGCGCATCTCCTGCCGAGCACGACTCTGTACGCACCTCCGTACTCGGGTCCAATAAAGGAACGATACTTATTTTTACTTACCTTTTACACTTGGCCTTAACGTGCGTTTTGGCAAGATTTTTTTTTTTTACATTTAAAGAAAATGTCAACAATATGTTTATTGTTTTCACATTAAGTGCATACAAGAAGTACACTACATCACCAGTAGCATGTCACCTTCCCTTAAACCCTCCCAGTATAGCATACAAGAAGTACACTACATCACCAGTAGCATGTCACCTTCCCTTAAACCCTCCCAGTATAGCATACAAGAAGTACACTACATCACCAGTAGCATGTCACCTTCCCTTAAACCCTCCCAGTATAGCATACAAGAAGTACACTACATCACCAGTAGCATGTCACCTTCCCTTAAACCCTCCCAGTATAGCATACAAGAAGTACACTACATCACCAGTAGCATGTCACCTTCCCTTAAACCCTCCCACTATAGCATACAAGAAGTACACTACATCACCAGTAGCATGTCACCTTCCCTTAAACCCTCCCAGTATAGCATACAAGAAGTACACTACATCACCAGTAGCATGTCACCTTCCCTTAAACCCTCCCAGTATAGCATACAGGAAGTACACTACATCACCAGTAGCATGTCACCTTCCCTTAAACCCTCCCAGTATAGCATACAAGAAGTACACTACATCACCAGTAGCATGTCCCAGTATAGCAGTGATGCTGCTGAAATAAAAGTCAGAAAGATTACTTTTTCCCCCATGGTCTAGTCAATGTTAAAAAAGTAAACAAATCCTGTGGCAAAATTTCAATATGATGCCATGGTGACATTATATATATATATATATATATATATATATATATATATATATATATATATATATATATATATATATAATGGCATCATATTGACATTTTGCCACAGGATTTGTTTACTTTATATATATATATATATATATATATATCAGTGGCGAGCGGTGACCTTTTACTGTGGTCATGCTGAAGTGTCAATACCATGCGCGCCCGTAAGGGGGGTATTTATTTATTAATAAAAATATATAATATGGTTTTTAACTACTATATCAACTCGATTTTGACACTCTCACACTCACACTTGCCCCATGTTACCAACAACCTGGAATTTGTGTTGGAATTTACAGTGTATATGTAGGCTAAATGAAAGCAGAAATATTCAGCACTGACATGACGCTTGATGCGCCCACACAACGTAACCAGCGTGGTCAATCAAATGACACAATCACATGCCTACAAAGTTACCAACAACATGTTGGAATTTACAGTATTCCGAACTGGCTTTCGCCCATGAAGTGGCCTCAAGCCAGGTTCAGCCGCGCTCAAGCGGAGCGAAGAAAAGAGAGGAGGATTTCAGCACCACGGACAGCACAGCAAATTATATAGGCCTAATTAATGAAGACGGTGACACATTTTCCAATAAAAAAAAACAATGAACTAGCAAAATCATATAGGAATGAATTTTGACAATGCCAGTTACAGTACAAACGCACTCAATAAATGTCCTACCTTATTTATAGATGAATTCCATCCTACGGGCCTTCTTGGTAAACTCCACGATGACTTTGTCATAGAAGCTTTCATCCGACTTGATTTTCTGAAGCATCCTCCGTTCTATAGACATCATGGCAAGGCCGGACAATCTCTGCTGGCCCATGGCGTTGCGCTGATACGTCTTGATCCGTTTTAGTCCAGAGAATGTTCTTTCTACCGAGGCAGTGGTGGATGGCAGAGTGAGGAACAATTCACACAGTTTGTAGAGTTGGGGCATGGCATCGCACAGGCCATTTGAGCGCATGAAACTGGTTAATTCCGAGACGTTTCGTTTTTTCAGATCAGGAGACACATACAACACTTTCAGCTCACTGCGCAAAAGCACATCATCAAAAAACTGTCCATAAGTGTATTTGAGAGCGTCAAATGCGCTCTCTGGAAATGCCTGCTCATACTGATGGAATCTGGGGAAGTCCAGGAGACCCAGAAATGTCATCTTCTCCAAAGATGAAAGACGCTGTTGCATTTGGGAATCAATGGTGTCCAGCACTTTGAAATAAAGTTCTTTATATTCCGTTTTTCTGTCGCCTGCCCCTCTGCACCTCTTTGCTGGGTTCTCAGGTTCTGGGACCAGAGCAAAAACATGTTCAAAATCCCCTCTCTGTCTTTGCAACTGTTCTGCTGTTCTCTTCATTTGACTCACACAATAGCCAATGTCAAAGCCTTTGGTTTGCAGGATGTTGAAAAGTACATCTGTGTGTGAAAAAACATCCGAAAAAAGCTGCAGGAGAAATACGACTTTGGGGTCGTTTAAATATTGCAGAAAGCCCCCTGCTGAAAGAATGGACCTCTCGTCCCAGTCCAACGGATTGTTCCTGATTTCATTGAACAGTTCAATTAGTGCTTCGTGGTTTTCTTTTGCTGTGTTTACTAACCTAGACGTGTAGTTCCACCTAGTTGGGGCAGCTCGGGGGAATCGCCTCTGCACAATGTCATCAAGAGCCTTGGTGCGCTTTGTAGAGGTAACAAAAAATGACGCCAGGCCATTTAAAGTTGAAAAGAAAACCTTGCAGTCTTTGATAGTGTTGCACGCTTGTGACAGCACCAAGTTAAGAGTGTGGGCAATGCAATGCACGAAACAGCAGGACGGGTAACGGTCCCTAACCTTGGCCTGCAGGCCATTTAGGTGGCCAGACATCACTGCGGCTCCGTCATATGTTTGACCGACAAGTTTGACACCGCATTGCATTTCATCAACAGCGGCAAAAACATGCTCTGCTAGGGCCGTGGCTGTTCTGTCAGCGCTGACATCAGAAAAGCCCACAAATCTCTCTTCCACTTCTCCCTCTTTAGTGACATATCTCCAGACAGTAGAAAGCTGGGCGAAGTTGGACACATCAGTTGTCTCATCAAGTAGTATAGCTACAAAGCTTGCATCTTTGATTTCGGATTTTATCTCATTTAACACCACACTAGCCACAGCTTCAATCAAATCATTCTGAATGTGGCTTGACATGCCCGAGAACACAGTACATGTCTCCAAATGATGGGCAAGCCTCTCATCATATTTCCGGAGTAGATTGACAAGTTCAATGTAGTTACCGCGGTTGTCTGATCCTTCCCCCTCTGTGTGCCCTCGAAATGCCTGCTCCTGTGCTCCAAGGTAGACAACGATGTCCACAAGCCTCTTCAACACGTCCCGGTTCTTTTTTACCCGCGCGTTGTGCTGCTCTGTGGCCAGTCGCAGTCCCTCATTCAGCTGATGATCGATCCGTGTGTTTCCAAATGTCTGCAGGTTTACCATACAAAGGATGTGCGAAGATGCACGCTCATGCTTGCTCATAGCAGTGTGAAGGTTGTTTAAATCACCATAACCTGTCGTGGTCCAGACTGTGTGTTCCGTGGAAAAAAGGAGACACGGCCAACAGAACAGTTTGCTAACCTGTGGACAGCCAGCTAGCCATTTATGTTTCTCATAGGTGCTGGCTTGAAAGTGACGGACGAAATTCGTTGTAGTTTTTGTGATATTTACTTCAGGAGTAGGCCGTCCACTTGAAATTATGGTCTTCTTGTCCTCAAAAGTTCTCCGCGAAAACGGCACTGAACGCAAAGACTGAATAGAATTAATATTTTCATTCATTTTGACCCAGGCTACACAATGAAATTAATCACTGACAATTTCCCGCTGAAAAATTCAAACAAGTCAGGTTTGCGCATGCGCGTTGGCAGATAAGCTGCTTCATTGACAGCTTTTTTGCCATTCAAAATGCTCATCTACAGTAAACTAAGGCCTCTAGCAGTAACTGTACTACTCGGTGTCACAGTGCGCATGCGCGAAACAAGCTGTCAGCTTTCCAGCTTTTCGCAAGCAAAACGGGACAGATTAGGCACGGATTTAAGACCAAAACAGTAGAACTAAGGTATTGTATAATTGAACACACTGCCAGATTAATATTTTCAATTATTTTTATTGAAGGGCTTGGGCATGCACTGCATTTATAGCTTATTATGACCGCTCGCCCATGATAGACATATATACATAGACATGTATACATAGACATATAGACATATATACATAGACATAAATACATAGACATATATACATAGACATATAGACATAGACATATATACATAGACATGTATACATAGACATATAGACATAGACATATAGACATATACATAGACATAAATACATAGACATATATACATAGACATATAGACATAGACATATATACATAGACATGTATACATAGACATATAGACATAGACATATAGACATATATACATAGACATAATATATATATATATATTGTGATATCAATCCTGTTACATTCATTACAGTGTTAAGTGTATGCCCATGATTTACTTTCAACAGCAGTGCTGTTGTGCTATGTAGAAATTGTAAATAGGACCAACTATATAACGGAAAAACAACTGTTCACATCCTTAGTGTGTGTGTGTGTGTGTGTGTGGTGAGAGTTAACAACCTTATATTTGGCCTTGAGGTTTTCCCATTTAAAAAAAAAAAAAACGGGAGTCTGGTGGAGTCTTCTGGGATGGGGGTGTCATCTGGAATCGGCTATGTAGTTTTCTATGGTGAGCCAGCGGTTGGTTGGCGATGTAGACCAGATGTTTTATCATACACCACCCATGATAATTGATGTCAGAAAATGCAAAAAACATAATAATAAAAAAAAGTAAATTAATTAATAAAAACTTTTAAAAGTTGTTAAACTTATCCCTCAATGAAACAGAAAGGATAGGTTTTTATCTTGCATTCACCGAGGCGACAAAATAAACGAAAACCCAGTCAGCCTGCCTCTGGTCAGACACTAAGGAGAAGCTGGAGATCACTATAAAGGGGGATGACAGTCTATGGTTGGGCTCCACCAATAGGCTAAGAGCTCTCATTGGCTCTATGTTATACAGTCTATGGTTGGGCTCCACCAATAGGCTAAGAGCTCTCATTGGCTCTATGTTATACAGTCTATGGTTGGGCTCCACCAATGAGCTTCACAGGCCGACAGAGGACACTTGGCATCTAAATACTGGCTAAGCTTTTTGAAAACTCAAACCTCAACATATAACTTGGTGAGATCACATTCTTTGTGTAATTTAAGAGTTATGACTTTCTCAGACAATAGCATCCATAGAGGGAAACCACCACACAGTAAAAGTAGTAGTTCATCACATTTTATTGACATCATAAATCAAAAGATAACTCAACAAATAACTAAATGAAGGTTAAATGAATGAAGGTTTGTGTGTAAAAGCAGATCAACACAAACCAATGTTAGGATACACTGATGTATCCTCGGTGCCCAAGACGGTGCGCATTCTGCAATTGGAGCAGCGGGTACAATGCAGATCGAGGAAAACATCTAGAGATTTAGCAGGAAGAGCGAGGTGAAGCGCGGGAGACGGACTATTGGAACGCAGCCCTGGACAGCAGCAGAGAGCCAGAATGAGGGGAAGCCACAAGCCTTGAAAGGAGAACCAAACCCCCTCACCCACCATTCAAAAATGGTTTCAGCTTTTATCATTCAGGGGCCCTTCCATTCAGCTTCAGTAAGGAGGAGGACAGGTGTGTCACATCGGCAGGTGGGTAACCAACCAACCTGATCAGCCAATCAGAGGTTGTGCATGCAATAGCACGTGTTTAACCTATAGAGGGACTCATCTATTGTTCTGCTTAACATTTAGGGGTGGGCTATATAGCTGTTCAGGCTGTCGCTGTCCTGCACAAGCCACTCCCACTCACTACAATCAGATTTGGGGGGGTGTAGCCAGGATGTTTGATTGTCGTTACCCGGTAACCCAAAAGGCCAATGACAGGTAATGCAGTAGCATGCTATTGTACATTTTTAAATCTTCGGTCAGGCATGTGCATTTAAAGAATAATAAAGGTCAGGGTGATCACACCACTGTAACCGTCTCTCCTGACTTCACTAAAACATCTGATTTCAATACAATTTGTCAAAATCACTTCGTTCTGCTGATTCTGTCTGAGAGCATTTCACGTGAACACGCCTTCCACTAATGTTAACAATACCAATACAGCACTTTGGTGACATTTGGTCAAATACTTGTGTGACGATTCACTGTTATGTTGTCCACTGAGCGACATACATTGATTTTAAAAAATAGTAAAATGCTATATCGCCTTTATTCACATTCATGGCAGGTGTGCGCGCCGCACGCTAAGTGCTCTTTGGCAGAATTGGTGCAGTGAAGTAATTTTGACGAATTATATTGGTAACAGATGTTTTAGTGAAGCAAGGAGAGACGGTTACGATGGTTTGAGACCGGTATTGTCCTTTAAGTGGAGATTTGGGCCAGGATGAATCCATAGCACTACTATGTAACCCACTACATCACTTTTCATCTAAAATAAGTTGTTTCGGGGTTCATTTGATGGTGCTGTACAACTCTGAGGTCTGGTCAGCGTCCCTGAAAAGAAGACAGATGCATTATGAACCTCAGTCACCCTGGAAGGAAGATTTTACACAGATTTGAGAAAGGAAGAGGCTTACTCAGGGACAGCGTTGGGTCTTTTAAAGTTGAACACGTGAAGGACCTGCTCTGTCTGATTGGACAGGGGAGTCAGCCGAACGGTGAGGCACTTCCTGGTTCTCTGAGTGAGAGACGTGGATGGAGACATTGTGAATGTCATCCTGTTCTTCTATTGGTTCTCTCTGTGCTGCAGGAGCCAAGCGATTGGTCAGAGGTAAGTTTTCATACTCAGGTCCAGGAAGTGGCTGAAGGGGAGAGAGGACAGAAGAGGACATTTAGAAACACTTTACTGTGTTAAAAGGCGGTCCTGAAGGTCATGTGTTTCTGGTTCATGTAGAGACCCCTGGTGGTGACTCGTGGTCCCACCATGCAGGCTGCTGTAGGCTTCACTTCAAGAGTCTCCTTCCTTAAACATATTCCTCTTTCTAATCACTGCTAGGTTCCCTCCAACAGTTGAGCTGCTTCTTAAATGTTGACAAATCAACAGCATATTAATTGGCTTGGATTAGACGTCATTACTTCCATTACTCCATCTTCTCATTCTGCTCACTGGCAGAAGTCTCTCCAGCTCCCAGTTTGTCCTCTAGACGTCACCCCAGATCTCACTCTTGATCTCACAAAAGAGAAATCTAGAAAAATGTGACTATTGGTCCGGGTTTTGTGTTCTCCAAATTGGACTAATTATAGTCATCCAACGTTTGCCTCACATTTCAGGTGGAGGTTGATCACTATCACCAATTCAATTGTAATGATTCATAGCGTGTCGTTGCTATTAATGACTTATGATTGCAATGCAAATATGGACATTTGTATACTTCTCTGACGATGTGTTGATGTAATACTTGGGTTAGTAATATTATTTGAAAGAGGCGTGGCTAGGTAGATGTCAATCAAGCATGCCACTCCCACACTGTCCTGATCACTTCTTCTTTCTAACATTTATTCATACTCACATTTTGGTATACGCACAATAAGACACTTAAACATGTTTTATATTTTTGGACTGGTTGTCAGAGTCTTTAATAAGAGAACATAGCTGAGGTTGATGGTTCCTCTTTAAAGCTCAGCTCTATTATTATATGTATAATATAAATTATACATGTATCATTATATGTGCATATTGGCAGAAAGGTCTCCTTGTGACAAGGCTAGAGTAACAAACAGCTAAAGAAACACTAGAAATGTCCACTGTGTGTCTTAGTAAAGGATGGGTTGTCTCTCACCTCCTCCCCGGTATCTGGCCTTCCTCGCTGGCCACGGGCTTTTCTGGAAGCCCTCTTTCTTCTGGTGGAGACAACAGACACATTAAGCAGAGAGAGAGAGACAGAGGGGGAGAGAGAGACAGAGACAGAGAGAGGGGGAGAGAGAGACAGACAGACAGACAGACAGACAGTCTCACCTCATGCAGAGGAAGATGAGGAGGAAGGTGACCATGGTGACCAGTAAGACAGCAACAGTTCTTACAGCTACAGTTGTCAGTGATGATGATTTGTCTGGAAAACAGTGATTTAACGCTTCATTCATGTGAACTTTCCATTAGAAGGGAACCAAAACGTCAGCATCAGAAGTAATGTAGTATTATGATGAAGACATCTGTTTATGTTCATAAGTCTAAATGTAACTGAAACACATCTCTAATTGATGAATAAATATTATGGATACTCAAATCAAACTTGGACATACAACAAGGTTGTGCTCCTACAGCACCAACGTTATGTCTAACCATAGATGGTGCTCTTACTGAACTTTTATTTGTGTTTGGTTGCTCTTTAAACAGTGACCTTTTTAAAGTAACAATTACCTGTCACATTAATGAACATCAAGGTGGAATTATGACGTCCGAATGCATTATGAGCTTGGCAGTAATAATGTCCTCCAAGCTCAGATGTGATGTTAGTGATGGTGTAGTTCTGTCCTGGTTCTCCCACTGAGTCTTCATGTTCCTTGAACCAGGTGTAGTTAGCTGCTGGGTTAGCATCACTGCTGCAGCTCAGAGTCACTGAACTGCCCTCCACTACTTCACCAGAGGGACTCACGCTCACTGAGGGGGTCTGTGGAGCGTCTGTTGACAGATACATTTAATTAGTTATTAAAACGTGTATTAATAACATTTAGTTAAGTGTACACCCAAGCCTTCA
This sequence comes from Merluccius polli, assembly GCA_030340625.1. NCBI lineage: Eukaryota > Metazoa > Chordata > Actinopteri > Gadiformes > Merlucciidae > Merluccius > Merluccius polli. The sequence continues at coordinate 99,863 of JAOPHQ010004273.1, read as the reverse complement.
AGCCTTATATTCAATCCAGTTTATCTTTAAAGAGTAACCAAAAACATGAATCTAACTGCAGTGACAGCACCACCTCTGGCTCAACAAGGTTACTGCTGTTAAGTGACATCACTGGCAGATTGTAGCCTCCTGAGACCATCCTGATCACGTCAGTTTCTCTGAAGACCAGTCTGGCTTCGCTCCTGATGAAACCCACTTTCTAAACCCAATAAGTGGATGAACCAATCAGTGTTAGAGCAGAGTTTTACTTATTATTAGTTATTTCATCTGATTGGTTGTCTGAGTTTTTTGAACAACATAAGGCCGTTCCCATATGTGGAAATGAATTACTGCCCAGCCAGTCATGAGCTGGAGATCAGGAGATCAGGGTGGTCTCACGAGGCTAGGCAGATTGAGCCAATCAGAAACAGATGAAGTATGATGTAGGATACTCATGGTACATTGAACAGTGAGCGTCTCCTCAGGAGAGCGGAGGTGTGGGTAGTTTCTGACGGAGCAAGAGTAGCTCCCGGCATGCTGAGGACCGACAGGGTCCAGAACCAGCTGGTTCTCTGGGTTCTCCGACCCGGTCACAGAACCGTTGTTCTGGTACCAGATGTAGGAGGGCTTATCAGCCAGAGGACAACTGGTGATACAGGTCAATGTCACTCTCTGTCCCTCTGTCACCGTGGCAACAGGAGTCACCTCCACCCTCAGGCCTGAATGAGGAAGTGAGGTTGTGATATTAATAGTTGAACCGCTGTAGATTCATAGTCAATCACATTATTCATACTAAAAATATGAAAATAAATAGTACTAGTACCTGTGACGGTCAGAGTTGTACCATGTAAAATACCTTTCCATTCATAGTGACTTGTTTTAAATGTGAAGCGGTACTCTGCTGAATCTGTGACTCTGAGGTCAGTGATTCTCAGAGTGGAGCGTCCCGTCTCTTCTACAGGGTACTCAACACGACCTTCATATCCAGAGTCTGACTGGAGGTCTCTGGGCTCTTGGTTAGCTCTCCATTTAAACCAGTATGTAGAAATGAGTGTTGCATATGGAGGATGACTGTATGTGCAGGAGATGTCCACTGATGTTCCTTGCAGGACACACATGGTTCTGGTGGGGTAGGACACTCTAGTGCAGCTGTTTCCTGGGAGACCTGAGAAGTATTTCAGAAATAGTGCCATTACAGCTGTAGTTTATACAGCAGAAATATGGTGGGAGTGGAAGAACATACGACTAATACTAATCAAGATCTCGATTCATACATCTGTGATCTCATTTCTAAATGACGATGATTCACGCGCTCCTATTCCCCTATGCATTCACTTCACGCTGCATTCATGTGTTCACTTCCTTGGCCCGCATCTTTAACTCCTGTCATGTGCGGCACTACAACTCCCAGCAAGCATTGCAAACGTTTCCCCCTCACGGCCACACGAAAGCGTCAGACGTGAATCTGTGTCAAGTTTTTATTATTAGTTATTTTTTATAAGCTGCTTCAACTTTTCCAGTAGAAAATAATCCGTTTATCATTCGTTCTTTTCATATTCAATTGACTAATTCAAAATCGGAAAATGAAAAAACGATTTGTTATTTCGTTGTTCGTTCATGAATCTGATACCGTGATAAAACAAATTACGGTTTGTTTTTCGTACTTTAGATTTAATGCTCAGATCAAAAATATGAAATGAAAAAACGGGGCCACGGGCCGAACTTGATTTTAATATTTAATTTGTTCGATTTTTGTGACCCGGAAGTTATTGACTTCTTCGTGTGTTGCAGTTGATAAGCTTGGAGTTGACGTACACACTGAAGGAGAGTGGAGACGTTCGTATCCTTCAACAGCACATGAATAGCTGTAAATAGAGTTAATGGGGGCCCCGTAGGACCTTGCTTGTCCTGAATACCATCCATCCCTGTACCAGATGATGGGAGGGTCAGCACACATGCTGTCACATTCCAGATATATACCCCAGTCGTCCCGACGAGACACTTTCACCTGGAGATCTGGGTCTGAGAACAAATGACACAAATGTAATACAACATAATTCTGATAAATAGACACAAACAAGCACACACACACACTCACTCACTCACTCACACACACACACACACACCCCAACCCGGTGGTGCTGCGCGATTGTTGAGGGGGGGGGGGGATTGTTGAGGCCCCCCCCCCCCCCCCCCCCCCCGGCGTCTGGGCCCCGGTGACGTGTATCCTTTTTCCAACCCAGTTTAGACAAAACCACGCCCCCTTGCTAGTACGGAAGCCGCGTATGCCGACGCGAAGCAGCAGCTCCCCATACTTTACTGTGTAAAGTCATTTAGTAATGTTTATATTGTTGTGAGCGCATATGGCATTCTGATCACAAATGCGAAAAGACGGAGGCTATCGGCTATTGCATATCTTTACTGTGTAAAGCAGTCAGTTTAGTAATGTTAATTTATTGGCATATACTGATAAGCGTAGTAGCACTAGTTTCTATTGGGGTCAGTCTCTATGGTAACGCGTAACCGACTAGGCTTCTGTACTGCGGAAGTGGGCGTGGTCTAAACTGGGTTGGAAAAAGCATACACGCGCCCCGGCGCAATGCACCGGTTGCACCGTCTTCATGCCCCCCCCCCCCCCCCCCCGGCGTCTGGGTCCCGGTGCACCGGTTGCACCGTCGATAGTTACGCCAGTGGTGTCGGTTCACTTCATGTCTCGTGGATGTTTTACATTTCCACTCGCGACGTCGCTAGCATCCTAGCTCTAGAATGACGAGCCGTCACGTCATTGTGCATTTTACATGCAGTACCGGTTGTCGCCACAAGAGTGGAGTGTTTACCCTTTTTGAATTTATTTTCATTGCTTTATTTACACACTTCATAATAAAGTTGTAAAATGTAGTATTTTATAGAAACTTGTAGTAATATTAGAACAGAATATTACTATGACAGAATATTAGTAATGTAATAGGCAGAAAGGACGACGTCTGCTGCAGGCGGACCAAACCTTTGCTCATGCCCTATATTTGTTTGATGACCCTTTGTGCAGATAATAAACCTCTTCATCCGCATGCTGAGAGTGTCCCAGTCCTTCCAAGTCTAGCTAACACAACGCAGGTTACACCAGCAAGTGGACTAAATAATGAAGCGCACACAATGGACAACCCGGTATGACACTTTTTCGTGCCGGCCAATCAGGTTCCAACTATGCTCCGCCGCAACAGTCTCAGCCAATCAGTAGCCCCCATTTAAAATGCTTGGTGTAAATGTCGTTCTGTCTAGCATGAAAAAAGTCAATCCTGCTCCGGGACACAATTCAATAGATTAATGTTTGTGACTATGAGCACTAAAAAGTGTGATACCGGGTTGAACACACACACACACACACACACACACACACACACAATGTTGAATAGACATTGTAAATCAAAGTGTACCTGTCACAGTTAAAGCCACTCCAGGGTTAGCAGTATGTTCCCCACCTGGTTGGTTTGTTTTGAACCTAAAGTTGTAGACAGCAGAGTCACTCTGTCTCAGGTCTGTGATACTCAGAGTACACTTTCTATTACAGCTGGACCCGATACAGCTGATCTCTCCACAGCTGGATTCAACACGACCTGTATAGTCTGCATCACTTAGAAGATCAACTGGTTTCTGGTTTCTGTCTTCTTTAGTAAACCACAGTGTTTCCAGGACTGTGGTAGAGAGGTCATGTTGTTTCTCAGGGTATTTAAAGGTACAGCTGATGTCAACCGTTGATCCTCTTAAAGGGCAGACATTACTAGATGTGCAAGTAACTGTCCAGTCATCATTACCCTGTAGCGCTGTAAAAAACAAACACATCTCATTGAGAATGAACAAGACACAGAGGTTCAGCTGATGAAATGCATGATCACAACATACATGAAGAGATGGAGGCTGTTGGGTGGAGCTGGAAACTACAGATACCTGCTGACCACTGAGCTGTGAGAGGAACATTCAAGAACATCATGTGACACCAACATGATACAGCTAGCGATAGAGCTAGCGATAGAGCTAGTGATAGAGCTAGCGATACAGCTAGCGATAGAGCTAGCGATACAGCTAGCGATAGAGCTAGTGATATAGCTGGCGATAGAGCTAGTGATATAGCTGGCGATAGTTAGCATGGAAATCATCTCATATCTCATCAAGGGATGGAGAACATAATCTAAACTAAAATAAAAGGCAGGAAACCAATGTTGGCCTCATTGTAGAATAAAATGTAAATCAACTAAACTTATTTGACTTAATCCACTGAATGCATATGAAAATACTTCAGAGTCATTAAAGTCCAAGTGTTTTATGGACCAAGTGCACAGTATAACACAGGGTCATTCTGAAGGCTTCCTATGGACATTTTTCCAAGGTGAGCGGTATGAGCAGATTTGGGAGGCTCTCTCTGCCAAGTTGGTGTTGGTACTTCCACATTCACATGCTGATGCTGAACGAGTGGTGGGCTGAACAAAACCAACACCGGAAACACTTTAGCTCTTGATGGACCCTTTCATCCATCATGACGGTGAAGATGGCCTTCAGCCACCATGTTCCCTACCTCTGTTATCAAGGCATCCAAATCTGCCACAAACATCTACAACATGGAGCACTGTATGTAAACCAACACACACACACACACACACACACACACACACACACACACACACAGCTGACCAAGGGGCTAACTTGAATCAATCCTTAACCCCATGCCCTATTAATGGACCCAATTTTCTTTTAGACTCTAGTCTGTCCTGAGGATGAAGTTATTCAGCCATTTCTATTCATTGAAATGTTATAAATAAAACTATTTAATTTATTTGTCTTGTTTCATCAGATTTTCCAATTGATTCATTTCTACTTGTGCTGGTCAATTATGAACAATATGAAACATTTCTGGAAACTGGTTTTTAAGTTGCATAAATAATTGGGTGGGGGAGAGGGGCCGCCGCTGCCAAAACACTCTCACTCTGAACTTCTGGTGAAATTTAAAGAGGAACTGAATAAACCCATCAATGTTGTAATAATTCTGAGTTAACTAACAACAGAGAAATATTATAATAACCAGAAGATTGTCGTCTAAAACATTTCCAACACAACTTTGACTACAAGAGGCTGAAGTCATTTCTGTCCTCTATTGGTCTTCTTTACCAAACACAGCGTTGTAGAGGTTGAGTCTCTAGATGTCACATCTATTCACAACATGCGGTTTGACCCTCTCCTCATCCCAGTTGCTTGGGTGTCATGTTACCCATTGAAACAGTTCAACTCAATGTTCACAATGTAAATGTACCAACCTGGTAGTGACAGAAGGAAAGCCACAAATCCTCTTGCTGCTGTTGTAAGATTCATAGTTTGTTTCTCTCAGCGTGTTGTTCTAGAGATATCAGAAATACAGAAACATTATAGGGAGAAAAACATCATCAAAAACATCTACATCATCTGAAATTGGATATTGTGTTTGATATATGAATGTTATGTTTGTAAGTAAAGTAATACAATTAAAGTTAATAAAATGCATCTTACTGTAGAGGAGGGAGCTGGTGGGTCGTATAGCGTTTGTGGGAACTGGTAAGTCTGCTGCTTGTGATAGACAAAAATGATCAATCACTTCCTTCCTCTTCACACAGTTGAGGAGGGAACTAGCTCTATATAAGTTTGTGGTTAGTAGCCTACACTGAATTTTATTTGATATTTTCAGAGAAATATGCAGAAAATAATAACCTAATTCTTTAGACCTTAACAGAGAAAGTCAAATGTTTGTTTCCAGTGAGGTTGGACGCTCAAGAGGTGTAAGCCATGACAATAGAAACATGTGATTAGTATGTACATGATGCATCCATGTGAAATGAATGGAGGTTTTTACATCACTTCATTTGAACCTTCAGAGTCCACTAGTCAAGCCAGTGTCCCTGAGTAAGTAAGACTTGGCATGATGCAGAAGGCAGCCAACGTTTTCAGAAATATAAAAGTCAGTGTATTTGGCATACTTGATAACATTTCATGCAACATCCTCTTCAGCGAATGAATCAGCTGTTATCTGTAGCACCATCCAAGGTGTGGATGAAGACATGCCTACTAGATGTGAGGGCCAGTGCAGTAGAAGAGGCATTATCTGGTAAGCAGACAAAAACAAGTTGTATTTTTAATCAAAAATAGCTTTTAAGTATACAGGAAATGAACACATTAATCATAACTTATTTCAGACTCTGATTCCATCAGAGAGGCTGTGTCCCCCTCAAGTGTGAGTCAGGGCCAGTCCAGTGACAGTGGAGGTGTGCTGATAGGAGTGATGCTATTAAATGTGCTGCCTTCAGAATGGGGTGCATATGGGTCCCAATTGTTTCTCCCTTTGTGCCCCCTTGGGTATTATGGTGGCATTATTTGGATGAAGGTAGGACTCGAAGAATGAATAAAGTATAATAGTAAAATTATTTATTACAAAGAGCAGTCGTACATGCAATCCGGAGGAGGTTCATGAAGCCACTGACTTCCGTTTTAACACATAGATATACTTTCTAAAACATGTGAGTGACACCTCCTCTTCCCGTCTCGGCAGACAGGCCCTTCTAGAAATAGCTATATGTCCACATCTTTATGCATACCGGCCGTGGGGCCAAACTGCTGTTGGCAACAGATAGTGTTGTGCATAAACCACACTTTAGCAAAATAAGAGACATCGAGAAAGACAAAGTTTCAAGATTTTTATTATCATTTTAAACAAGTAACACCAAAGGCCCAGTTGGTAGTTATATTTGCTCCCTTATTGGTTTCCTTCTCCATGCACTAACCAATCACATCCACCTATGCATGGTTTACTATTTGGTCCTAAAGATCAGGCTCCTCCCCTGGGGCCCTTTCCCAGCTCCCCACCAGCTGGACAGACCATTACACTTCTGCAGCACATGTACTTATGAGATAAAATGATCTACAAACGTTAACTAACGTCAACTAATTAAACATAAGTAAGTGTAACTAGAATAGAGAAAGAGAGAGCGGAGGGTCAAGAGTGGGGTATATGCCAAGTCCGCCCACCACGTAGTTTGTGAGGTATCCCCTGGGGCTGATGAGACCTGCTCAGTATCTGAAGGGTAGACCGCTTCGTCACTCAACTCGAAGACGCATGTCCCTGAGCCTGCCGCCCGGTTCATCAATCACCGTTTCCACAAGTCACGAAGGTTAGGATGTGAAGCATTTTTATCGGGGACGTCTTATGTGTTTTTCGAGTGCAGCGTATGTACGGTGATGGTGGATCCGGATGGATCGGGTCACTCGGTTCCGCTTCAATGTGGTTCTTAGCTGTGGGTAGTGGACGGGTTAGCGGCTCTGGTTCATGAGGTTGGGCCAGGGTGGCCAGGTCGCTCTGGATCTCCTTTTGGGTTGTGGCTGGTGCAGGTGCTGGAGTACAGTGGGTTAGCTGGAACCACACCTCTTCCCACAGACTTTCAGGGCTGTGGGGTGAGCAACGTTATTTGGAAAGGGCCGGTTCGACGCGGCTCGTCCCGCTTCCTTTTGTGTGCCTTGATGTACACCCAGTCTCCCACGTTCAGGTTTTGTCGTTCTGGAATGGGGGTGTCATCTGGAATCGGCTATGTAGTTTTCTATGGTGGCTTGTAGATATGGAGAGAACCAATGTTTTCCAATGTTTCTCTTCATCTCCCCCCTTGCAGAGTGACAATCTCTGTGTGTCAGTCTGCATAACAGTGGTAGTAGGCCAGCGGTTGGTTGGCCCTCATTTATCAAAGTTGCGTACGAAGAACTGTGCGTAAACCATGCGTATGCAGTTTGTCGACAAAATGTGGGATTCATCAATTTGTTCTTGGCTTGTAAATGTGCGTACTTTAGGAGAAAATGTACGGACAGGGTCTGACCATGTGTACGCACAGCAAGCGGTAGAGTGAAAAGGAAAATCACCAGAAAGAAATTGCAAACATGAAACATGAGTTAATGCTTTTGACCAACTTATACAAATACAATTTCCCCCCTGAAAGTAACGTGATAACGTGGCTGCATAAGAAGGGAGCGTGTTTTCAGACAATGCAGCAACTTATAAGCGGTATCCAAATCCTCTCCACCCTCAGGTTTTTGGCTCGGTTTTTGCTCATCTCAGAGAGAGTGAGGAGATATAGCAGGAGTTTCCCAGCCCTCGCTAAACTGTTTAATGCTTGGCTGCACTCCTTGCCGGTATCATCACTACACACACAGTACATTCAATTTGTTTCGTTTGTGTCCGTTTTCTGTTGTGTCTCTTATATCGGTTTGAACCAATATAAAGGGGGACTTCCAATTCAACATTTCCATAGACTGAAATCACCATCCGACAATGAATTCAATTACGTAACCAGAAATGCACTCACCAATGACGCTGGTGATGCGCATCTCTAGAGGACTCAGTCAGCCTCAGCACCACCAGTTGGGCATTCACACTCTTTTATAGCGCTTGATTTTAGATCAAAATACTTCTCTGATAGGCCACTGTGTGGGTAGAGGGACCTCTGATAGGCTACTGTGTGGGGGGAGGGACCTCTGATAGGCTACTGTGTGGGGGAGAGGGACCTCTGATAGGCTACTGTGTGGGGGAGAGGGACCTCTGATAGGCTACTGTGTGGGGAGAGGGACCTCTGATAGGCTACTGTCTGTACTGTGTACTCTCATTGGCTCTATGTTATACAGTCTATGGTTGGGCTCCACCAATAGGCTAAGAGCTCTCATTGGCTCTATGTTATTACATTACATTACGACATTAGAGGACACTTGGCATCTAAATACTGGCTAAGCTTTTTGAAAACTCAAACCTCAACATATAACTTGGTGAGATCACATTCTTAGTGTAATTTAAGAGTTACGACTTTCTCAGGCAATCGCAACCATAGAGGGAAACCACCACACAGTAAAAGTAGTAGTTCATCACATTTTATTGACATAAATCCAAAGAATACACAACAAATAACTAAATAAAGGTTAAATGAATGAAGGTTTGTGTGTAAAAGCAGATCAACACAAACCAATGTTAGGATACACTGATGTATCCTCGGTGCCCAAGACGGTGCGCATTCTGCAATTGGAGCAGCGGGTACAATGCAGATCGAGGAAAACATCTAGAGATTTAGCAGGAAGAGCGAGGTGAAGCGCGGGAGACGGACTATTGGAACGCAGCCCTGGACAGCAGCAGAGAGCCAGAATGAGGGGAAGCCACAAGCCTTGAAAGGAGAACCAAACCCCCTCACCCACCATTCAAAAATGGTTTCAGCTTTTATCATTCAGGGGCCCTTCCATTCAGCTTCAGTAAGGAGGAGGACAGGTGTGTCACATCGGCAGGTAGGTAACCAACCAACCTGATCAGCCAATCAGAGGTTATGCATGCAATAGCACGTGTTTAACCCATAGAGGGACTCGCCTATTGTTCTGCTTAACATTTAGGGGTGGGCTATATAGCTGTTCAGGCTGTCGCTGTCCTGCACAAGCCACTCCCACTCACTACAATCAGATTTGGGGGGGTGTAGCCAGGATGTTTGATTGTCGTTACCCGGTAACCCAAAAGGCCAATGACAGGTAACGCAGTAGCATGCTATTGTACATTTTTAAATCTTCGGTCAGGCATGTGCATTTACACGCCTTCCACTAATGTTAACAATACCAATACAGCACTTTGGTGACATTTGGTCAAATGTCTGACGATTCACTGTTATGTTGTCCACTGAGCGACATACATTGATTTAAAAAAATAGGAAAATACTATATCGCCTTTATTCACATTCATGGCAGGTGTGTGCATGCTAATTGGTGCAGTGAAGTAATTTTGACGAATTATATTGGTAACAAATGTTTTAGTGAAGCAAGGAGAGACGGTTACGATGGTTTGAGACCGGTATTGTCCTTTAAGTGGAGATTTGGGCCAGGATGAATCCATAGCACTACCATGTAACCCACTACATCACTTTTCATCTAAAATAAGTTGTTTCAGGGTTTAGGGTGCTGTACAACTCTGAGGTCTGGTCAGCGTCCCTGAAAAGAAAACAGATGCGTTATGAACCTCAGTCACCCTGGAAGGCAGATTTTACACAGATTTGAGAAAGTAAGAGGCTTACTCAGGGACAGCATTGGGTCTTTTAAAGTTGAACACGTGAAGGACCTGCTCTGTCTGATTGGACAGGGGAGTCAGCCGAACGGTGAGGCACTTCCTGGTTCTCTGAGTGAGAGACGTGGATGGAGACATTGTGAATGTCATCCTGTTCTTCTATTGGTTCTCTCTGTGCTGCAGGAGCCAAGCGATTGGTCAGAGGTAAGTTTTCATACTCAGGATCAGGAAGTGCCTGAAGGGGAGAGAGGACAGAAGAGGACATTTAGAAACACTTTACTGTGTTAAAAGGCGGTCCTGAAGGTCATGTGTTTCTGGTTCATGTAGAGACCCCTGGTGGTGACTCGTGGTCCCACCATGCAGGCTGCTGTAGGCTTCACTTCAAGAGTCTCCTTCCTTAAACATATTCCTCTTTCTAATCACTGCTAGGTTCCCTCCAACAGTTGAGCTGGTTCTTAATGTTGACAAATCAACAGCATATTAATTGGCTTGGATTAGACGTCATTACTTCCATTACTCCATCTTCTCATTCTGCTCACTGGCAGAAGTCTCTCCAGCTCCCAGTTTGTCCTCTAGACGTCACCCCAGATCTCACTCTTGATCTCACAAAAGAGAAATCTAGAAAAATGTGACTATTGGTCCGGGTTTTGTGTTCTCCAAATTGGACTAATTATAGTCATCCAACGTTTGCCTCGCATTTCAGGTGAAGGTTGATCACTATCACCAATTCAATTGTAATGATTCATAGCGTGTCGTTGCTATTAATGACTTATGATTGCAATGCAAATATGGACATTTGTATGCTTCTCTGACGATGTGTTGATGTAATACTTGGGTTAGTAATATTATTTGAAAGAGGCGTGGCTAGGTAGATGTCAATCAAGCATGCCACTCCCACACTGTCCTGATCACTTCTTCTTTCTAACATTTATTCATACTCACATTTTGGTATACGCACAATAAGACACTTAAACATGTTTTATATTTTTGGACTGGTAGTCAGAGTCTTTAATGAGAGAACATAGCTGAGGTTGATGGTTCCTCTTTAAAGCTCAGCTCTATTATTACATGTATAATATAAATTATACATGTATCATTATATGTGCATATTGGCAGAAAGGTCTCCTTGTGACAAGGCTAGAGTAACAAACAGCTAAAGAAACACTAGAAATGTCCACTGTGTGTCTTAGTAAAGGATGGGTTGTCTCTCACCTCCTCCCCGGTATCTGGCCTTCCTCGCTGGCCACAGGCTTTTCTGGAAGCCCTCTTTCTTCTGGTGGAGACAACAGACACATTAAGCAGAGAGAGAGAGGGGGAGAGAGACAGAGAGAGAGAGACAGACAGACAGACAGACAGACAGTCTCACCTCATCCAGAGGAAGATGAGGAGGAAGGTGACCATGGTGACCAGTAAGACAGCAACAGTTCTTACAGCTACAGTTGTCAGTGATGATGATTTGTCTGGAAAACAGTGATTTAACGCTTCATTCATGTGAACTTTCCATTGGAAGGGAACCAAAACGTCAGCATCAGAAGTAATGTAGTATTATGATGAAGACATCTGTTTATGTTCATAAGACCGTCTAAATGTAACTGAAACACATCTCTAATTGATGAATAAATGTTATGGATACTCAAATCAAACTTGGACATACAACAAGGTTGTGCTCCTACAGCACCAACGTTATGTCTAACCATAGATGGTGCTGTTACTGAACTTTTATTTGTGTTTGGTTGCTCTTTAAATAATTACCTGTCACATTAATGAACAACAAGGTGGAATTATGACGTCCGAATGCATTGTGAGCTTGGCAGTAATAATGTCCTCCAAGCTCAGATGTGATGTTAGTGATGGTGTAGTTCTGTCCTGGTTCTCCCACTGAGTCTTCATGTTCCTTGAACCAGGTGTAGTTAGCTGCTGGGTTAGCATCACTGCTGCAGCTCAGAGTCACTGAACTGCCCTCCACTACTTCACCAGAGGGACTCACGCTCACTGAGGGGGTCTGTGGAGCGTCTGTTGACAGATACATTTCATTAGTTATTAAAACGTGTATTAATAACATTTAGTTAAGTGTACACCCAAGCCTTCAAGCCTTATATTCAATCCAGTTTATCTTTACAGAGTAACCAAAAACATGAATCTAACTGCAGTGACAGCACCACCTCTGGCTCAACAAGGTTACTGCTGTCAAGTGACATCACTGGCAGATTGTAGCCTCCTGAGACCATCCTGATCACATGTCAGTTTCTCTGAAGATCAGTCTGGCTTCGCTCCTGATGAAACCCACTTTCTAAACCCAATAAGTGGATGAACCAATCAGTGTTAGAGCAGAGTTTTACTTCTTATTAGTTATTTCATCTGATTGGTTGTCTGAGTTTTTTGAACAACATAAGGCCGTTCCCATATGTGGAAATGAATTACTGCCCAGCCAGCCATGAGCTGGAGATCAGGAGATCAGGGTGGTCTCACGAGGCTAGGCAGATTGAGCCAATCAGAAACAGATGAAGTATGATGTAGGATACTCATGGTACATTGAACGGTGAGCGTCTCCTCAGGAGAGCGGAGGTGTGGGTAGTTTCTGACGGAGCAAGAGTAGCTCCCGGCATGCTGAGGACCGACAGGGTCCAGAACCAGCTGGTTCTCTGGGTTCTCCGACCCGGTCACAGAACCGTTGTTCTGGTACCAGATGTAGGAGGGCTTATCAGCCAGAGGACAACTGGTGATACAGGTCAATGTCACTCTCTGTCCCTCTGTCACCGTGGCAACAGGAGTCACCTCCACCCTCAGGCCTGAATGAGGAAGTGAGGTTGTGATATTAATAGTTGAACCGCTGTAGATTCATACTGTCAATCACATTATTCATACTAAAAATATGAAAATAAATAGTACTAGTACCTGTGACGGTCAGAGTTGTACCATGTAAAATACTTTTCCATTCATGTTTACTTGTTTTAAATGTGAAGCGGTACTCTGCTGAATCTGTGACTCTGAGGTCAGTGATTCTCAGAGTGGAGCGTCCCGTCTCTTCTACAGGGTACTCAACACGACCTTTATATCCAGAGTCTGACTGGAGGTCTCTGGGCTCTTGGTTAGCTCTCCATTTAAACCAGGATTTATAATAGAGTTTTGCATCTGGAGGATGACTGTGTGTGCAGGAGATGTCCACTGGTGTTCCTTGCAGGACACACATGGTTCTGGTGGGGTAGGACACTCTATGGCAGCTGTTTCCTTGGACACCTGAGAAGTATTTCAGAAATAGTGCCATTATAGCTGTAGTTTATACAGCAGAAATATGGTGGGAGTGGAAGAACATACGACTAATACTAATCAAGATCTCGATTCATACATCTGTGATCTCATTTCTAAATGACGATGATTCACGCGCTCCTATTCCCCTATGCATTCACTTCACGCTGCATTCATGTGTTCACTTCCTTGGCCCGCATCTTTAACTCCCGTCATGTGCGGCACTACAACTCCCAGCAAGCATTGCAAACGTTTCCCCCTCACGGCCACACGAAAGCGTCAGACGTGAATCTGTGTCAAGTTTTTATTATTAGTTATTTTTTATAAGCTGCTTCAACTTTTCCAGTAGAAAATAATCCGTTTATCATTCGTTCTTTTCATATTCAATTGAGAATTCAAAATCGGAAAATGAAAAAACGATTTGTTATTTCGTTGTTCGTTCATGAATCTGATACCGTGATAAAACAAATTACGGTTTGTTTTTCGTACTTTCGATTTAATGCTCAGATCAAAAATATGAAATTAATAAACGGGGCCACAGGCCGAACTTGATTTTAATATTTAATTTGTTCGATTTTTGTGACCCGGAAGTTATTGACTTCTTCGTGTGTTGCAGTTGATAAGCTTGGAGTTGACTTACACACTGAAGGAGAGTGGAGACGTTCGTATCCTTCAACAGCACATGAAAAGCTGTTAATAGAGTCAATGTAGACCCAGATGGACCTTCCTTGTCCATAATACTGTCCACTCTTGTACCAGATGATGGGAGCGTTAGCACACATGCTGTCACAATCCAGATTTATAAGCCGGTCGTCCCGACGAGACACTTTCACCTGGAGATCTGGGTCGGAGAACAAATGACACAAATGTAATACAACATAATTCTGATTAAATAGACACAAAAAAGCACACACACACACACACACACACGCACGCACGCACACTCACTCACTCACACACACACACCCCCCAACCCGGTGGTGCTGCGGGATTGTTGAGGGGGGAGGCGCCCCCCCCGGCGTCTGGGCCCCGGTGGCGTGTATCATAGATATAGAGCACGAGACGCCTCGTCCGCGTTGCTGGCCAACGGAGTGGAACGTCCGCACATGGCGGCCATCTTACTCCAGGCGGCTCGGTCACCATAACATGTGTTGTAGTGGTACACGTACTTTTAAATAACCATAACATGTGTTGTAGTGGTACACGTACTTTTAAATAACCATAACATGTGTTGTAGTGGTACATGTACTTTTAAATAACCATAACATGTGTTGTAGTGGTACATGTACTTTTAAATAACCATAACATGTGTTGTAGTGGTACACGTACTTTTAGATAACCATAACATGTGTTGTAGTGGTACACGTACTTTTAAATAACCATAACATGTGTTGTAGTGGTACATGTACTTTTAAATAACCATAACATGTGTTGTAGTGGTACATGTACTTTTAAATAACCATAACATGTGTTGTAGTGGTACATGTACTTTTAAATAACCATAACATGTGTTGTAGTGGTACACGTACTTTTAAATAACCATAACTTGTGTTGTAGTGGTACATGTACTTTTAAATAACCATAACATGTGTTGTAGTGGTACATGTACTTTTAAATAACCATAACATGTGTTGTAGTGGTACACGTACTTTTAAATAACCATAACATGTGTTGTAGTGGTACATGTACTTTTAGATAACCATAACATGTGTTGTAGTGGTACATGTACTTTTAAATAACCATAACATGTGTTGTAGTGGTACGTGTACTTTTAAATAACCATAACATGTGTTGTAGTGGTACATGTACTTTTAAATAACCATAACTTGTGTTGTAGTGGTACATGTACTTTTAAATAACCATAACATGTGTTGTAGTGGTACACGTACTTTTAAATAACCATAACATGTGTTGTAGTGGTACACGTACTTTTAAATAACCATAACATGTGTTGTAGTGGTACATGTACTTTTAAATAACCATAACATGTGTTGTAGTGGTACATGTACTTTTAAATAACCATAACATGTGTTGTAGTGGTACACGTACTTTTAGATAACCATAACATGTGTTGTAGTGGTACACGTACTTTTAAATAACCATAACATGTGTTGTAGTGGTACATGTACTTTTAAATAACCATAACATGTGTTGTAGTGGTACATGTACTTTTAAATAACCATAACATGTGTTGTAGTGGTACATGTACTTTTAAATAACCATAACATGTGTTGTAGTGGTACACGTACTTTTAAATAACCATAACTTGTGTTGTAGTGGTACATGTACTTTTAAATAACCATAACATGTGTTGTAGTGGTACATGTACTTTTAAATAACCATAACATGTGTTGTAGTGGTACACGTACTTTTAAATAACCATAACATGTGTTGTAGTGGTACATGTACTTTTAGATAACCATAACATGTGTTGTAGTGGTACATGTACTTTTAAATAACCATAACATGTGTTGTAGTGGTACGTGTACTTTTAAATAACCATAACATGTGTTGTAGTGGTACATGTACTTTTAAATAACCATAACTTGTGTTGTAGTGGTACATGTACTTTTAAATAACCATAACATGTGTTGTAGTGGTACACGTACTTTTAAATAACCATAACATGTGTTGTAGTGGTACACGTACTTTTAAATAACCATAACATGTGTTGTAGTGGTACATGTACTTTTAAATAACCATAACATGTGTTGTAGTGGTACATGTACTTTTAAATAACCATAACATGTGTTGTAGTGGTACATGTACTTTTAAATAACCATAACATGTGTTGTAGTGGTACATGTACTTTTAAATAACCATAACATGTGTTGTAGTGGTACATGTACTTTTAAATAACCATAACATGTGTTGTAGTGGTACATGTACTTTTAAATAACCATAACATGTGTTGTAGTGGTACATGTACTTTTAAATAACCATAACATGTGTTGTAGTGGTACGTGTACTTTTAAATAACCATAACATGTGTTGTAGTGGTACACGTACTTTTAAATAACCATAACATGTGTTGTAGTGGTACATGTACTTTTAAATAACCATAACATGTGTTGTAGTGGTACATGTACTTTTAAATAACCATAACATGTGTTGTAGTGGTACATGTACTTTTAAATAACCATAACATGTGTTGTAGTGGTACATGTACTTTTAAATAACCATAACATGTGTTGTAGTGGTACACGTACTTTTAAATAACCATAACTTGTGTTGTAGTGGTACACGTACTTTTAAATAACCATAACATGTGTTGTAGTGGTACACGTACTTTTAAATAACCATAACTTGTGTTGTAGTGGTACACGTACTTTTAAATAACCATAACATGTGTTGTAGTGGTACATGTACTTTTAGATAACCATAACATGTGTTGTAGTGGTACATGTACTTTTAAATAACCATAACTTGTGTTGTAGTGGTACATGTACTTTTAAATAACCATAACATGTGTTGTAGTGGTACACGTACTTTTAAATAACCATAACTTGCTCAAATTTCATCCGATTTTCAAACGGTTTGGTTTGTTATAAATGTCAAAGTGCACTGCATAATTGCATAATTAAAAATAATAATAATAATAAAAAATAGAATAAAGTTCTAAAATAGGTAGATTACACTATTTCCTATTACAAATCGGCTATAAGAAAGGCTGCATGTTGAAATCCCCCCCTGTACTGAGATCTTGCCTGGAGTAAGATGGCCGACCTGTGAGGACGTTGTAGACTCCGCCGTAACACATCAGTGTTCTATATATATCTATGACGTGTATCCTTTTTCCAACCCAGTTTAGACAAAACCACGCCCCCTTGCTAGTACGGAAGCCGCGTATGCCGACGCGAAGCAGCAGCTCCCCATACTTTACTGTGTAAAGTCATTTAGTAATGTTTATATTGTTGTGAGCGCATATGGCATTCTGATCACAAATGCGAAAAGACGGAGGCTATCGGCTATCGCATATCTTTAGTGTGTAAAGCAGTCAGTTTAGTAATGTTAATTTATTGGCATATACTGATAAGCGTAGTAGCACTAGTTTCTATTGGGGTCAGTCTCTATGGTAACGCGTAACCGACTAGGCTTCTGTACTGCAGAAGTGGGCGTGGTCTAAACTGGGTTGGAAAAAGCATACACGCCCCCCCCCCCCCCCCCAGCGTCTGGGTCCCGGTGCACCGGTTGCACCGTCGATAGTTACGCCAGTGGTGTCGGTTCACTTCATGTCTCGTGGATGTTTTACATTTCCACTCGCGACGTCGCTAGCATCCTAGCTCTAGAATGACGAGCCGTCACGTCATTGTGCATTTTACATGCAGTACCGGTTGTCACCACAAGAGTGGAGTGTTTACCCTTTTTGAATTTATTTTCATTGCTTTATTTACACACGTCATAATAAAGTTGTAAAATGTAGTATTTTATATAAACTTGTAGTAATATTAGAACAGAATATTACTATAACAGAATATTAGTAATGTAATAGGCAGAAAGGACGACGTCTGCTGCAGGCGGACCAAACCTTTGCTCATGCCCTATATTTGTTTGATGACTCTTTGTGCAGATAATAAACCTCTTCATCCGCATGCTGAGAGTCCCAGTCCTTCCTAGTCTAGCTAACACAACGCAGGTTACACCAGCAAGTGGACAAAATGATGAAGCGCACACAATGGACAACCCGGTATGATGCTTTTTCGTGCCGGCCAATCAGGTTCCAACTATGCTCCGCCGCAACAATCTCAGCCAATCAGTAGCCCCCATTTAAAATGCTTGGTCTAAATGTCGTTTTGTCTAGCACGAAAAAAGTAAATCCTGCTCCGGGACACAATTCAATAGATTAATGTTTGTGACTATGAGCACGAAAAATCGTGATACCGGGTTGAACGTACACACACACACACACACACATACACACATATACACACACACACACACACACACACACACACAGACGCACACACACACACACACACACACACACACACAGTTGAATAGACATTGTAAATCAAAGCGTACCTGTCACAGTTAAAGCCACTCCAGGGTTAGCAGTATGTTCCCCACCTGGTTGGTTTGTTTTGAACCTAAAGTTGTAGACAGCAGAGTCACTCTGTCTCAGGTCTCTGATACTCAGAGTACACTTTCTATTACAGCTGGACCCGATACAGCTGATCTCTCCACAGCTGGATTCAACACGACCTGTATAGTCTGCATCACTTAGAAGATCAACTGGTTTCTGGTTTCTGTCTTCTTTAGTAAACCACAGTGTTTCCAGGACTGTGGTAGAGAGGTCATGTTGTTTCTCAGGGTATTTAAAGGTACAGCTGATGTCAACCGTTGATCCTCTTAAAGAGCAGACATTACTAGATGTGCAAGTAACTGTCCAGTCATCATTACCCTGTAGCACTGCAAAAAACAAACACATCTCATTGAGAATGAACAAGACACAGAGGTTCAGCTGATGAAATGCATGATCACAAGATACATGAAGAGATGGAGGCTGTTGGGTGGAGCTGGAAACTACAGATACCTGCTGACCACTGAGCTGTGAGAGGAACATTCAAGAACATCATGTGAAACCAACATGATACAGCTAGCGATAGAGCTAGCGATAGAGCTAGTGATACAGCTGGCGATACAGCTAGCGATAGTTAGCATGGAGATCATCTCATATCTCATCAAGGGATGGAGAACATAATCTAAACTAAAATAAAAGGCAGGAAACCAATGTTGACTTCATTGTAGAATAAAATGTAAATCAACTAAACTTATTTGACTTAATCCACTGAATGCATATGAAAATACTTCAGAGTCATTAAAGTCCAAGTGTTTCATGGACCAAGTGCACAGTATAACACAGGGTCATTCTGAAGGCTTCCTATGGACATTTTTCCAAGGTGAGCGGTATGAGCAGATTTGGGAGGCTCTCTCTGCCAAGTTGGTGTTGGTACTTCCACATTCACATGCTGATGCTGAACGAGTGGTGGGCTGAACAAAACCAACACCGGAAACACTTTGGCTCTTGATGGACCCTTTCATCCATCATGAGAGTGAAGATGGCCTTCAGCCACCATGTTCCCTACCTCTGTTATCAAGGCATCCAAATCTGCCACAAACATCTACAACATGGAGCACCGTATGTAAACCAACACACACACACACACACACACACACACACACACACACACACACACACACACACACAGCTGATCAAGGGGCTGACTTGAGTCAATCCTTAACCCCATGCCCTATTAATGGGCCCAATTTTCTTTTAGACTCTAATCTGTCCTGAGGATGAATTTATTCAGCCATTTGTATTCATTTAAATGTTATAAATAAAACTATTTAATTTATTTGTCTTGTTTCATCAGATTTTCCAATTGTTTCATTTCTACTTGTGCTGGTCAATTATGAACAATATGAAACATTTCTGGAAACTGGTTTTTAAGTTGCATAAATAATTGGGTGTGGGAGAGGGGCCGCCGCTGCCAAAACACGTCATCTCACTCTGAACTTCTGGTGAAACTTTAAAGAGGAACTGAATAAAACCATCAATGTTGTATGTAATTCTGAGTTAACTAGCAACAGAGACATATTAAAATAACCAGAAGATTGTCATCTAAAACATTTCCAACACAACTTTGACTACAAGAGGCTGAAGTCATTTCTCTCCTCTATTGGTCTTCTTTACCAAACACAGCGTTGTAGAGGTTGAGTCTCTAGATGTCACATCTATTCACAACATGCGGTTTCACCCTCTCCTCATCCCAGTTGCTTGGGTGTTATGTTACCCATTGAAACAGTTCAACTCAATGTTCACAATGTAAATGTACCAACCTGGTAGTGACAGAAGGAAAGCCACAAATCCTCTTGCTGCTGTTGTAAGATTCATAGTTTGTTTCTCTCAGCGTGTTGTTCTAGAGATATCAGAAATACAGAAACATTATAGGGAGAAAAACATCATCAAAAACATCATCTGAAAAAAGTTAATAAAATGCATCTTACTGTAGAGGAGGGAGCTGGTCGGTCAGATAGCGTCCGTGGGAACTGGTAAGTCTGCTGCT
This sequence comes from Merluccius polli, assembly GCA_030340625.1. Lineage (NCBI taxonomy): Eukaryota > Metazoa > Chordata > Actinopteri > Gadiformes > Merlucciidae > Merluccius > Merluccius polli. The sequence continues at coordinate 79,484 of JAOPHQ010004273.1, read as the reverse complement.
TATGATGGTAGACACAAATTGTTCAATCACTTCCTTCCTCTTCACACAGTTGAGGAGGGAACTAGCTCTATATAAGTTTGTGGTTAGTAGCCTACACTGAATTCTATTTGATATTTTCAGAGAAATATGCAGAAAATAATAACCTAATTCTTTAGACCTTAACAGCGAAAGTCAAATGTTTGTTTCCAGTGAGGTTGGATGCTCAAGAGGTGTGAGCCATGACAATAGAAACATGTGATTAGTATGTACATGATACATCCATGTGAAATGAATGGAGGTTTTTACATCACTTCATTTGAACCTTCAGAGTCCAGTAGTCAAGCCAGTGTCCCTGAGTAAGTAAGACTTGGCATGATGCAGAAGGCAGCCAACGTTTTCAGAAATATAAAAGTCAGTGTATTTGGCGTACTTGATAACATTTCATGCAACATCCTCTTCAGCGAATGAATCAGCTGTTATTTGCAGCATCATCCAAGGTGTGGATGAAGACATGCCTACTAGATGTGAGGGCCAGTGCAGTAGAAGAGGCATTATCTGGTAAGTAGACAAAAACAAGTTGTATTTTTAATCAAACATAGCTTTTAAGTACACAGGAAATGAACACATTAATCATAACTTATTTCAGACTGTGATTCCATCAGAGAGGCTGTGTCCCCCTCAAGTGTGAGTCAGGGCCAGTCCAGTGACAGTGGAGGTGTGCAGATAGGAGTGATGCTATTAAATGTGCTGCCTTCAGAATGGGGTGCATATGGGTCCCAATTGTTTCTCCCTTTGTGCCCCCTTGGGTATTATGGTGTCATTATTTGGATGAAGGTAAGACTCGAAGAATGAATAAAGTATAATAGTAAAATTATTTATTACAAAGAGCAATCGTACATGCAATCCGGAGGAGGTTCATGAAGCCACTGACTCTTCTGTTTTAACTCAGAGTAGATATACTTTCTGAAATATGTGAGTGACACCTCCTCTTCCCGTCTCGGCAGACAGGCCCTTCTAGGAATAGCTATATGTCCACATCTTTATGCGTACCGGCCGTGGGGCCAAACTGCTGTTGGCAACAGATAGTGTTGTGCATAAACCACACTTTAACAAAATAAGAGACATCGAGAAAGACGAAGTTTCAAGACTTTCATTATCACTTGTAAACAAGTAACACCAAAGGCCCAGTTGGTTTGCTAAGAACTGATATTCTTGGCCCAGACTTCATGTTATATTTGCTCTCTTAGTGGTTTCCTCCATGCACTAACCAATCACATCCACCTATGCATGGTTTACTATTTGGTCCTAAAGATCAGGCTCCTCCCCTGGGGCCCTTTCCCAGCTCCCCACCAGCTGGACAGACCATTACACTTCTGCAGCACATGTACTTATGAGATAAAATGATCTACAAACGTTAACTAACGTCAACTAATTAAACATAAGTAAGTGTAACTAGAATAGAGAAAGAGAGACCGGAGGGTCAAGAGTGGGGTATATGCCAAGTCCGCCCACCACGTAGTTTGTGAGGTATCCCCTGGGGCTGATGAGACCTGCTCAGTATCTGAAGGGTAGACCGCTTCGTCACTCAACTCGAAGACGCATGTCCCTGAGCCTGCCGCCCGGTTCATAAATCACCGTTTCCACAAATCACGAATCGTGGAGCATTTTTATCGGTGACGTGTTTTTCGAGCGCGGCGTATGTACGGTGATGGTGGATCCGGATGGATCGGTTCCGCTTCAATGTGGTTCTTATCTGTGGGTAGTGGACGGGTTAGCGGCTCTGGTTCATGAGGTTGGGCCAGGGTGGCCAGGTCGCTCTGGATCTCCTTTTGGGTTGTGGCTGGTGCAGGTGCTGGAGTACAGTGGGTTAGCTGGAACCACACCTCTTCCCACAGACTTTCAGGGCTGTGGGGTGAGCAACGTTATTTGGAAAGGGCCGGTTCGACGCGGCTCGTCCCGCTTCCTTTTGTGTGCCTTGATGTACACCCAGTCTCCCACGTTCAGGTTTTGTCGTTCTGGAATGGGGGTGTCATCTGGAATCGGCTATGTAGTTTTCTATGGTGGCTTGTAGATATGGAGAGAACCAATGTTTTCCAATGTTCCTCTTCATCTCCCCCCTTGTATAGGCCTACATTAGGCCTATACAATAATTATATCAAGATCCCATATAAGGTAATTCGACTATGCTTCATATTACAAACTGAAGTCATGTCATGACAAAATTAGGGAAGCTGTAGGAGGTGCGTGCTGGTCTAGTGTTGTTAGAGGCTGTGGTGGGGACTGGTCTAGTGTTGTTAGAGGATGTGGTGGGGACTGGTCTAGTGTTAGAGGATGTGGTGGGCTGCAGGCTGCATAAGAAGAAGGGAGCGTGTTTTCAGACAACGCACCAACTTATTGGCGGTGTCCAAATCCTCTCCACCCTCAGGTGTTTGGCGACTGGCTCGTCTTACAGAGAGTGAGGAGATATATCTTTACTGGAAATGATTAATCTTTCTTTATTATCAGGATATGTACCACAGTCCTTTAAAGTAGCTGTAATTAAACCCCTTCTTAAAAAGCCCACTCTTGACCCAGGGGTTTTAGCCAACTATAGACCGATTTCTAATCTCCCCTTTCTGTCTAAAATTCTGGAGAAAGTAGTCGCCAAACAATTGTGTGACTTTCTACACAACAATAGTTTATTCGAGGATTTCCAGTCAGGATTTAGAGTTCATCATAGCACAGAGACAGCTCTGGTTAAAGTTAATAATGACCTTTTGATTGCTTCTGACAATGGACTTGTCTCTGTACTTGTATTATTAGATCTTAGTGCTGCCTTTGACACCATTGATCATAGTATTCTTTTACAGAGACTCGAGCATGAAATTGGCATCAAAGGAACCGCACTAAGCTGGTTTATGTCATCTATGGCCCTCTATCAGATCGTTCACAGTTTGTACATGTGAATGATGAATCTTCAATAAATACTACAGTTAGTCATGGAGTTCCACAAGGTTCTGTACTTGGACCAATACTATTTACTTTATATATGCTCCCTTTAGGCGATATTATTAGAAATCACTCCATTAACTTTCATTGTTATGCAGATGATACGCAGTTATATCTATCGATCAAACCCGATGAAATGAATCAATTATCTAAATTACAAACATGTCTTAAAGACATAAAATCCTGGATGAGCTGCAATTTTCTGATGTTAAACTCAGAGAAAACCGAAATTCTTGTACTTGGCCCCAAAAACCTTAGAGACTTAATGTCTACAGATATAGCTACTCTAGATGGCATTACATTGGCCTCTAGCACCACTGTCAGGAATCTTGGAGTTATCTTTGATCAGGATCTGTCATTTAATTCCCACATAAAGCAGACCTCTAGGACTGCCTTTTTTCATTTACGTAATATTACAAAAATCAGACGCATCCTATCAAAGACAGACGCAGAAAAACTAATCCATGCATTTGTTACCTCAAGGCTGGATTACTGCAACTCCTTATTATCAGGTTGTCCTAATAAATCCATTAAGATGCTCCAATTAATTCAAAACGCTGCAGCACGAGTACTGACAGGAACTAGGAAAAGAGATCACATCTCTCCTGTACTAGCTTCTCTGCATTGGCTCCCTGTAAAATTTAGAATAGAATTTAAAATCCTCCTCCTCACCTATAAAGCTCTTCATGGGCAGGCCCCTTCATATCTCAAAGAGCTCATAGTACCCTACTACCCCACTAGAACACTGCGTTCTCTGAATGCAGGGCTACTGGTGGTTCCAATAGTTTCTAAAAGTAGAACCGGAGCCAGAGCCTTCAGTTACCAAGCTCCTCTTCAGTGGAACCAGCTTCCAGTTGTGGTTCGGGAGACACCCTCTCCACATTTAAGAGTAGGCTTAAGACGTTCCTCTTTGATAAAGCTTATAGTTAGGGCTGGATCAGGTGAGTCCTGAACCATCCCTTAGTTATGCTGCTATAGGCCTAGACTATCGGGGGATTTCCCATGGTGCACTGAGTCTCTCTCTCTCTCTCTCTCTCTCGCTCTCTCTCTCTCTCTGTGTGTGCACACATTCATGTCCCATTAATGCATGTTACTAACACTTCTTCCCCGGAGTTCTTGTGTTTTCTCGTCTCGCAGGTTCTCATGGATCCTGGCGGAGCCTCCATGGTCCTGCTTGACTGCCATTGCTAATATCAGTTACCAGTTATATACAGTTACTGTTGTTGCTGCTCGCTGTCCCCCATCATTGGTGCTGTCTTCATCATCATGTTCATTAGTGTATTGATTGTAGAGATTGTAGTCTCTCTCTCTCTCTCTCTCTCTCTCTCTCTCTCTCTCTCTCTCTCTCTCTCTCTCTCTCTCTCTCTCACACCCCAACTGGTCAAGGCAGATGACCACCCACCTAGAGCCGAAGGGTCTGTCCAAGGTTTCTGCCTTTTAACAGGCAGTTTTTCCTTGCCCCCGTCGCCAAGTGCTTGCTCATGGTGGTACTGTTGGGTCTCTGTAAATGTTATTAGGAGTTTGGTCTAGACCTGCTCCATTTGAAAAGTGCCCTGAGATAACTTCTGTTATGAATTGGCGCTATACAAATAAAATTGAATTGAATTGAATATAGCAGGAGTTTCCCAGCCCTCGCTAAGCTGTCTAATGCCTGGCTGCAGTCCTTGCCGGTATCATCACTACACACACAGTACATTCAATTTGTTTCCATACACCGCTGCACAACAGTCTGTTTTCTGTTGTGTCTCATATCGGTTTGAACCAATATGAAGATGGACTTCCAATTCAACATTTCCATAGACTGAAATCACCATCTGATAATTAATTCAATTACGTAACCAGAAATGCACTCACCAATGACGCTGGTGATGCGCATCTCTAGAGGACTCAGTCAGCCTCAGCACCACCAGTTGGGCATTCACACTCTTTTATAGCGCTTGATTTTAGATCAAAATACTTCTCTGGTAGGCTACTGTGTGGGGAGAGAGACCTCTGATAACCTTTCGACTCTCAAATACATATAATAAACCATTCTAGACACGCGCAAATGCATAACTATAAAAAATGTGTACATGCTCAAAGTCAAGTTTGTTCAGCAGAGACTGTAATCCTACTGTGGCAAATTAACTCACCGAGTATTCGTCTCTTACATATAAGTCCTATAAGCATATATGTAACTGCTTTAAACCTTTTGATTCAGCATCAATTTTATTTCTACATTCATTATTCTTTCCATCCCTCTTTTACCCTAATTTAGTTTAATTATTAAATAACACCAGTGCCACTAATATTTAGGTTATTTTAGGAGAATGACAACTTTATTCACAACAGACTTACCATGCCCACCCAGTCAACACTAAACACAGATTTAAAGGGCTCTGCTCACCTTTGACCTATGGGCCCAGTTGACTGAGAAGACACGGCTTCGCCTGGAGTGAGCGTCCGAAGTCGGACCCTCCTGCTGGCTCGCCAAGTGACGTGTCTCAGCTCGCCGTTATAGTGGAGGTGCTCCATTTTAATAAAGGTAGGACTCGGAGAATGAATAAAGTATAATAGTAAAATTATTTATTACAGAGCGCAATCAATCATGCAATCCGGAGGAGGTTCATGAAGCCACTGACTCTTACGTTTTAACACATAGTAGATACACTTTCTAAAACATGTGAGCGACATTTCCTCTTCCTATGTCGATACACACTTGGGGTCAGGCTGTAGGGCCAGACTGCTGTGTCATGTGATTGCAGACAGCAGGACACAGCAGCCATTGTCTCTAGGTTTTAGACACATTTGAGAGGGGCTTCCTTGTGACCCTCTAAGTTAACACAAGTAATAAGTAGTTTGGTCATGCTGTATGTATAGGTTGATTGTTATTACGGAGGGGTGTTCTCATGATGGTCATTTTTATTACGTCAATCGCCAGGGAGAAAGTACACCACCTTTCGGGGTCTGAATAAAGCAGATCTTTATTCAGACCACATTTAACATTTAACGGTGCAGCTACCCTGAAATAAGCAGTCTGCTAGAAGGTAAACGGAGGTGAAATCACTGATGACCTCAGACCAATGTAGAAATGGTGTGATGTGTCATCGTTTGAATGTCTTGCTATATAACTCTGAAGGCTGTACCAACATTTTCAATGCAGGACTTTTACTTGTAACGGTATGGTATTACTACATTTTACTGAAGTAAAATATCTGAGTTCTTCTTCCACCGCTGCTTGTTTCAAAAAACAAGTGGACAGCGTGCTGTAGAGCAGCTGGACCACAGGTTCACATTACTGTACTGGAGAGGAGGTCGGAGGTCGACTGTTTAGCTTAAAACAATGTCATGGTTTTGGTGTTCCTACTTGTTCCTGGTTTATGTTTCATTATTGAATTTGTAATCCATTGCAATTAGGGTCGCCGTGGAAACAGGGCATCACTAGGCATCCCCTTCGCTAACCTCCTCCACCTGGAGATCCCTGGGTGTCCCCAGAGCGGTGGGGAGAGATCCCCAGATAATCCCTCCAGTGACGGGCCTGCAAACTGGGTCTGTCCTGCTGGGGCTCTGCCTGGTGCACCTCCAGAGGACAGCCACCAGAGGGAGTGTTTCAGTCTAGTCTAGCAGCTAGTCTACTGTTGTCTAGGTTGCTGGTCCCCGAGCTAAAGACTCTCTGTTCACCATCTAACCCAGTGGTTCCAAACCCTTTTTGGACCCCTGACCCCAGTTCTAGCTCTGAAAATGTTTGCGACCCCAAACTTTTGTGCATCTGCTCCCCCATATGCATTTTTTGGGGGAGTCCCCATATGCTTATCAGGTGACCCCAAGTGGGGTCCCGAGCACTGGTCTAACCCCTACCTGCTCCTTAATGACCTGTCTCTGTACTGTCTAACCCATACCTGCTCCTTAATGACCTGTCTCTGTACTGCCTAACCCCTACCTGCTCCTTAATGACCTGTCTCTGTACTGCCTAACCCCTACCTGCTCCTTAATGACCTGTCTCTGTACTGTCTAACCCCTACCTGCTCCTTAATGACCTGTCTCTGTACCGTCTAACCCATACCTGCTCCTTAATGACCTGTCTCTGTACTGTCTAACCCCTACCTGCTCCTTAATGACCTGTCTCTGTACTGTCTAACCCCTACCTGCTCCTTAATGACCTGTCTCTGTACTGTCTAACCCCTACCTGCTCCTTAATTACCTGTCTCTGTACTGTCTAACCCCTACCTGCTCCTTAATGACCTGTCTCTGTACTACCTAACCCCTACCTGCTCCTTAATGACCTGTCTCTGTACTGTCTAACCCCTACCTGCTCCTTGATGACCTGTCTCTGTACTGCCTAACCCCTACCTGCTCCTTAATGACCTGTCTCTGTACTGTCTAACCCCTACCTGCTCCTTAATGACCTGTCACCATACTGCCTAACCCCTACCTGCTCCTTAATGACCTGTCTCTGTAACGTCTAACCCCTACCTGCTCCTTAATGACCTGTATCTGTACTGTCTAACCCCTACCTGCTCCTTAATGACCTGTCTCTGTACTGTCTACCCTTCCTGCTCCTTAATGACCTGTCACCATACTGCCTAACCCCTACCTGCTCCTTAATGACCTGTCTCTGTACCGCCTAACCCCTACCTGCTCCTTAATGACCTGTCTCTGTACCGCCTAACCCCTACCTGCTCCTTAATGACCTGTCTCTGTACCGTCTAACCCCTACCTGCTCCTCAATGACCTGTCTCTGTACTGCCTAACCCCTACCTGCTCCTTAATGACCTGTCTCTGTACTGTCTAACCCCTACCTGCTCCTCAATGACCTGTCTCTGTACTGTCTAACCCCTACCTGCTCGGTAGTGTAACGTGTCGGTCTGCTTCACTGTCTAGAAACTCATAAAAACAACTTCCCAAAGATAATGTACTGCAGGAGTACAAACACACAGAAGGATTGCGCAACATCGCCTCGCTGCCAAACCATAGCAGAAGATGAACATATCTGTCCCGCGCTATCAGCTAGTTCCTCAATCAAGCCGATGTTATTTATAGTATGAAGCACATTTCATACACCTGTCTCTGTACTGCCTAACCCCTACCTGCTCCTTAATTACCTCGACACAATGCAACACAATGTGCGGTACGTTAAAAGGTGCTGTAGGTCAGATTTAAGTTGGAAAGAGAGAGAACAGAAAAGAGCAAGACTTGGAAAATAAGCAACCAACAAAAAAGTCCCTCTCTGCTCCCTTACACAGCAGACGCCTGTAATGTACGCAGCTCTTTAGGTTCCTCCAGATAGATTATGAAGCCTTGGCGTGACCGGTGTTGAGAGATCATGACTACAAAACCCCTCTGAAGGCTGTCCAGCCCTCACTGTAACTAGGGAGCGTTTTAACCCACCAGCCACCAACGATTAACATGCTTGTTTTAGCAAAGCTGCAGACTCAATACAGGGATCACTGGATTACGTATCCATGAGGATCCATTGTCAACCTCTTATTGCGTATTGATTCTGTGTGTATGAGGTTAAGATTTTGGCCATATCGCCCAGCCCTAATGGGAGGTGTGGCAACCACACAATTAATCCGATTAACCAAATGAATTAACCCAACACACACACACACACACCTGAACAGGTAGAAGTGAGGGGAAAAGTGTCGAGGAAAGATGTTGGGATGGATGGATCCTAATGATATATTTGTAATATTGACCCTGTAGGCCTACTGCACATCTGATAATGAACACTTGTGTCTTTGGCTTAAACCAAATGGTTGTACAGTACCCTAACCCTGCTGAGCCCCACGGGGCGGTTCAACTTTAGTGACGACAGTTTCCATGGAACTGTTTGCTTAATTAACTGGCTTAACTGGACTGCAACGGACAGTTCATTGAATTTTCACTTTATGCTTCACTTTGACTTCCATCACTGCTATGGCAGATACACTTTCAGATGAGTGTTAATCAAGCGTTAAAACGGTACAGTTCATGTTAAAACTACATGTTAAAACATGTTAAAAGACTACATGATCTACTTCCGCCTCAGTAGACTGATTGGTTGGATTTGTCGTTCATGTGCAGGTGTGGTGACATCACCTGACCTTCCGGCCAATCACAATACAGCTGCTTCCTGAAGCGTTTCTTCTTTTGTCATCCTTGTTATTTTAGTGTAGCAGATAAAAGATAAAAGATAATGATATTTGTGTACACTGGAAGGTAATTCGTTTAATGTGCCTAAACATCTGATAATAAATAGAAACCAGGCGCAGACATGCACCCTCTGCCGTCTGGTTGCAGGTACTGCAGGCACTACACACCATGTTCAGTTTGGCAGTTGTTTCTGGATGAACCTACCTGCTGCAAAACTGCAGCAAGTCAAGGAAAAGTGATGGGGTTTCCCCTTTCACTTTCCAGTTTGCCTGGACTCCACCATGTCGCCATTCAACATCCATTGAACACCTGCTGCAGAAAAACAAATCCAATAAACATAATTTTTCCCTTTGCTAATCTGTAGATGATCAACAGACCTTTATTGAAAACTGAACTATAACCGAGAATCTTTCTCTTCAAATGACATTACATTGTTGAACTGATAGACTGTAGAAATGCACTGTCAACATGCCCTCCGATTATCTGTAGAGGATCAATAGACATTTAGTGAACGCTGTACTACCAAGACCTCAACCTGCTGTTGTCAGGTTTTATGTTGGTGATAATCATGTGATACTTATTTTAATAATTTACGACATTCAGTAGACATTAATTTGAAATACATGTCTGCTATAAATAAAGTGAATCCACTCTGTCCTCCATCAGGTCTGGAGAGAGTGGAGGGACCTGTGTTCCCACCTGCATCCTACAACACAACTACTGTGGTGTTGGGGTCTGAACTTAGTCAATGGGAGTGGTTATTCACCTGGGTGAGTAAATGGGAGTGGTTATTCACCTGGGTGAGTGAATGGGAGTGGTTATTCACCTGGGTGAGTGAATGGGAGTGGTTATTCACCTGGGTGAGTCAATGGGAGTGGTTATTCACCTGGGTGAGTCAATGGGAGTGGTTATTCACCTGGGTGAGTCAATGGGAGTGGTTATTCACCTGGGTGAGTCAATGGGAGTGGTTATTCACCTGGGTGAGTCAATGGGAGTGGTTATTCACCCGGGTGAGTCAATGGGAGTGGTTATTCACCCGGGTGAGTGAATGGGAGTGGTTATTCACCTGGGTGAGTCAATGGGAGTGGTTATTCACCTGGGTGAGTAAATGGGAGTGGTTATTCACCTGGGTGAGTCAATGGGAGTGGTTATTCACCCGGGTGAGTCAATGGGAGTGGTTATTCACCTGGGTGAGTCAATGGGAGTGGTTATTCACCCGGGTGAGTCAATGGGAGTGGTTATTCACCCGGGTGAGTCAATGGGAGTGGTTATTCACCCGGGTGAGTCAATGGGAGTGGTTATTCACCCGGGTGAGTCAATGGGAGTGGTTATTCACCCGGGTGAGTAAATGGGAGTGGTTATTCACCTGGGTGAGTCAATGGGAGTGGTTATTCACCTGGGTGAGTCAATGGGAGTGGTTATTCACCTGGGTGAGTCAATGGGAGTGGTTATTCACCTGGGTGAGTGAATGGGAGTGGTTATTCACCTGGGTGAGTAAATGGGAGTGGTTATTCACCTGGGTGAGTAAATGGGAGTGGTTATTCACCTGGGTGAGTAAATGGGAGTGGTTATTCACCTGGGTGAGTAAATGGGAGTGGTTATTCACCTGGGTGAGTAAATGGGAGTGGTTATTCACCTGGGTGAGTAAATGGGAGTGGTTATTCACATGGTATCGTCTGCACCGACGGCTCCACAACTCTTTGGTCCAGGACCCCTTTTTCAGGTCTGAAAATCCTTGTGACCCCAACCTGCCTCTGCTTCCACATCGTTTTAACCCAACCAACTTCTGCCTGTTATATCACTGTCCCAGTGAATGTATGCACAACACGCCACACTAAGTGGTAGTAGTCCACCAATAGGCTAAGAGCTCTCATTGGCTCTATGTTATACAGTCTATGGTTGGGCTCCACCAATGAGCTTCACAGGCTGACATTAGAGGACACTTGGCATCTAAATACTGGCTAAGCTTTTTGAAAACTCAAACATCAACATATAACTTGGTGAGATCACATTCTTTGTGTAATTTAAGAGTTACGACTTTCTCAGGCAAACACAACCATAGAGGGGAACCACAACACAGTAAAAGTAGTAGTTTATTACATTTTATTGACATCATAAATCCAAAGAATACACAACAAATAACTAAATAAAGGTTAAATGAATGAAGGTTTATGTGTAAAAGCAGATCAACACAAACCAATGTTAGGATACACTGATGTATCCTCGGTGCCCAAGACGGTGCGCATTCTGCAATTGGAGCAGCGGGTACAATGCAGATCGAGGAAAACATCTAGAGATTTAGCAGGAAGAGTGAGGTGAAGCGCGGGAGACGGACTATTGGAACGCAGCCCTGGACAGCAGCAGAGAGCCAGAATGAGGGGAAGCCACAAGCCTTGAAAGGAGAACCAAACCCCCTCACCCACCATTCAAAAATGGTTTCAGCTTTGATCATTCAGGGGCCTTCCATTCAGCTTCAGTAAGGAGGAGGACAGGTGTGTCACATCGGCAGGTGACCGGGTAACCAACCAACCTGATCAGCCAATCAGAGGTTATGCATGCAATAGCACGTGTTTAACCCATAGAGGGACTCATCTATTGTTCTGCTTAACATTTAGGGGTGGGCTATATAGCTGTTCAGGCTGTCGCTGTCCTGCACAAGCCACTCCCACTCACTACAATCAGATTTGGGGGGGTGTAGCCAGGATGTTTGATTGTCGTTACCCGGTAACCCAAAAGACCAATGACAGGTAACGCAGTAGCATGCTATTGTACATTTTTAAATCTTCGGTCAGGCATGTGCATTTACACGCCTTCCACTAATGTTAACAATACCAATACAGCACTTTGGTGACATTTGGTCAAATGTCTGACGATTCACTGTTATGTTGTCCACTGAGCGACATACATTGATTTAAAAAAATAGGAAAATGCTATGTCACCTTTATTCACATTCATGGCAGGTGTGCGCGCCGCACGCTAAGTGCTCTTTGGCAGAATTGGTGCAGTGAAGTCATTTTGACAAATTATATTGGTAACAAATGTTTTAGTGAAGCAAGGACAGACGGTTACGATGGTTTGATCACCCAGACCGGTATTGTCCTTTAAGTGGAGATTTGGGCCAGGATGAATCCATAGCACTACTATGTAACCCACTACATCACTTTTCATCTAAAATAAGTTGTTTCGGGGTTCATTTGATGGTGCTGTACAACTCTGAGGTCTGGTCAGCGTCCCTGAAAAGAAGACAGATGCATTATGAACCTCAGTCACCCTGGAAGGCAGATTTTACACAGATTTGAGAAAGTAAGAGGCTTACTCAGGGACAGCGTTGGGTCTTTTAAAGTTGAACACGTGAAGGACCTGCTCTGTCTGATTGGACAGGGGAGTCAGCCGAACGGTGAGGCACTTCCTGGTTCTCTGAGTGAGAGACGTGGATGGAGACATTGTGAATGTCATCCTGTTCTTCTATTGGTTCTCTCTGTGCTGCAGGAGCCAAGCGATTGGTCAGAGATAAGTTTTCATACTCAGGATCAGGAAGTGGCTGAAGGGGAGAGAGGACAGAAGAGGACATTTAGAAACACTTTACTGTGTTAAAAGGCGGTCCTGAAGGTCATGTGTTTCTGGTTCATGTAGAGACCCCTGGTGGTGACTCGTGGTCCCACCATGCAGGCTGCTGTAGGATCACTTCAAGAGTCTCCTTCCTTAAACATATTCCTCTTTCTAATCACTGCTAGGTTCCCTCCAACAGTTGAGCTGCTTCTTAAATGTTGACAAATCAACAGCATATTAATTGGCTTGGATTAGACGTCATTACTTCCATTACTCCATCTTCTCATTCTGCTCACTGGCAGAAGTCTCTCCAGCTCCCAGTTTGTCCTCTAGACGTCACCCCAGATCTCACTCTTGATCTCACAAAAGAGAAATCTAGAAAAATGTGACTATTGGTCCGGGTTTTGTGTTCTCCAAATTGGACTAATTATAGTCATCCAACGTTTGCCTCACATTTCAGGTGGAGGTTGATCACTATCACCAATTCAATTGTAATGATTCATAGCGTGTCGTTGCTATTAATGACTTATGATTGCAATGCAAATATGGACATTTGTATACTTCTCTGACGATGTGTTGATGTAATACTTGGGTTAGTAATATTATTTGAAAGAGGCGTGGCTAGGTAGATGTCAATCAAGCATGCCACTCCCACACTGTCCTGATCACTTCTTCTTTCTAACATTTATTCATACTCACATTTTGGTATACGCACAATAAGACACTTAAACATGTTTTATATTTTTGGACTGGTTGTCAGAGTCTTTAATAAGAGAACATAGCTGAGGTTGATGGTTCCTCTTTAAAGCTCAGCTCTATTATTATATGTATAATATAAATTATACATGTATCATTATATGTGCATATTGGCAGAAAGGTCTCCTTGTGACAAGGCTAGAGTAACAAACAGCTAAAGAAACACTAGAAATGTCCACTGTGTGTCTTAGTAAAGGATGGGTTGTCTCTCACCTCCTCCCCGGTATCTGGCCTTCCTCGATGGCCACGGGCTTTTCTGGAAGCCCTCTTTCTTCTGGTGGAGACAACAGAGACATTAAGCAGAGAGAGAGAGAGAGACAGAGAGAGGGGGAGAGAGAGACAGACAGAGAGACAGACAGACAGTCTCACCTCATCCAGAGGAAGATGAGGAGGAAGGTGACCATGGTGACCAGTAAGACAGCAACAGTTCTTACAGCTACAGTTGTCAGTGATGATGATTTGTCTGGAAAACAGTGATTTAACGCTTCATTCATGTGAACTTTCCATGAGAAGGGAACCAAAACGTCAGCATCAGAAGTAATGTAGTATTATGATGAAGACATCTGTTTATGTTCATAAGACCGTCTAAATGTAACTGAAACACATCTCTAATTGATGAATAAATATTATGGATACTCAAATCAAACTTGGACATACAACAAGGTTGTGCTCCTACAGCACCAACGTTATGTCTAACCATAGATGGTGCTGTTACTGAACTTTTATTTGTGTTTGGTTGCTCTTTAAATAATTACCTGTCACATTAATGAACAACAAGGTGGAATTATGACGTCCGAATGCATTATGAGCTTGGCAGTAATAATGTCCTCCAAGCTCAGATGTGATGTTAGTGATGGTGTAGTTCTGTCCTGGTTCTCCCACTGAGTCTTCATGTTCCTTGAACCAGGTGTAGTTAGCTGCTGGGTTAGCATCACTGCTGCAGCTCAGAGTCACTGAACTGCCCTCCACTACTTCACCAGAGGGACTCACGCTCACTGAGGGGGTCTGTGGAGCGTCTGTTGACAGATACATTTAATTAGTTATTAAAAAGTGTATTAATAACATTTAGTTAAGTGTACACCCAAGCCTTCAAGCCTTATATTCAATCCAGTTAATCTTTAAAGAGTAACCAAAAACATGAATCTAACTGCAGTGACAGCACCACCTCTGGCTCAACAAGGTTACTGCTGTCAAGTGACATCACTGGCAGATTGTAGCCTCCTGAGACCATCCTGATCACAGTCAGTTTCTCTGAAGACCAGTCTGGCTTCGCTCCTGATGAAACCCACTTTCTAAACCCAATAAGTGGATGAACCAATCAGTGTTAGAGCAGAGTTTTACTTATTATTAGTTATTTCATCTGATTGGTTGTCTGAGTTTTTTGAACAACATAAGGCCGTTCCCATATGTGGAAATGAATTACTGCCCAGCCAGTCATGAGCTGGAGATCAGGAGATCAGGGTGGTCTCACGAGGCTAGGCAGATTGAGCCAATCAGAAACAGATGAAGTATGATGTAGGATACTCATGGTACATTGAACGGTGAGCGTCTCCTCAGGAGAGCGGAGGTGTGGGTAGTTTCTGACGGAGCAAGAGTAGCTCCCGGCATGCTGAGGACCGACAGGGTCCAGAACCAGCTGGTTCTCTGGGTTCTCAGACCCGGTCACAGAACCGTTGTTCTGGTACCAGATGTAGGAGGGCTTATCAGCCAGAGGACAACTGGTGATACAGGTCAATGTCACTCTCTGTCCCTCTGTCACCGTGGCAACAGGAGTCACCTCCACCCTCAGGCCTGAATGAGGAAGTGAGGTTGTGATATTAATAGTTGAACCGCTGTAGATTCATACTGTCAATCACATTATTCATACTAAAAATATGAAAATAAATAGTACTAGTACCTGTGACGGTCAGAGTTGTACCATGTAAAATACTTTTCCATTCATGGTGACTTGTTTTAAATGTGAAGCGGTACTCTGCTGAATCTGTGACTCTGAGGTCAGTGATTCTCAGAGTGGAGCGTCCCGTCTCTTCTACATGGTACTCAACACGACCTTCATATCCAGAGTCTGCCTGGAGGTCTCTGGGCTTTTGGTTAGCTCTCCATTTAAACCAGTATGTAGAATTGAGTGTTGCATGTGGAGGATGACTGTATGTACAGGAGATGTCCACTGATGTTCCTTGCAGGACACACATGGTTCTGGTGGGGTAGGACACTCTAAAGCAGCTGTTTCCTTGGAGACCTGAGAAGTATTTCAGAAATAGTGCCATTATAGCTGTAGTTTATACAGCAGAAATATGGTGGGAGTGGAAGAACATACTACTAATACTAATCAAGATCTCGATTCATACATCTGTGATCTCATTTCTAAATGACGATGATTCACGCGCTCCTATTCCCCTATGCATTCACTTCACGCTGCATTCATGTGTTCACTTCGTTGGCCCGCATCTTTAACTCCCGTCATGTGAGGCACTACAACTCCCAGCAAGCATTGCAAACGTTTCCCCCTCACGGCCACACGAAAGCGTCAGACGTGAATCTGTGTCAAGTTTTTATTATTGTTAGTTATTTTTTATAAGCTGCTTCCACTTTTCCGGTCGAATATAATCAGTTTATCATTCGTTCTTTTCATATTCAATTGAGAATTCAGAATCGGAAAATGAAAAAACGATTTGTTATTTCGTTGTTCGTTCATGAATCTGATACCGTGATAAAACAAATCACGGTTTGTTTTTCGTACTTTAGATTTTATGCTCAGATCAAAAATATGAAATTAAAAAACGGGGCCACGGGCCGAACTTGATTTTAATATTTAATTTGTTCGATTTTTATGACCCGGAAGTTATTGACTTCTTCGTGTGCTGCAGTTGATAAGGTTGGAGTTGACTTACACACTGAAGGAGAGTGGAGACGTTCGTATCCTTTAACAGCACATGAAAAGCTGCGAATAGAGTCAATGTAGACCCCGTAGGACCTTCTTTGTCCTAAATACCGTCCATTTATGTACCAGATGATGGTACCGTTAGCACACATGCTGTCACAATCCAGATATATATGCTGGTCGTCCCGACGAGACCAGAATTTCACCTGGAGATCTGGGACGGAGAACAAATGACACAAATGTAATACAACATAATTCTGATTAAATAGACACAAAAAAGCACACACACACACACACTCACTCACACACACAGACACACACACACATGTGACACACACACACACACACACACACACACACACATGTGACACACACTCACTCACACACACACACACACGTGACACACACTCACTCACACACACACACACACGTGACACACACACACACACACACACACACACACACACACCCCAACCCGGTGGTGCTGCGCGATTGTTGAGGGCCCCCCCCCCCCCCCCCCCCCCGGCGTCTGGGCCCCGGTGACGTGTATCCTTTTTCCAACCCAGTTTAGACAAAACCGCGCCCCCTTGCTAGTACGGAAGCCGCGTATGCCGACGCGAAGCAGCAGCTCCCCATACTTTACTGTGTAAAGTCATTTAGTAATGTTTATATTGTTGTGAGCGCATATGGCATTCTGATCACAAATGCGAAAAGACGGAGGCTATCGGCTATCGCATATCTTTAGTGTGTAAAGCAGTCAGTTTAGTAATGTTAATTTATTGGCATATACTGATAAGCGTAGCAGCACTAGTTTCTATTGGGGTCAGTCTCTATGGTAACGCGTAACCGACTAGGCTTCTGTACTGCGGAAGTGGGCGTGGTCTAAACTGGGTTGGAAAAAGCATACACGCGCCCATTGCACCGGTTGCACCGTCTTCATGCCCCCCCCCCCCCCCCCCCCCCCCGGCGTCTGGGCCCCGGTGCACCGGTTGCACCGTAGCGTGCGGCTCATGTGGGCAGGTGGGGCGACGAACCACCTACTTGCAAGAGCAGGCTCCCAAAAAAATAGTTCCTCCAAAAATCCTTGCTCCAGCTCCTTGAATCTATTTCTAATAATATTTGCATCACATTAACTATCTATAGTTTCTGTAGACCTTTACACTATTTTTGGTACGTTGACATCAAGTTTTGGATGGTGGCAATTCTACTTGAGCGTAATCTTTCAATGTTGGGGCGGTTCAACTCAACGGTCGCGCTCCTCCGTATGTTCATCACGTAACCCTGCAGGCTGCAATAGGGATTTCAACCCGCGCTAATAGAGTCCTATATGGTCGTCAACTTATCCGCCCCATAGTCAACTAGAATTACTCCGCCAATAGACCCTTTCATTGTTTGTAAACATTCCAAGCCACGAGAGTGCACACACGTCTTTTCGCGCCTAATGGGGTCAGAAAACAAAGTGAAGAACATGGCTGTCAACGATTCTCCTCAGAATATTTCCGAATATGCTCTCTCGTTGCCAATTAAGGACCGGGAACAATATCTCAACAAATTGGTATTGGCTGACGGCGATAGTTTGCCAGACCCAGCTTCCATTAAAGATTGGGTAGATGACAGTATGGCAGATATCCAGTGGCCAGCTATCCACTCAGTACGTTTACATGCACAGATTATATCGATTAAAGCCATAGCTCGTCTATGCTCCGCAACTGGAAAACTGCAATTGTCCGCGTATACATGGCGGTGAGTAAATCGATTCATTGGCCGAAGCGTGTAACGCCCCCCCGGTACGATAGGTGGCGCTGTGCCCATTTCAACTAGTGGTAATAGAGCCACCGGTTGACCCCTTTACGTCACCAGCAACAACAAACTCATTCGAGAAAGCGATGTTTCAGCAGACAGCTGTCAGTTCACTTCGGGTCCATATCATTTCTCCGACCTCTCGGTCGGAGAAATGATATGGACCCGAAGTGAACTGACAGCTGTCTGCTGAAACATCGCTTTCTCCTCCATGTCGCGTTTCAGTCTGGACTTCAGAGAGTCAAAGCCAAAGTTAATTTCCCCCAATTCCTTTTCCCCATGGGCGAGATAAACCCGACTAGGAGTCTTTACTTGTTGTGTACCAGAGAGTCGGAGAACCCGACGCAGTCTGTAAGATTCACAATATCAGAGAATACCGCCGTCAGTTCGGCCGCGGCGCAATGAATGAATAAAGATCGTAGTTATTTTACAACCTCGTTGATGAGCAACATTTAGAAAAACATGGCCTTTAAATTCAGCCTTGGGTTAAATCGAAGCGTAGTGTGTACTGAATGCACGTTGATGAAGATACACTCCTATAGGCACGGCACCGCTTCCTCCATCTTCTGCGCCAGCTTTTTAAATAAATTGCCGACCCAAAGTTACTGTACAGCTGTCTACTGAAAACATATTTCTCCCACCAGAACAGCCCTGAATGAATGAATAAAGGTCGTAAACACGTCGGGAGAAAACATTTATTTTGACAAGTCACTACTTTACAACCTTGTTGATGACCCACATTTAGAAAAACATGTACTTTTAATTCAGCCTTGGGTGAAATGGAAGCGTAGTGTCCGCGTGCTTCCACCTTTAATGAATGCATGCCATGCGCGCTCCCGCGGCCGGGACACAATTCGTATAGGGGGTAACTACATTCACCGGCTTCCTCCATCTTCTGCGCCGCCTTTTTAAATAAGTCGCCATTTCTCGTTATCCCTTATTCGACGGCGGCGACAACAACAACAACACGACTATCGTCTCCTTCTACTTCCGGTTCACGGCCCCGGGAAGAGATCTCGGGCATGCGCAGAACGCAATTCAACGCATAAACCAATTCGATTGGCTACATGCACGCTTAGTCGACTATGAATCGCATAATCTAGGGGTCTTAACCCGATAATGAGTAAGTCGACTCGAACCGATTATAGCTCGACTAAGGTGTATACATGCATCTTAGTAATCCAATCATAGTTTGACTAAGCCAATAAGTCGACTTTCTTGAGTGTCATGTAAACGTACTGACTCTTACCTATAGATAAACCGCCCGTATACTCGAGAAAGTCTATGCGCATACAAGTCGCTGGACGCCTATAGAGTCAGCGTCAAGGGAAGAAGACATGGTTGTTCAAGGCATGGGTGATCTACAACAAGGAGAAGTGCTACATTCACACGGCTAACTGCACCTGCATGGCGGGGTAAGTTTATTTATTTATTCTTAAACCAGTGGACATTGTCCTAATCTGGTCAACGCCACTGCTGGTCCTATTTTCACATCCAACAGCGCTACAGGTCGGCATTTTAGACTTTTTGTTTGGACTTCGTTAGTGGAAGTCTATGTGAGTAGGTGTTTTTCTGACCCCAAGACGCGTGCGCATATTTCTGTGACGTTGCACTCGAAGGGGTCTATACACTTCTTTACTGTATTATACAGCTCGAGCTAAAGATGATTCCAGACCTGGTTGGTGTTTCCATTGCACATACTAATTTGCCCGACATCGGCTGACATGTTCAAAGCTTCAAAGCACGTTCGGTATTTTTGTTCATAATTAGTTTAGTTAGCATCTATTAATGTAGCTCAAAAATACACATTAAAAAACATATTGTGGGCGTGGTCGGCCACACGGGTAGCTTCGCCCCACTGAAATTGAGGCTCACCGCACGCTACTGATAGTTACGCCAGTGGTGTCGGTTCACTTCATGTCTCGTGGATGTTTTACATTTCCACTCGCGACGTCGCTAGCATCCTAGCTCTAGAATGACGAGCCGTCACGTCATTGTGCATTTTACATGCAGTACCGGTTGTCGCCACAAGAGTGGAGTGTTTACCCTTTTTGAATTTATTTTCATTGCTTTATTTACACACTTCATAAAAACGTTGTAAAATTTAGTATTTTATAAAAACTTGTAGTAATATTAGAACAGAATATTACTATGACAGAATATTAGTATTGTAATAGGCAGAAAGGACGACGTCTGCTGCAGGCGGACCAAACCTTTGCTCATGCCCTATATTTGTTTGATGACCCTTTGTGCAGATAATAAACCTCTTCATCCGCATGCTGAGAGTGTCCCAGTCCTTCCTAGTCTAGCTAACACAACGCAGGTTACACCAGCAAGTGGACTAAATAATGAAGCGCACACAATAGACAACCCGGTATGACGCTTTTTCGTGCCGGCCAATCGGGTTCCAACTATGTTCCGCCGCAACAATCTCAGCCAATCAGTAGCCCCCATTTAAAATGCTTGGTCTAAATGTCGTTATGTCTAGCACGAAAAAAAGTCAATCCTGCTCCGGGACACAATTCAATAGATTAATGTTTGTGACTATGAGCACGAAAAAGCATGATACCGGGTTGAACGTACACACACACACACACACACACACACACACACACACACAGTTGAATAGACATTGTAAATCAAAGTGTACCTGTCACAGTTAAAGCCACTCCAGGGTTAGCAGTATGTTCCCCACCTGGTTGGTTTGTTTTGAACCTAAAGTTGTAGACAGCAGAGTCACTCTGTCTCAGGTCTCTGATACTCAGAGTACACTTTCTATTACAGCGGGACCCGATACAGCTGATCTCTCCACAGCTGGATTCAACACGACCTGTATAGTCTGCATCACTTAGAAGATCAACTGGTTTCTGGTTTCTGTCTTCTTTAGTAAACCACAGTGTTTCCAGGACTGTGGTAGAGAGGTCATGTTGTTTCTCAGGGTATTTAAAGGTACAGCTGATGTCAACCGTTGATCCTCTTACAGAGCAGACATTACTAGATGTGCAAGTAACTGTCCAGTCATCATTACCCTGTAGCGCTGTAAAAAACAAACACATCTCATTGAGAATGAACAAGACACAGAGGTTCAGCTGATGAAATGCATGATCACAAGATACATGAAGAGATGGAGGCTGTTGGGTGGAGCTGGAAACTACAGATACCTGCTGACCACTGAGCTGTGAGAGGAACATTCAAGAACATCATGTGACACCAACATGATACAGCTAGCGATAGAGCTAGCGATAGAGCTAGTGATACAGCTAGCGATAGAGCTAGTGATACAGCTAGCTTTATTGCTAGCATGGTATCATGCTATCATGGTATCATGCTAGTGAGCATGGAGATCATCTCATATCTCATCAAGGGATCGAGAACATAATCTAAAATAAAAGCAGGAGACCAATGTTGGCCTCATTGTAGAATAAAATATAAATCAACAAAATCACTTATTTGACTTAATCCACTGAATGCATATGAAAATACTTCAGAGTCATTAAAGTCCAAGTGTTTTATGGACCAAGTGCACAGTATAACACAGGGTCATTCTGAAGGCTTCCTATGGACATTTTTCCAAGGTGAGCGGTATGAGCAGATTTGGGAGGCTCTCTCTGCCAAGTTGGTGTTGGTACTTCCACATTCACATGCTGATGCTGAACGAGTGGTGGGCTGAACAAAACCAACACCGGAAACACTTTGGCTCTTGATGGACCCTTTCATCCATCATGACGGTGAAGATGGCCTTCAGCCACCATGTTCCCTACCTCTGGTATCAAGGCATCCAAATCTGCCACAAACATCTACAACATGGAGCACCGTATGTAAACCGAAACACACACACACACACAGCTGACCAAGGGGCTGACTTGAATCAATCCTTAACCCCATGCCCTATTAATGGGCCCAATTTTCTTTTAGACTCTCTAGTCTGTCCTGAGGATGAAGTTATTCAGCCATTTCTATTCATTGACATTTTATGAATAAAACTATCTTATTTAATTGAATTTGTCTTGTTTCATCAGATTTTCCAATTGAGGAGCTCTTTTCCAAAACGCAATAAACACCAAATTTTTAAAAAAAGAGTTTATTGTGCCATTTTGCTGTGCACTGAACCTATTCACTGCTCCATCAACATTTCATGCCAAATCGCTATATTTATTAGTTTAAATGTAGTTCAAGATGCCGTTTCAATCCAAAACGTAATAAGCGCCGAACCTATTTTGCCAAAACGCTATATGTACTCTCGACCAATCAGAATTCGGGAGCGTTTGACGCAATCGAGCGTGCGTCAAGTGCCGCCCCTAGCACACACAGGAAGCGTCGCGCTGCGGCGCGTAAACAGGAATACAGTCGTCTCGAAGAAAAGAAAGAAAAGAAGAAAGCGGCTTTTCGGCGGCACCTGACACTGTGACGCTGTGAAATAGGACTCTGGCGTGAAGTATAGCGGGGCGGCACGTCGACGCCCTGCCGCCGCCGGTGTGTGTGTGTGTGGGGGGTGTACATAGAAAATAATAGGGGCGGCTGTTTTGACTCGCGCCGTTCTGTGGCGGTTTGTTTTGGACTTGAGGCGATAAAGTTTACTTTGCTGTCTCGTCCTCAAAATGAATGAAATTATTGCTGTAAATACGTTTGATGGCGCCGATGAGCCAGTGAGGCCAACACCAGGAGGCAGAAAGCCTCCAGGATTATTAGCCTTGCCCTGCAAACTACAGTGCACTAAAGTACACTGAACATAAATGACGCAATACAAAAATGCACTCTACTGAGCACATTTTCTAAATGATTATTGACAAAAATGTACATGCCATGATTGCATTACCAACTTCTGATGGATTTATAGCATTTTGAAAAAAAATGGATGGATTTATAGCGTTTTGAAAAAAATAAAAATAAACTTTGAATTTATAATCAACAATACTGTTGTTTGATTTAACAATCATTGTTCAACATGTTCAGACTGAGCCAACAAACCATTTTAACAGGATAAATTGAATATTAACTAAATGTGTGGGTCTAGGTAAAAAAACATATTTTCCTGAAAACTGTCAAAATGGATTTATTGTGTTTTGGAAAAGAGCTCTTCAATTGTTTCATTTCTACTTGTGCTGGTCAATTACGAACAATATGAAACATTTCTTGAAACTGGTTTTTAAGTTGCAAAAATAATTGGTTGTTGGAGAGGGCCAAAACACGTCATCTCACTCTGAACTTTTGGTAAAACTTTAAAGAGGAACTGAATAAACCCATCAGTGTTGTATGTAATTCTGAGTTAACTAGCGACAGAGAAATATTATAATAACCAGAAGCAGGGCCGTGCAGAGACCCTTTGAGGGGCAGGGGCTCAAAATCAAAAATGGGAGGATTTCTATTGCGCGATTGTTGAGCGGGGGGGGGGTTGCTACCGGAGGATTTCTGTTGCGCGGTTGTTGACATTTTTATTGATTCACATTTTAATGTTAAATTGTTCATGTGTAATTTTACAACGCATAGAAAATTTAAATGACCGCTCAAAAGGGCACTTTGGTCCTTCAGAGGGAAAAGGGCAGGGGCTCGGGCACCCATAGCCCCCCCCTCTGCACGTGCCTGACCAGAAGATTGTCATCCGAAACCTTTCCAACACAACTTTGACTACAAGAGGCTGTAGTCATTTCTCTCTCTTCTTTACCAAACACAGCGTTGTAGAGGTTGAGTCTCTAGATGTCACATCTATTTACAACATGCGGTTTCACCCTCTCCTCATCCCAGTTGCTTGGGTGTCATGTTACCCATTGAAACAGTTCAACTCAATGTTCACAATGTAAATGTACCAACCTGGTAGTGACAGAAGGAAAGCCACAAATCCTCTTGCTGCTGCTGTAAGATTCATAGTTTGTTTCTCTCAGCGTGTTGTTCAAGAGATATCAGAAATACAGAAACATTATAGGGAGAAAAACATCATCTGAAAAAAGTTTAATATATTAATATATGAATGTTATGTTTGTAAGTAAAGCAATACAATTAAAGTTAATATAATGCATCTTACTGTAGAGGAGGGAGCTGGTCAGATAGAGTCTGTGGTAACTGGTTTTCCAGCTGTTTGTGATAGTTATTAGATAAAAATGTTCACTCACTTCCTTCCTCTTTACACAGTTGAGGAGGGAACTAGCTCTATATCAGATCGTTCACAGTTTGTACATGTGAATGATGAATCTTCAATAAATACTACAGTTAGTCATGGAGTTCCACAAGGTTCTGTACTTGGACCAATACTATTTACTTTATATATGCTCCCTTTAGGCAACATTATTAGAAATCACTCCATTAACTTTCATTGTTATGCAGATGATACGCAGTTATATCTATCGATCAAACCCGATGAAATTAATCAATTATCTAAATTACAAACATGTCTTAAAGACATAAAATCCTGTATGAGCTGCAATTTTCTGATGTTAAACTCAGAAAACCTTAGAGACTCAATGTCTACAGATATAGCTACTCTAGATGGCATTACCTTGGCCTCTAGTACCACTGTCAGGAATCTTGGAGTTATCTTTGATCAGGATCTGTCATCTAATTCCCACATAAAGCAGACCTCTAGGACTGCCTTTTTTCATTTACGTAATATTACAAACATCAGACGCATCCTATCAAAGACAGATGCAGAAAAACTAATCCATGCATTTGTTACCTCAAGGCTGGATTACTGCAACTCTTTATTATCAGATTGTCCTAATAAGTCCATTAAGACGCTCCAATTAATTCAAAACGCTGCAGCACGAGTACTGACAGGAACTAGGAAAAGAGATCACATCTCTCCTGTACTAGCTTCTCTGCATTGGCTCCCTGTAAAATTTAGAATAGAATTTAAAATCCTCCTCCTCACCTATAAAGCTCTTCATGGGCAGGCCCCTTCTTATCTCAAAGAGCTTATAGTACCCTATTACCCCACTAGAACACTGCGTTCTCTGAATGCAGGGCTACTGGTGGTTCCTATAGTTTCTAACAGTAGAACAGGAGCCAGAGCCTTCAGTTACCAAGCTCCTCTTCAGTGGAACCAGCTTCCAGTTGTGGTTCGGGAGGCAGACACCCTCTCCACATTTAAGAGTAGGCTTAAGACGTTCCTCTTTGATAAAGCTTATAGTTAGGGCTGGATCAGGTGAGTCCTGAACCATCCCTTAGTTATGCTGCTATAGGCCTAGACTATCGGGGGATTTCCCATGGTGCACTGAGCTCCTCTCTCTCTCTCTCTCTCTCTCTCTCTCTCTCTCTCTCTCTCTCTCTCTCTCTGCACACATTCATGTCCCATTAATGCATGTTACTAAAACACTTCTTCCCCGGAGTTCTTGCAGGTTCTCATGGATCCTGGCGGAGCCTCCATGGTCCTGCTTGACTGCCATTGCTAATATCAGTTACCAGTTATATACAGTTACTGTTGTTGCTGCTCGCTGTCCCCCATCATTGCTGCTGTCGTCATCATCTTCTTCATGTTCATTAGTGTATTGATGTAGTTCTCTCTCTCTCTCTCTCTCTCTCTCTCTCTCTCTCTCTCTCTCTCTCTCTCTCTCTCTCTCTCTCTCTCTCACCCCAACTGGTCAAGGCAGATGACCACCCACCTAGAGCCGAAGGGTCTGTCCGAGGATTCTGCCTTTTAACAGGCAGTTTTTCCTTGCCCCCGTGCCAAGTGCTGCTCATGGTGGTACTGTTGGGTCTCTGTAAATGTTATTAGGAGTTTGGTCTAGACCTGCTCCACTTGAAAAGTGCCCTGAGATAACTTCTGTTATGAATTGGCGCTATACAAATAAAATTGAATTGAATTGAATATAAGTTTGTGGTTAGTAGCCTACACTAAATTTTATTTGATATTTTCAAAGAAATATGCAGAAAATAATAACCTAATTATTTAGACCTTAACAGTGAAAGTCAAATGTTTGTTTCCAGTGAGGTTGGACGCTCAAGAGGTGTAAGCCATGACAATAGAAACATGTGATTAGTATGTACATGATACATCCATGTGAAATGAATGGAGGTTTTTACATCACTTCATTTGAACCTTCAGAGTCCAGTAGTCAAGCCAGTGTCCCTGAGTAAGTAAGACTTGGCATGATGCAGAAGGCAGCCAACGTTTTCAGAAATATAAAAGTCATTGTATTTGGCATACTTGATAACATTTCATGCAACATCCTCTTCAGCGAATGAATCAGCTGTTATTTGTAGCACCATCCAAGGTGTGGTGAGATGAAGGCCGTGGGGCCAAACTGCTGTTGGCAACAGATAGTGTTGTGCATTAACCACACTTTAACAAAATAAGAGACATTGAGAAAGACGAAGTTTCAAGACTTTTATTATCATTTTAAACAAGTAACACCAAAGGCCCAGTTGGTTTGCAAAGAACTGATATTCTTGGTCCAGACTTCATGTTATATTTGCTCCCTTAGTGGTTTCCTCCTCCATGCGCTAACCAATCACATCCACCTATGCATGGTTTACTATTTGGTCCTAAAGATCAGGCTCCTCCCCTGGGGCCCTTTCCCAGCTCCCCACCAGCTGGACAGACCATTACACTTCTGCAGCACATGTACTTATGAGATAAAATGATCTACAAACGTTAACTAATGTCAACTAATTAAACATAAGTAAGTGTAACTAGAATAGAGAAAGAGAGACCGGAGGGTCAAGAGTGGGGTATATGCCAAGTCCGCCCACCATGTAGTTTGTGAGGTATCCCCTGGGGCTGATGAGACCTGCTCAGTATCTGAAGGGTAGACCGCTTCGTCACTCAACTCGAAGACGCATGTCCCTGAGCCTGCCGCCCGGGTTCATAAATCACCGTTTCCACAAGTCACGAAGGTTAGGATGTGAAGCATTTTTATCGGGGACGTCTTATGTGTTTTTCGAGCGTGGCGTATGTACGGTGATGGTGGATGCGGATGGATCGGGTCACTCGGTTCCGCTTCAATGTGGTTCTTATCTGTGGGTAGTGGACGGGTTAGCGGCTCTGGTTCATGAGGTTGGGCCAGGGTGGCCAGGTCGCTCTGGATCTCCTTTTGGGTTGTGGCTGGTGCAGGTGCTGGACTACAGTGGGTTAGCTGGAACCACACCTCTTCCCACAGACTCTCAGGGCTGTGGGGTGAGCAACGTTATTTGGAAAGGGCCGGTTCGACGCGGCTCGTCCCGCTTCCTTTTGTGTGCCTTAATGTACACCCAGTCTCCCACGTTCAGGTTTTGTCGTTCTGGAATGGGGGTGTCATCTGGAATCGGCTATGTAGTTTTCTATGGTGGCTTGTAGATATGGAGAGAACCAATGTTTTCCAATGTTCCTCTTCATCTCCCCCCTTGTATAGGCCTACATTAGGCCTATACAATAATTATATCAAGATCCCATATAAGGTAATTCGACTATGCTTCATATTACAAACTGAAGTCATGTCATGACAAAATTAGGGAAGCTGTAGGAGGTGCGTGCTGGTCTAGTGTTGTTAGAGGCTGTGGTGGGGACTGGTCTAGTGTTGTTAGAGGATGTGGTGGGGACTGGTCTAGTGTTAGAGGATGTGGTGGGGCTGCAGGCTGCATAAGAAGAAGGGAGCGTGTTTTCAGACAACGCACCAACATATTGGCGGTGTCCAAATCCTCTCCACCCTCAGGTGTTTGGCGACTGGCTCGTCTTACAGAGAGTGAGGAGATATATCTTTACTGGAAATGATTAATCTTTCTTTATTATCAGGATATGTACCACAGTCCTTTAAAGTAGCTGTAATTAAACCCCTTCTTAAAAAGCCCACTCTTGACCCTGGGGTTTTAGCCAACTATAGACCGATTTCTAATCTCCCCTTTCTGTCTAAAATTCTGGAGAAAGTAGTCGCCAAACAATTGTGTGACTTTCTACACAACAATAGTTTATTCGAGGATTTCCAGTCAGGATTTAGAGTTCATCATAGCACAGAGACAGCTCTGGTTAAAGTTAATAATGACCTTTTGATTGCTTCTGACAATGGACTTGTCTCTGTACTTGTATTATTAGATCTTAGTGCTGCCTTTGACACCATTGATCATAGTATTCTTTTACAGAGACTCGAGCATGAAATTGGCATCAAAGGAACCGCACTAAGCTGGTTTATGTCATATCTATCAGATCGTTCACAGTTTGTACATGTGAATGATGAATCTTCAATAAATACTACAGTTAGTCATGGAGTTCCACAAGGTTCTGTACTTGGACCAATACTATTTACTTTATATATGCTCCCTTTAGGCGATATTATTAGAAATCACTCCATTAACTTTCATTGTTATGCAGATGATACGCAGTTATATCTATCGATCAAACCCGATGAAATGAATCAATTATCTAAATTACAAACATGTCTTAAAGACATAAAATCCTGGATGAGCTGCAATTTTCTGATGTTAAACTCAGAGAAAACCGAAATTCTTGTACTTGGCCCCAAAAACCTTAGAGACTTAATGTCTACAGATATAGCTACTCTATATGGCATTACATTGGCCTCTAGCACCACTGTCAGGAATCTTGGAGTTATCTTTGATCAGGATCTGTCATTTAATTCCCACATAAAGCAGACCTCTAGGACTGCCTTTTTTCATTTACGTAATATTACAAAAATCAGACGCATCCTATCAAAGACAGACGCAGAAAAACTAATCCATGCATTTGTTACCTCAAGGCTGGATTACTGCAACTCCTTATTATCAGGTTGTCCTAATAAATCCATTAAGATGCTCCAATTAATTCAAAACGCTGCAGCACGAGTACTGACAGGAACTAGGAAAAGAGATCACATCTCTCCTGTACTAGCTTCTCTGCATTGGCTCCCTGTAAAATTTAGAATAGAATTTAAAATCCTCCTCCTCACCTATAAAGCTCTTCATGGGCAGGCCCCTTCATATCTCAAAGAGCTCATAGTACCCTACTACCCCACTAGAACACTGCGTTCTCTGAATGCAGGGCTACTGGTGGTTCCAATAGTTTCTAAAAGTAGAACCGGAGCCAGAGCCTTCAGTTACCAAGCTCCTCTTCAGTGGAACCAGCTTCCAGTTGTGGTTCGGGAGGCAGACACCCTCTCCACATTTAAGAGTAGGCTTAAGACGTTCCTCTTTGATAAAGCTTATAGTTAGGGCTGGATCAGGCGAGTCCTGAACCATCCCTTAGTTATGCTGCTATAGGCCTAGACTATCGGGGGATTTCCCTTGGTGCACTGCTCTCTCTCTCTCTGTGCACACATTCATGTCCCATTAATGCATGTTACTAACACTTCTTCCCCGGAGTTCTTGTGTTTTCTCGTCTCGCAGGTTCTCATGGATCCTGGCGGAGCCTCCATGGTCCCTGCTTGACTGCCATTGCTAATATCAGTTACCAGTTATATACAGTTACTGTTGTTGCTGCTCGCTGTCCCCCATCATTGGTGCTGTCTTCATCATCATGTTCATTAGTGTATTGATTGTAGAGATTGTAGTCTCTCTCTCTCTCTCTCTCTCTCTCTCTCTCTCTCTCTCTCTCTCTCTCTCTCTCTCTCTCTCTCTCTCACACCCCAACTGGTCAAGGCAGATGACCACCCACCTAGAGCCGAAGGGTCTGTCCAAGGTTTCTGCCTTTTAACAGGCAGTTTTTCCTTGCCCCCGTCGCCAAGTGCTTGCTCATGGTGGTACTGTTGGGTCTCTGTAAATGTTATTAGGAGTTTGGTCTAGACCTGCTCCATTTGAAAAGTGCCCTGAGATAACTTCTGTTATGAATTGGCGCTATACAAATAAAATTGAATTGAATTGAATATAGCAGGAGTTTCCCAGCCCTCGCTAAGCTGTCTAATGCCTGGCTGCAGTCCTTGCCGGTATCATCACTACACACACAGTACATTCAATTTGTTTCCATACACCGCTGCACAACAGTCTGTTTTCTGTTGTGTCTCATATCGGTTTGAACCAATATGAAGATGGACTTCCAATTCAACATTTCCATAGACTGAAATCACCATCTGATAATTCATTCAATTACGTAACCAGAAATGCACTCACCAATGACGCTGGTGATGCGCATCTCTAGAGGACTCAGTCAGCCTCAGCACCACCAGTTGGGCATTCACACTCTTTTATAGCGCTTGATTTTAGATCAAAATACTTCTCTGGTAGGCCACTGTGTGGGGAGAGAGACCTCTGATAACCTTTCGACTCTCAAATACATATAATAAACCATTCTAGACACGCGCAAATGCATAACTATAAAAAATGTGTACATGCTCAAAGTCAAGTTTGTTCAGCAGAGACTGTAATCCTACTGTGGCAAATTAACTCACCGAGTATTCGTCTCTTACATATAAGTCCTATAAGCATATACGTATGTAACTGCTTTAAACCTTTTGATTCAGCATCAATTTTATTTCTACATTCATTATTCTTTCCATCCCTCTTTTACCCTAATTTAGTTTAATTATTAAATAACACCAGTGCCACTAATATTTAGGTTATTTTAGGAGAATGACAACTTTATTCACAACAGACTTACCATGCCCACCCAGTCAACACTAAACACAGATTTAAAGGGCTCTGCTCACCTTTGACCTATGGGCCCAGTTGACTGAGAAGACACGGCTTCGCCTGGAGTGAGCGTCCGAAGTCGGACCCTCCTGCTGGCTCGCCAAGTGACGTGTCTCAGCTCGCCGTTATAGTGGAGGTGCTCCATTTTAATAAAGGTAGGACTCGGAGAATGAATAAAGTATAATAGTAAAATTATTTATTACAGAGCGCAATCAATCATGCAATCCGGAGGAGGTTCATGAAGCCACTGACTCTTACGTTTTAACACATAGTAGATACACTTTCTAAAACATGTGAGCGACATTTCCTCTTCCTATGTCGATACACACTTGGGGTCAGGCTGTAGGGCCAGACTGCTGTGTCATGTGATTGCAGACAGCAGGACACAGCAGCCATTGTCTCTAGGTTTTAGACACATTTGAGAGGGGCTTCCTTGTGACCCTCTAAGTTAACACAAGTAATAAGTAGTTTGGTCATGCTGTATGTATAGGTTGATTGTTATTACGGAGGGGTGTTCTCATGATGGTCATTTTTATTACGTCAATCGCCAGGGAGAAAGTACACCACCTTTCGGGGTCTGAATAAAGCAGATCTTTATTCAGACCACATTTAACATTTAACGGTGCAGCTACCCTGAAATAAGCAGTCTGCTAGAAGGTAAACGGAGGTGAAATCACTGATGACCTCAGACCAATGTAGAAATGGTGTGATGTGTCATCGTTTGAATGTCTTGCTATATAACTCTGAAGGCTGTACCAACATTTTCAATGCAGGACTTTTACTTGTAACGGTATGGTATTACTACATTTTACTGAAGTAAAATATCTGAGTTCTTCTTCCACCGCTGCTTGTTTCAAAAAACAAGTGGACAGCGTGCTGTAGAGCAGCTGGACCACAGGTTCACATTACTGTACTGGAGAGGAGGTCGGAGGTCGACTGTTTAGCTTAAAACAATGTCATGGTTTTGGTGTTCCTACTTGTTCCTGGTTTATGTTTCATTATTGAATTTGTAATCCATTGCAATTAGGGTCGCCGTGGAAACAGGGCATCACTAGGCATCCCCTTCGCTAACCTCCTCCACCTGGAGATCCCTGGGTGTCCCCAGAGCGGTGGGGAGAGATCCCCAGATAATCCCTCCAGTGACGGGCCTGCAAACTGGGTCTGTCCTGCTGGGGCTCTGCCTGGTGCACCTCCAGAGGACAGCCACCAGAGGGAGTGTTTCAGTCTAGTCTAGCAGCTAGTCTACTGTTGTCTAGGTTGCTGGTCCCCGAGCTAAAGACTCTCTGTTCACCATCTAACCCAGTGGTTCCAAACCCTTTTTGGACCCCTGACCCCAGTTCTAGCTCTGAAAATGTTTGCGACCCCAAACTTTTGTGCATCTGCTCCCCCATATGCATTTTTTGGGGGAGTCCCCATATGCTTATCAGGTGACCCCAAGTGGGGTCCCGAGCACTGGTCTAACCCCTACCTGCTCCTTAATGACCTGTCTCTGTACTGTCTAACCCATACCTGCTCCTTGATGACCTGTCTCTGTACTGCCTAAACCCCTACCTGCTCCTTAATGACCTGTCTCTGTACTGTCTAACCCATACCTGCTCCTTAATGACCTGTCACCATACTGCCTAACCCCTACCTGCTCCTTAATGACCTGTCTCTGTACCGCCTAACCCCTACCTGCTCCTTAATGACCTGTCACCATACTGCCTAACCCCTACCTGCTCCTTAATGACCTGTCTCTGTACCGCCTAACCCCTACCTGCTCCTTAATGACCTGTCTCTGTACCGTCTAACCCCTACCTGCTCCTTAATGACCTGTATCTGTACTGTCTAACCCCTACCTGCTCCTTAATGACCTGTCTCTGTACCGTCTAACCCATACCTGCTCCTTAATGACCTGTCTCTGTACCGCCTAACCCCTACCTGCTCCTTAATGACCTGTCTCTGTACCGTCTAACCCCTACCTGCTCCTTAATGACCTGTATCTGTACTGTCTAACCCCTACCTGCTCCTTAATGACCTGTCTCTGTACCGTCTAACCCCTACCTGCTCCTTAATGACCTGTCTCTGTACCGCCTAACCCCTACCTGCTCCTTAATGACCTGTCTCTGTACCGTCTAACCCCTACCTGCTCCTTAATGACCTGTCTCTGTACTGTCTAACCCCTACCTGCTCGGTAGTGTAACGTGTCGGTCTGCTTCACTGTCTAGAAACTCATAAAAACAACTTCCCAAGATAATGTACTGCAGGAGTACAAACACACAGAAGGATTGCGCAACATCGCCTCGCTGCCAAACCATAGCAGAAGATGAACATATCTGTCCCGCGCTATCAGCTAGTTCCTCAATCAAGCCGATGTTATTTATAGTATGAAGCACATTTCATACACCTGTCTCTGTACTGCCTAACCCCTACCTGCTCCTTAATTACCTCGACACAATGCAACACAATGTGCGGTACGTTAAAAGGTGCTGTAGGTCAGATTTAAGTTGGAAAGAGAGAGAACAGAAAAGAGCAAGACTTGGAAAATAAGCAACCAACAAAAAAGTCCCTCTCTGCTCCCTTACACAGCAGATGCCTGTAATGTACGCAGCTCTTTAGGTTCCTCCAGATAGATTATGAAGCCTTGGCGTGACCGGTGTTGAGAGATCATGACTACAAAACCCCTCTGAAGGCTGTCCAGCCCTCACTGTAACTAGGGAGCGTTTTAACCCACCAGCCACCAACGATTAACATGCTTGTTTTAGCAAAGCTGCAGACTCAATACAGGGATCACTGGATTACGTATCCATGAGGATCCATTGTCAACCTCTTATTGCGTATTGATTCTGTGTGTATGAGGTTAAGATTTTGGCCATATCACCCAGCCCTAATGGGAGGTGTGGCAACCACACAATTAATCCGATTAACCAAATGAATTAACCCAACACACACACACACCTGAACAGGTAGAAGTGAGGGGAAAAGTGTCGAGGAAAGATGTTGGGATGGATGGATCCTAATGATATATTTGTAATATTGACCCTGTAGGCCTACTGCACATCTGATAATGAACACTTGTGTCTTTGGCTTAAACCAAATGGTTGTACAGTACCCTAACCCTGCTGAGCCCCACGGGGCGGTTCAACTTTAGTGACGACAGTTTCCATGGAACTGTTTGCTTAATTAACTGGCTTAACTGGACTGCGACGGACAGTTCATTGAATTTGACTTACTTTATGCTTCACTTTGACTTCCATCACTGCTATGGCAGATACACTTTCAGATGAGTGTTAATCAAGCGTTAAAACGGTACAGTTCATGTTAAAACTACATGTTAAAACATGTTAAAAGACTACATGATCTACTTCCGCCTCAGTCGACTGATTGGTTGGATTTGTCGTTCATGTGCAGGTGTGGTGACGTCACCTGACCTTCCGGCCAATCACAATACAGCTGCTTCCTGAAGCGTTTCTTCTTTTGTCATCCTTGTTATTTTAGTGTAGCAGATAAAAGATAAAAGATAATGATATTTGTGTACACTGGAAGGTAATTCGTTTAATGTGCCTAAACATCTGATAATAAATAGAAACCAGGCGCAGACATGCACCCTCTGCCGTCTGGTTGCAGGTACTGCAGGCACTACACACCATGTTCAGTTTGGCAGTTGTTTCTGGATGAACCTACCTGCTGCAAAACTGCAGCAAGTCAAGGAAAAGTGATGGGGTTTCCCCTTTCACTTTCCAGTTTGCCTGGACTCCACCATGTCGCCATTCAACATCCATTGAACACCTGCTGCAGTAAAACGAATCCAATAAACATAATTTTCCCCTTTGCTAATCTGTAGATGATCAACAGACCTTTATTGAAAACTCAACTATAACCGAGAATCTTTCTCTTCAAATGACATTACATTGTTGAACTGATAGACTGTAGAAATGCACTGTCAACATGCCCTCCGATTATCTGTAGAGGATCAATAGACATTTAGTGAACGCTGTACTACCAAGACCTCAACCTGCTGTTGTCAGGTTTTATGTTGGTGATAATCATGTGATACTTATTTTAATAATTTACGACATTCAGTAGACATTAATTTGAAATACATGTCTGCTATAAATAAAGTGAATCCACTCTGTCCTCCATCAGGTCTGGAGAGAGTGGAGGGACCTGTGTTCCCACCTGCATCCTACAACACAACTACTGTGGTGTTGGGGTCTGAACTTAGTCAATGGGAGTGGTTATTCACCCTGGGTGAGTCAATTGGAGTGGTTATTCACCTGGGTGAGTGAATGGGAGTGGTTATTCACCTGGGTGAGTGAATGGGAGTGGTTATTCACCTGGGTGAGTGAATGGGAGTGGTTATTCACCTGGGGTGAGTCAATGGGAGTGGTTATTCACCTGGGTGAGTCAATGGGAGTGGTTATTCACCTGGGTGAGTCAATGGGAGTGGTTATTCACCTGGGTGAGTGAATGGGAGTGGTTATTCACCTGGGTGAGTCAATGGGAGTGGTTATTCACCTGGGTGAGTCAATGGGAGTGGTTATTCACCTGGGTGAGTCAATGGGAGTGGTTATTCACCTGGGTGAGTGAATGGGAGTGGTTATTCACCTGGGTGAGTCAATGGGAGTGGTTATTCACCTGGGTGAGTAAATGGGAGTGGTTATTCACCTGGGTGAGTCAATGGGAGTGGTTATTCACCCGGGTGAGTCAATGGGAGTGGTTATTCACCCGGGTGAGTCAATGGGAGTGGTTATTCACCTGGGTGAGTAAATGGGAGTGGTTATTCACCTGGGTGAGTAAATGGGAGTGGTTATTCACATGGTATCGTCTGCACCGGCGGCTCCACAACTCTTTGGTCCAGGACCCCTTTTTCAGGTCTGAAAATCCTTGTGACCCCAACCTGCCTCTGCTTCCACATCGTTTTAACCCAACCAACTTCTGCCTGTTATATCACTGTCCCAGTGAATGTATGCACAACACGCCACACTAAGTGGTAGTAGTCCACCAATAGGCTAAGAGCTCTCATTAGCTCTATGTTTTACAGTCTATGGTTGGGCTCCACCAATAGGCTTAGGGCTCTCATTGGCTCTATGTTATACAGTCTATGGTTGGGCTCCACCAATGAGCTTCACAGGCTGACATTAGAGGACACTTGGCATCTAAATACTGGCTAAGCTTTTTGAAAACTCAAACATCAACATATAACTTGGTGAGATCACATTCTTTGTGTAATTTAAGAGTTACGACTTTCTCAGGCAATCGCAACCATAGAGGGAAACCACCACACAGTAAAAGTAGTAGTTTATTACATTTTATTGACATCATAAATCCAAAGAATACACAACAAATAACTAAATAAAGGTTAAATGAATGAGGTTTATGTGTAAAAGCAGATCAACACAAACCAATGTTAGGATACACTGATGTATCCTCGGTGCCCAAGACGGTGCACATTCTGCAATTGGAGCAGCGGGTTACAATGCAGATCGAGGGAAAACATCTAGAGATTAAGCAGGAAGAGTGAGGTGAAGCGCGGGAGACGGACTATTGGAACGCAGCCCTGGACAGCAGCAGAGAGCCAGAATGAGGGGAAGCCACAAGCCTTGAAAGGAGAACCAAACCCCTCACCCACCATTCAAAAATGGTTTCAGCTTTGATCATTCAGGGCCCTTCCATTCAGCTTCAGTAAGGAGGAGGACAGGTGTGTCACATCGGCAGGTGACCGGGTAACCAACCAACCTGATCAGCCAATCAGAGGTTATGCATGCAATAGCACGTGTTTAACCTATAGAGGGACTCGTCTATTGTGCTGCTTAACATTTAGGGGTGGGCTATATAGCTGTTCAGGCTGTCGCTGTCCTGCACAAGCCACTCCCACTCACTACAATCAGATTTGGGGGGGTGTAGCCGGATGTTTGATTGTCGTTACCCGGTAACCCAAAAGACCCAATGACAGGTAAAGCAGTAGCATGCTATTGTACATTTTTAAATCTTCGGTCAGGCTTGTGCATTTACACGCCTTCCACTAATGTTAACAATACCAATACAGCACTTTGGTGACATTTGGTCAAATGTCTGACGATTCACTGTTATGTTGTCCACTGAGCGACATACATTGATTTAAAAAAAATAGGAAAATACTATATCGCCTTTATTCACATTCATGGCAGGTGTGTGCATGCTAATTGGTGCAGTGGAAGTAATTTTGACGAATTATATTGGTAACAAATGTTTTAGTGAAGCAAGGAGAGACGGTTACGATGGTTGAGACCGGTATTGTCCTTTAAGTGGAGATTTGGGCCCAGGATGAATCCATAGCACTACTATGTAACCCACTACATCACTTTTCATCTAAAATAAGTTGTTTCAGGGTTTATTTGATGGTGCTGTACAACTCTGAGGTCTGGTCAGCATCTCTGAAAAGAAGACAGATGCGTTATAGAACTCAGTCACCCTGGAAGGCAGATTTTACACAGATTTGAGAAAGGAAGAGGCTTACTCAGGGACAGCGTTGGGTCTTTTAAAGTTGAACACGTGAAGGACCTGCTCTGTCTGATTGGACAGGGGAGGTCAAGCCGAACGGTGAGGCACTTCCTGGTTCTCTGAGTGGAGAGACGTGGATGGAGACATTGTGAATGTCATCCTGTTCTTCTATTGCTTCTCTCTGTGCTGCAGGAGCCAAGCGATTGGTCAGAGGTAAGTTTTCATACTCAGGATCAGGAAGTGGCTGGAAGGGGGAGGAGAGGACAGAAGAGGACATTTAGAAACACTTTACTGTGTTAAAAGGCGGTCCTGAAGGTCATGGTGTTTCTGGTTCATGTAGAGACCCCTGGTGGTGACTCGTGGTCCCACCAATGCAGGCTGCTGTAGGCTTCACTTCAAGAGTCTCCTTCCTTAAACATATTCCTCTTTCTAATCAATGCTAGGTTCCCTCCAACATTTGAGCTGGTTCTTAAATGTTGACAAATCAACAGCATATTAATTGGCTTGGATTAGACGTCATTACTTCCATTACTCCATCTTCTCATTCTGCTCACTGGCAGAAGTCTCTCCAGCTCCCAGTTTGTCCTCTAGACGTCACCCCAGATCTCACTCTTGATCTCACAAAAGAGAAATCTAGAAAAATGTGACTATTGGTCCGCGTTTTGTGTTCTCCAAATTGGACTAATTATAGTCATCCAACGTTTGCCTCACATTTCAGGTGAAGGTTGATCACTATCACCAATTCAATTGTAATGATTCATAGCGTGTCGTTGCTATTAATGACTTATGATTGCAATGCAAATATGGACATTTGTATACTAATCTGACGATGTGTTGATGTAATACTTGGGTTAGTAATATTATTTGAAAGAGGCGTGGCTAGGTAGATGTCAATCAGCGTGCCACTCCCACACTGTCCTGATCACTTCTTTCTAACATTTTGGTATACGCACAATAAGACACTTAAACATGTTTCATATTTTTGGACTGGTTGTCAGAGTCTTTAATAAGAGAACATAGCTGAGGTTGATGGTTCCTCTTTAAAGCTCAGCTCTATTACATGTATAATATAAATTATACATGTATCATTATATGTGCATATTGGCAGAAAGGTCTCCTTGTGACAAGGCTAGAGTAACAAACAGCTAAAGAAACACTAGAAATGTCCACTGTGTGTCTTAGTAAAGGATGGGTTATCTCTCACCTCCTCCCCGGTATCTGGCCTTCCTCGCTGGCCACAGGCTTTTCTGGAAGCCCTCTTTCTTCTGGTGGAGACAACAGACACATTAAGCAGAGAGAGAGAGACAGAGAGAGAGAGGGGGAGAGAGAGACAGACAGACAGACAGACAGTCTCACCTCATCCAGAGGAAGATGAGGAGGAAGATGACCATGGTGACCAGTAAGACAGCAACGGTTCTTACAGCTACAGTTGTCAGTGATGATGATTTGTCTGGAAAACAGTGATTTAACGCTTCATTCATGTGAACTTTCCATGAGAAGGGAACCAAAACGTCAGCATCAGAAGTAATGTAGTATTATGATGAAGACATCTGTTTATGTTCATAAGACCGTCTAAATGTAACTGAAACACATCTCTAGTTGATGAATAAATGTTATGGATACTCAAATCAAACTTGGACATACAACAAGGTTGTGCTCCTACAGCACCAACGTTATGTCTAACCATAGATGGTGCTCTTACTGAACTTTTATTTGTGTTTGGTTGCTCTTTAAACAGTAGTAGCAGTTGTAGCCTCCTGAGACCATCCTGATCACATGTCAGTTTCTCTGAAGACCAGTCTGGCTTCGCTCCTGATGAAACCCACTTTCTAAACCCAATAAGTGGATGAACCAATCAGTGTTAGAGCAGAGTTTTACTTATTATTAGTTATTTCATCTGATTGGTTGTCTGAGTTTTTTGAACAACATAAGGCCGTTCCCATATGTGGAAATGAATTACTGCCCAGCCAGTCATGAGCTGGAGATCAGGAGATCAGGGTGGTCTCACGAGGCTAGGCAGATTGAGCCAATCAGAAACAGATGAAGTATGATGTAGGATACTCATGGTACATTGAACGGTGAGCGTCTCCTCAGGAGAGCGGAGGTGTGGGTAGTTTCTGACGGAGCAAGAGTAGCTCCCGGCATGCTGAGGACCGACAGGGTCCAGAACCAGCTGGTTCTCTGGGTTCTCCGACCCGGTCACAGGACCGTTGTTCTGGTACCAGATGTAGGAGGGCTTATCAGCCAGAGGACAACTGGTGATACAGGTCAATGTCACTCTCTGTCCCTCTGTCACCGTGGCAACAGGAGTCACCTCCACCCTCAGGCCTGAATAAGGAAGTGAGGTTGTGATATTAATAGTTGAACCGCTGTAGATTCATACTGTCAATCACATTATTCATACTAAAAATATGAAAATAAATAGTACTAGTACCTGTGACGGTCAGAGTTGTACCATGTAAAATACTTTTCCATTCATGTTTACTTGTTTTAAATGTGAAGCGGTACTCTGCTGAATCTGTGTGTCTGAGGTCAGTGATTCTCAGAGTAGAGCGTCCCGTCTCTTCTACAGGGTACTCAACACGACCTTTATATTCAGAGTCTGACTGGAGGTCTCTGGGCTCTTGGTTAGCTCTCCATTTAAACCAGTATGTAGAATTGAGTGTTGCATATGGAGGATGACTGTATGTGCAGGAGATGTCCACTGATGTTCCTTGCAGGACACACATGGTTCTGGTGGGGTAGGACACTGTATTGCAGCTGTTTCCTTGGATACCTGAGAAGTATTTCAGAAATAGTGCCATTATAGCCGTAGTTTATACAGCAGAAATATGGTGGGAGTGGAAGAACATACGACTAATACTAATCAAGATCTCGATTCATA
Organism: Merluccius polli; assembly: GCA_030340625.1. Lineage (NCBI taxonomy): Eukaryota > Metazoa > Chordata > Actinopteri > Gadiformes > Merlucciidae > Merluccius > Merluccius polli. The sequence continues at coordinate 39,549 of JAOPHQ010004273.1, read as the reverse complement.
CATCTGTGATCTCATTTCTAAATGACGATGATTCACGCGCTCCTATTCCCCTATGCATTCACTTCACGCTGCATTCATGTGTTCACTTCCTTGGCCCGCATCTTTAACTCCCGTCATGTGCGGCACTACAACTCCCAGAATGCTTTGCAAACGTTTCCCCCTCACGGCCACACGAAAGCGTCAGACGTGAATCTGTGTCAAGTTTTTATTATTAGTTATTTTTTATAAGCTGCTTCAACTTTTCCAGTAGAAAATAATCCGTTTATCATTCGTTCTTTTCATATTCAATTGAGAATTCAAAATCGGAAAATGAAAAAACGATTTGTTATTTCGTTGTTCGTTCATGAATCTGATACCGTGATAAAACAAATTACGGTTTGTTTTTCGTACTTTCGATTTAATGCTCAGATCAAAAATATGAAATTAAAAAACGGGGCCACGGGCCGAACTAGATTTTAATATTTAATTTGTTCGATTTTTGTGACCCGGAAGTTATTGACTTCTTCGTGTGTTGCAGTTGATAAGCTTGGAGTTGACTTACACACTGAAGGAGAGTGGAGACGTTCGTATCCTTCAACAGCACATGAATAGCTGTTAATAGAGTTAATGTGTTCCCAGTAGGACCTTCCTTGTCCATAATACTGTCCATTCCAGTACCAGATGATGGGAGGGTCACCACACATGCTGTCACATTCCAGATATATAGTCCCGTCGTCCCAAGGAGACACTTTCACCTGGAGATCTGGGTCAGAGAACACATGACACAAATGTAATACAACATAATTCTGATTAAATAGACACAAACAAGCACACACACACACACACACACACACACACGCACGCACGCACACACACACATGTGACACACTCACACACACACACGCCCACAGTCCTCGGTGGTGCTGCGGGATTGTTGAGGGGGGAGGCGCCCTCCCCCGGCCGTCCTGGGCCCCGGTGACGTGTATCATAGATATAGAGCACGAGACGCCTCGTCCGCGTTGCTGGCCAACGGAGTGGAACGTCCGCACATGGCGCCATCTTACTCCGGGCGGCTCGGTCACCATAACACGTGTTGTAGTGGTACACGTACTTTTAAATAACCATAACATGTGTTGTAGTGGTACATGTACTTTTAGATTACCATAACTTGTGTTGTAGTGGTACACGTACTTTTAAATAACCATAACTTGTGTTGTAGTGGTACATGTACTTTTGATAACCATAACATGTGTTGTAGTGGTACACGTACTTTTAGATAACCATAACATTGTTGTAGTGGTACACGTACTTTTAAATAACCATAACTTGTGTTGTAGTGGTACATGTACTTTTAAATAACCATAACATGTGTTGTAGTGGTACACGTACTTTAGATAACCATAACATGTGTTGTAGAGTACACGTACTTTTAAATAACCATAACATGTGTTGTAGTGTACATGTACTTTTAAATAACCATAACATGTGTTTGTAGTGGTACATGTACTTTTAAGATAACCATAACTTGCTCAAATTTTCTTCCGAGTTTCTACGGTTTTGGTTTGTTTATAAATGTCAAAGTGCACTGGCATTACTTGCATGGATTAAAAAAATAAATTAATATATAGAATAAAGTTCTAAAAGAGGTAGATTACAACTATTTCCTATTACAAAATCGCTATAAGAAAGGATGCATGTGCTAATCCCCCCCTGTTACGGTGATCTTGCCTGTGGTAAGAGCCTGTGGTCGACCGTCTGCTGGATAAGTTGCCGACCTGTGAGGAAGTTGTAGACTCCGCCGTAACACATCAGTGTTCTATATACACTCACCGGCCACTTTATTAGGTACACCTGTCCAACTGCTCGTTAACGCAAATTTCTAATCAGCCAATCACATGGCAGCAACTCAATGCATTTAGGCATGTAGACATGGTCAGGACGATCTGCTGCAGTTCAAACCGAGCATCAGAATGGGGAAGAAAGGTGATTTAAGTGACTTTGAACGTGGCATGGTTGTTGGTGCCAGACGGCTGGTCTGAGTATTTCAGAGACTGCTGATCTACTGGGATTTTCACGCACAACCATCTCTAGGGTTTACAGAGAATGGTCCGAAAAAGAGAAAATATCCAGTGAGCGGCAGTTCTGTGGCGCAAATGCCGTGTTGATGCTAGAGGTCAGAGGAGAATGGCCAGACTGGTTCGAGCTGATAGAAAGGCAACTGTAACTCAAATAACCACTCGTTACAACAGAGGTATGCAGAAGAGCATCTCTGAACGCACAACACGTCGCCCATGTCATAAAGCGTCGCGCCATGTCATAAAGCGCGAATCATCTCAGACTGGTTTCTTGAACATGACAAAGATTCACTGTACTCAAATGGCCTCCACAGTCACCAGATCTCAATCCAATAGAGCACCTTTGGGATGTGGTGGAACGGGAGATTCGCATCATGGATGTGCAGCCGACAAATCTGCAGCAACTGCGTGATGCTATCAGTCAATATGGACCAAACTCTCTGAGGAATGTTTCCAGTACCTTGTTGAATCTGTGCCACGAAGGATTAAGGCAGTTCTGAAGGCAAAAGGGGTCCAACCCGGTACTAGCAAGGTGTACCTAATAAAGTGGCCGGTGAGTGTATATCTATGACGTGTATCCTTTTTCCAACCCTGTTTTAGACAAAACCACGCCCCCTTGCTAGACGGAAGCCGCGGTATGCCGACGCGAAGCAGCAGCTCCCCCATACTTTACTGTTGTAAAGTCATTTAGTAATGTTTATATTGTTGTGAGCGCATATGGCATTCTGATCACAAATGCGAAAGACGGAGGGCTATCGGCTATCGCATATCCCCCCCCCCCCCCCGGCGTCTGGGTCCCGGTGGCAACCGGTTGGCACCCGTCGATAGTTACGCCAGTGGGTTCACTTCATGTCTCGTGGATGTTTTAACATTTCCACTTCGCAACCGCCGCTAGCATCCTAGCTCTAGAATGGACGAGGCCGTCACGTCATTGTGCATTTTACATGCAGTACCGGTGTCGCCACAAGAGTGGAGTGTTTTACCTTTTTGAATTTATTTTCATTGCTTTATTTACACACGTCATAATAAAGTTGTAAAAATGTAGTATTTTATAGAAACTTGTAGTAATATTAGAACAGAATATTACTATAACAGAATATTTAGTAATGTAATAGGCAGAAAGGACGACGTCCTGCTGCAGGCGGACCAAACCTTTGCTCATGCCCTATATTTGTTTGATGACCCTTTGTGCAGATAATAAACCTCTTCATCCGCATGCTGAGAGTGTCCCAGTCCTTCCTAGTCTAGCTAACACAATGCAGGGTTACACCAGCAAGTGGACAAAATGATGAAGCGCACACAATGGACAACCCGGTATGATGCTTTTTTCGTGCCGGCCAATCAGGTTCCAACTATGCTCCGCCGCAACAATCTCAGCCAATCAGTAGCCCCCATTTAAAATGCTTGGTCTAAATGTCGTTTTGTCTAGCACGAAAAAAAGTAAATCCTAGCTCCGGGACACAATTCAATAGATTAATGTTTGTGACTATGAGCACGAAAAATCGTGATACGGGTTGAACGACACACACACACACACACACACACACACACACACACACAGTTGAATAGACATTGTAAAATCAAAGCGTACCTGTCACAGTTAAAGCCACTCCAGGGTTAGCAGTATGTTCCCCCCTGGTTGGTTTGTTTTGAACCTAAAGTTGTAGACAGCAGAGTCACTCTGTCTCAGGGTCTCTGATACCAGAGTACACTTTCATTACAGCTGGACCCGATACAGCTGATCTCTCCACAGCTGGATTCAACACGACCTGTATAGTCTGCATCACTTAGAAGATCAACTGGTTTCTGGTTTCTGTCTTCTTTAGTAAACCACAGTGTTTCCAGGACTGTGGTAGAGAGGTCATGTTGTTTCTCAGGGTATTTAAAGGTACAGCTGATGTCAACCGTTGATCCTCTTACAGAGCAGACATTACTAGATGTGCAAGGTAACTGTACCAGTCATCATTACCCTGTAGCCTGTAAAAAACAAACACATCTCATTGAGAATGAACAGACACAGAGGTTCAGCTGATGAAATGCAGTGATCACAAGATACATGAAGAGATGGAGGCTGTTGGGTGGAGCTGGAAACTACAGATACCTGCTGACCACTGAGCTGTGAGAGGAACAATCAAGAACATCATGTGACACCCAACATGATACAGCTAGCGATAGAGCTAGCGATAGAGCTAGTGTACAGCTAGCGATAGGAGCTAGTATACAGCTAGCTTTATTGTCTAGCATGGTATCATGCTATCATGTATCAGCTAGTGAGCAATGGAGATCATCTCATATCTCATCAAGGGATCGAGAACATAATCTAAAATAAAAGCAGGAGACCAATGTTGCCTCATTGTAGAATAAAATATAAATCAACAAAATCACTTATTTGACTTAATCCACTGAATGCATATGAAAATACTTCAGAGTCATTAAAGTCCAAGTGTTTTATGGACCAAGTGCACAGTATAACACAGGGTCATTCTGAAGGCTTCCTATGGACATTTTTCCAAGGTGAGCGGTATGAGCAGATTTGGGAGGCTCTCTCTGCCAAGTTGGTGTTGGTACTTCCACATTCACATGCTGATGCTGAACGAGTGGTGGGCTGAACAAAACCAACACCGGAAACACTTTGGCTCTTGATGGACCCTTTCATCCATCATGACGGTGAAGATGGCCTTCAGCCACCATGTTCCCTACCTCTGGTATCAAGGCATCCAAATCTGCCACAAACATCTACAACATGGAGCACCGTATGTAAACCGAAACACACCACACAACACACACACACACCACACACACACACACACACACACAGCTGACCAAGGGGCTGACTTGAATCAATCCTTAACCCCATGCCCTATTAATGGGCCCAATTTTCTTTTAGACTCTCTAGTCTGTCCTGAGGATGAAGTTATTCAGCCATTTCTATTCATTGACATTTTATGAATAAAACTATCTTATTTAATTGAATTTGTCTTGTTTCATCAGATTTTCCAATTGAGGAGCTCTTTCCAAAACGCAATAAACACCAAATTTTTAAAAAAAGAGTTTATTGTGCCATTTTGCTGTGCACTGAACCTATTCACTGCTCCATCAACATTTCATGCCAAATCGCTATATTTATTAGTTTAAATGTAGTTCAAGATGCCGTTTCAAATCCAAAACGTAATAAGCGCCGAACCTATTTTGCCAAAACGCTATATGTACTCTCGACCAATCAGAATTCGGGAGCGTTTGACGCAATCGAGCGTGCGTCAAGTGCCGCCCCTAGCACACACAGGAAGCGTCGCGCTGCGGCGCGTAAACAGGAATACAGTCGTCTCGAAGAAAAGAAAGAAAAGAAGAAAGCGGCTTTTCGGCCGGCACCTGACACTGTGACGCTGTGAAATAGGACTCTGGCGTGAAGTATAGCGGGGCGGCACGTCGACGCCCTGCCGCCGCCGGTGTGTGTGTGTGTGTGGGGGGGGGTGTACATAGAAAATAATAGGGGCGGCTGTTTTGACTCGCGCCGTTCTGTGGCGGTTTGTTTTGGACTTGAGGCGATAAAGTTTACTTTGCTGTCTCGTCCTCAAAATGAATGAAATTATTGCTGTAAATACGTTTGATGGCGCCGATGAGCCAGTGAGGCCAACACCAGGAGGCAGAAAGCCTCCAGGATTATTAGCCTTGCCCTGCAAACTACAGTGCACTAAAGTACACTGAACATAAATGACGCAATACAAAAATGCACTCTACTGAGCACATTTTCTAAATGATTATTGACAAAAATGTACATGCCATGATTGCATTACCAACTTCTGATGGATTTATAGCATTTTGAAAAAAAAATGGATGGATTTATAGCGTTTTGAAAAAAATAAAAATAAACTTTGAATTTATAATCAACAATACTGTTGTTTGATTTAACAATCATTGTTCAACATGTTCAGACTGAGCCAACAAACCATTTTAACAGGATAAATTGAATATTAACTAAATGTGTGGGTCTAGGTAAAAAAACATATTTTCCTGAAAACTGTCAAAATGGATTTATTGTGTTTTGGAAAAGAGCTCTTCAATTGTTTCATTTCTACTTGTGCTGGTCAATTACGAACAATATGAAACATTTCTTGAAACTGGTTTTTAAGTTGCAAAAATAATTGGTTGTTGGAGAGGGCCAAAACACGTCATCTCACTCTGAACTTTTGGTAAAACTTTAAAGAGGAACTGAATAAACCCATCAGTGTTGTATGTAATTCTGAGTTAACTAGCGACAGAGAAATATTATAATAACCAGAAGCAGGGCCGTGCAGAGACCCTTTGAGGGGCAGGGGCTCAAAATCAAAAATGGGAGGATTTCTATTGCGCGATTGTTGAGCGGGGGGGGGGGTTGCTACCGGAGGATTTCTGTTGCGCGGTTGTTGACATTTTTATTGATTCACATTTTAATGTTAAATTGTTCATGTGTAATTTTACAACGCATAGAAAATTTAAATGACCGCTCAAAAGGGCACTTTGGTCCTTCAGAGGGAAAAGGGCAGGGGCTCGGGCACCCATAGCCCCCCCCTCTGCACGTGCCTGACCAGAAGATTGTCATCCGAAACCTTTCCAACACAACTTTGACTACAAGAGGCTGTAGTCATTTCTCTCTCTTCTTTACCAAACACAGCGTTGTAGAGGTTGAGTCTCTAGATGTCACATCTATTTACAACATGCGGTTTCACCCTCTCCTCATCCCAGTTGCTTGGGTGTCATGTTACCCATTGAAACAGTTCAACTCAATGTTCACAATGTAAATGTACCAACCTGGTAGTGACAGAAGGAAAGCCACAAATCCTCTTGCTGCTGCTGTAAGATTCATAGTTTGTTTCTCTCAGCGTGTTGTTCAAGAGATATCAGAAATACAGAAACATTATAGGGAGAAAAACATCATCTGAAAAAAGTTTAATATATTAATATATGAATGTTATGTTTGTAAGTAAAGCAATACAATTAAAGTTAATATAATGCATCTTACTGTAGAGGAGGGAGCTGGTCAGATAGAGTCTGTGGTAACTGGTTTTCCAGCTGTTTGTGATAGTTATTAGATAAAAATGTTCACTCACTTCCTTCCTCTTTACACAGTTGAGGAGGGAACTAGCTCTATATCAGATCGTTCACAGTTTGTACATGTGAATGATGAATCTTCAATAAATACTACAGTTAGTCATGGAGTTCCACAAGGTTCTGTACTTGGACCAATACTATTTACTTTATATATGCTCCCTTTAGGCAACATTATTAGAAATCACTCCATTAACTTTCATTGTTATGCAGATGATACGCAGTTATATCTATCGATCAAACCCGATGAAATTAATCAATTATCTAAATTACAAACATGTCTTAAAGACATAAAATCCTGTATGAGCTGCAATTTTCTGATGTTAAACTCAGAAAACCTTAGAGACTCAATGTCTACAGATATAGCTACTCTAGATGGCATTACCTTGGCCTCTAGTACCACTGTCAGGAATCTTGGAGTTATCTTTGATCAGGATCTGTCATCTAATTCCCACATAAAGCAGACCTCTAGGACTGCCTTTTTTCATTTACGTAATATTACAAACATCAGACGCATCCTATCAAAGACAGATGCAGAAAAACTAATCCATGCATTTGTTACCTCAAGGCTGGATTACTGCAACTCTTTATTATCAGATTGTCCTAATAAGTCCATTAAGACGCTCCAATTAATTCAAAACGCTGCAGCACGAGTACTGACAGGAACTAGGAAAAGAGATCACATCTCTCCTGTACTAGCTTCTCTGCATTGGCTCCCTGTAAAATTTAGAATAGAATTTAAAATCCTCCTCCTCACCTATAAAGCTCTTCATGGGCAGGCCCCTTCTTATCTCAAAGAGCTTATAGTACCCTATTACCCCACTAGAACACTGCGTTCTCTGAATGCAGGGCTACTGGTGGTTCCTATAGTTTCTAACAGTAGAACAGGAGCCAGAGCCTTCAGTTACCAAGCTCCTCTTCAGTGGAACCAGCTTCCAGTTGTGGTTCGGGAGGCAGACACCCTCTCCACATTTAAGAGTAGGCTTAAGACGTTCCTCTTTGATAAAGCTTATAGTTAGGGCTGGATCAGGTGAGTCCTGAACCATCCCTTAGTTATGCTGCTATAGGCCTAGACTATCGGGGGATTTCCCATGGTGCACTGAGCTCCTCTCTCTCTCTCTCTCTCTCTCTCTCTCTCTCTCTCTCTCTCTCTCTCTCTCTCTGCACACATTCATGTCCCATTAATGCATGTTACTAAAACACTTCTTCCCCGGAGTTCTTGCAGGTTCTCATGGATCCTGGCGGAGCCTCCATGGTCCTGCTTGACTGCCATTGCTAATATCAGTTACCAGTTATATACAGTTACTGTTGTTGCTGCTCGCTGTCCCCCATCATTGCTGCTGTCGTCATCATCTTCTTCATGTTCATTAGTGTATTGATGTAGTTCTCTCTCTCTCTCTCTCTCTCTCTCTCTCTCTCTCTCTCTCTCTCTCTCTCTCTCTCTCTCTCTCTCTCTCACCCCAACTGGTCAAGGCAGATGACCACCCACCTAGAGCCGAAGGGTCTGTCCGAGGATTCTGCCTTTTAACAGGCAGTTTTTCCTTGCCCCCGTGCCAAGTGCTGCTCATGGTGGTACTGTTGGGTCTCTGTAAATGTTATTAGGAGTTTGGTCTAGACCTGCTCCACTTGAAAAGTGCCCTGAGATAACTTCTGTTATGAATTGGCGCTATACAAATAAAATTGAATTGAATTGAATATAAGTTTGTGGTTAGTAGCCTACACTAAATTTTATTTGATATTTTCAAAGAAATATGCAGAAAATAATAACCTAATTATTTAGACCTTAACAGTGAAAGTCAAATGTTTGTTTCCAGTGAGGTTGGACGCTCAAGAGGTGTAAGCCATGACAATAGAAACATGTGATTAGTATGTACATGATACATCCATGTGAAATGAATGGAGGTTTTTACATCACTTCATTTGAACCTTCAGAGTCCAGTAGTCAAGCCAGTGTCCCTGAGTAAGTAAGACTTGGCATGATGCAGAAGGCAGCCAACGTTTTCAGAAATATAAAAGTCATTGTATTTGGCATACTTGATAACATTTCATGCAACATCCTCTTCAGCGAATGAATCAGCTGTTATTTGTAGCACCATCCAAGGTGTGGTGAGATGAAGGCCGTGGGGCCAAACTGCTGTTGGCAACAGATAGTGTTGTGCATTAACCACACTTTAACAAAATAAGAGACATTGAGAAAGACGAAGTTTCAAGACTTTTATTATCATTTTAAACAAGTAACACCAAAGGCCCAGTTGGTTTGCAAAGAACTGATATTCTTGGTCCAGACTTCATGTTATATTTGCTCCCTTAGTGGTTTCCTCCTCCATGCGCTAACCAATCACATCCACCTATGCATGGTTTACTATTTGGTCCTAAAGATCAGGCTCCTCCCCTGGGGCCCTTTCCCAGCTCCCCACCAGCTGGACAGACCATTACACTTCTGCAGCACATGTACTTATGAGATAAAATGATCTACAAACGTTAACTAATGTCAACTAATTAAACATAAGTAAGTGTAACTAGAATAGAGAAAGAGAGACCGGAGGGTCAAGAGTGGGGTATATGCCAAGTCCGCCCACCATGTAGTTTGTGAGGTATCCCCTGGGGCTGATGAGACCTGCTCAGTATCTGAAGGGTAGACCGCTTCGTCACTCAACTCGAAGACGCATGTCCCTGAGCCTGCCGCCCGGGTTCATAAATCACCGTTTCCACAAGTCACGAAGGTTAGGATGTGAAGCATTTTTATCGGGGACGTCTTATGTGTTTTTCGAGCGTGGCGTATGTACGGTGATGGTGGATGCGGATGGATCGGGTCACTCGGTTCCGCTTCAATGTGGTTCTTATCTGTGGGTAGTGGACGGGTTAGCGGCTCTGGTTCATGAGGTTGGGCCAGGGTGGCCAGGTCGCTCTGGATCTCCTTTTGGGTTGTGGCTGGTGCAGGTGCTGGACTACAGTGGGTTAGCTGGAACCACACCTCTTCCCACAGACTCTCAGGGCTGTGGGGTGAGCAACGTTATTTGGAAAGGGCCGGTTCGACGCGGCTCGTCCCGCTTCCTTTTGTGTGCCTTAATGTACACCCAGTCTCCCACGTTCAGGTTTTGTCGTTCTGGAATGGGGGTGTCATCTGGAATCGGCTATGTAGTTTTCTATGGTGGCTTGTAGATATGGAGAGAACCAATGTTTTCCAATGTTCCTCTTCATCTCCCCCCTTGTATAGGCCTACATTAGGCCTATACAATAATTATATCAAGATCCCATATAAGGTAATTCGACTATGCTTCATATTACAAACTGAAGTCATGTCATGACAAAATTAGGGAAGCTGTAGGAGGTGCGTGCTGGTCTAGTGTTGTTAGAGGCTGTGGTGGGGACTGGTCTAGTGTTGTTAGAGGATGTGGTGGGGACTGGTCTAGTGTTAGAGGATGTGGTGGGGCTGCAGGCTGCATAAGAAGAAGGGAGCGTGTTTTCAGACAACGCACCAACATATTGGCGGTGTCCAAATCCTCTCCACCCTCAGGTGTTTGGCGACTGGCTCGTCTTACAGAGAGTGAGGAGATATATCTTTACTGGAAATGATTAATCTTTCTTTATTATCAGGATATGTACCACAGTCCTTTAAAGTAGCTGTAATTAAACCCCTTCTTAAAAAGCCCACTCTTGACCCTGGGGTTTTAGCCAACTATAGACCGATTTCTAATCTCCCCTTTCTGTCTAAAATTCTGGAGAAAGTAGTCGCCAAACAATTGTGTGACTTTCTACACAACAATAGTTTATTCGAGGATTTCCAGTCAGGATTTAGAGTTCATCATAGCACAGAGACAGCTCTGGTTAAAGTTAATAATGACCTTTTGATTGCTTCTGACAATGGACTTGTCTCTGTACTTGTATTATTAGATCTTAGTGCTGCCTTTGACACCATTGATCATAGTATTCTTTTACAGAGACTCGAGCATGAAATTGGCATCAAAGGAACCGCACTAAGCTGGTTTATGTCATATCTATCAGATCGTTCACAGTTTGTACATGTGAATGATGAATCTTCAATAAATACTACAGTTAGTCATGGAGTTCCACAAGGTTCTGTACTTGGACCAATACTATTTACTTTATATATGCTCCCTTTAGGCGATATTATTAGAAATCACTCCATTAACTTTCATTGTTATGCAGATGATACGCAGTTATATCTATCGATCAAACCCGATGAAATGAATCAATTATCTAAATTACAAACATGTCTTAAAGACATAAAATCCTGGATGAGCTGCAATTTTCTGATGTTAAACTCAGAGAAAACCGAAATTCTTGTACTTGGCCCCAAAAACCTTAGAGACTTAATGTCTACAGATATAGCTACTCTATATGGCATTACATTGGCCTCTAGCACCACTGTCAGGAATCTTGGAGTTATCTTTGATCAGGATCTGTCATTTAATTCCCACATAAAGCAGACCTCTAGGACTGCCTTTTTTCATTTACGTAATATTACAAAAATCAGACGCATCCTATCAAAGACAGACGCAGAAAAACTAATCCATGCATTTGTTACCTCAAGGCTGGATTACTGCAACTCCTTATTATCAGGTTGTCCTAATAAATCCATTAAGATGCTCCAATTAATTCAAAACGCTGCAGCACGAGTACTGACAGGAACTAGGAAAAGAGATCACATCTCTCCTGTACTAGCTTCTCTGCATTGGCTCCCTGTAAAATTTAGAATAGAATTTAAAATCCTCCTCCTCACCTATAAAGCTCTTCATGGGCAGGCCCCTTCATATCTCAAAGAGCTCATAGTACCCTACTACCCCACTAGAACACTGCGTTCTCTGAATGCAGGGCTACTGGTGGTTCCAATAGTTTCTAAAAGTAGAACCGGAGCCAGAGCCTTCAGTTACCAAGCTCCTCTTCAGTGGAACCAGCTTCCAGTTGTGGTTCGGGAGGCAGACACCCTCTCCACATTTAAGAGTAGGCTTAAGACGTTCCTCTTTGATAAAGCTTATAGTTAGGGCTGGATCAGGCGAGTCCTGAACCATCCCTTAGTTATGCTGCTATAGGCCTAGACTATCGGGGGATTTCCCTTGGTGCACTGCTCTCTCTCTCTCTGTGCACACATTCATGTCCCATTAATGCATGTTACTAACACTTCTTCCCCGGAGTTCTTGTGTTTTCTCGTCTCGCAGGTTCTCATGGATCCTGGCGGAGCCTCCATGGTCCTGCTTGACTGCCATTGCTAATATCAGTTACCAGTTATATACAGTTACTGTTGTTGCTGCTCGCTGTCCCCCATCATTGGTGCTGTCTTCATCATCATGTTCATTAGTGTATTGATTGTAGAGATTGTAGTCTCTCTCTCTCTCTCTCTCTCTCTCTCTCTCTCTCTCTCTCTCTCTCTCTCTCTCTCTCTCTCACACCCCAACTGGTCAAGGCAGATGACCACCCACCTAGAGCCGAAGGGTCTGTCCAAGGTTTCTGCCTTTTAACAGGCAGTTTTTCCTTGCCCCCGTCGCCAAGTGCTTGCTCATGGTGGTACTGTTGGGTCTCTGTAAATGTTATTAGGAGTTTGGTCTAGACCTGCTCCATTTGAAAAGTGCCCTGAGATAACTTCTGTTATGAATTGGCGCTATACAAATAAAATTGAATTGAATTGAATATAGCAGGAGTTTCCCAGCCCTCGCTAAGCTGTCTAATGCCTGGCTGCAGTCCTTGCCGGTATCATCACTACACACACAGTACATTCAATTTGTTTCCATACACCGCTGCACAACAGTCTGTTTTCTGTTGTGTCTCATATCGGTTTGAACCAATATGAAGATGGACTTCCAATTCAACATTTCCATAGACTGAAATCACCATCTGATAATTCATTCAATTACGTAACCAGAAATGCACTCACCAATGACGCTGGTGATGCGCATCTCTAGAGGACTCAGTCAGCCTCAGCACCACCAGTTGGGCATTCACACTCTTTTATAGCGCTTGATTTTAGATCAAAATACTTCTCTGGTAGGCCACTGTGTGGGGAGAGAGACCTCTGATAACCTTTCGACTCTCAAATACATATAATAAACCATTCTAGACACGCGCAAATGCATAACTATAAAAAATGTGTACATGCTCAAAGTCAAGTTTGTTCAGCAGAGACTGTAATCCTACTGTGGCAAATTAACTCACCGAGTATTCGTCTCTTACATATAAGTCCTATAAGCATATACGTATGTAACTGCTTTAAACCTTTTGATTCAGCATCAATTTTATTTCTACATTCATTATTCTTTCCATCCCTCTTTTACCCTAATTTAGTTTAATTATTAAATAACACCAGTGCCACTAATATTTAGGTTATTTTAGGAGAATGACAACTTTATTCACAACAGACTTACCATGCCCACCCAGTCAACACTAAACACAGATTTAAAGGGCTCTGCTCACCTTTGACCTATGGGCCCAGTTGACTGAGAAGACACGGCTTCGCCTGGAGTGAGCGTCCGAAGTCGGACCCTCCTGCTGGCTCGCCAAGTGACGTGTCTCAGCTCGCCGTTATAGTGGAGGTGCTCCATTTTAATAAAGGTAGGACTCGGAGAATGAATAAAGTATAATAGTAAAATTATTTATTACAGAGCGCAATCAATCATGCAATCCGGAGGAGGTTCATGAAGCCACTGACTCTTACGTTTTAACACATAGTAGATACACTTTCTAAAACATGTGAGCGACATTTCCTCTTCCTATGTCGATACACACTTGGGGTCAGGCTGTAGGGCCAGACTGCTGTGTCATGTGATTGCAGACAGCAGGACACAGCAGCCATTGTCTCTAGGTTTTAGACACATTTGAGAGGGGCTTCCTTGTGACCCTCTAAGTTAACACAAGTAATAAGTAGTTTGGTCATGCTGTATGTATAGGTTGATTGTTATTACGGAGGGGTGTTCTCATGATGGTCATTTTTATTACGTCAATCGCCAGGGAGAAAGTACACCACCTTTCGGGGTCTGAATAAAGCAGATCTTTATTCAGACCACATTTAACATTTAACGGTGCAGCTACCCTGAAATAAGCAGTCTGCTAGAAGGTAAACGGAGGTGAAATCACTGATGACCTCAGACCAATGTAGAAATGGTGTGATGTGTCATCGTTTGAATGTCTTGCTATATAACTCTGAAGGCTGTACCAACATTTTCAATGCAGGACTTTTACTTGTAACGGTATGGTATTACTACATTTTACTGAAGTAAAATATCTGAGTTCTTCTTCCACCGCTGCTTGTTTCAAAAAACAAGTGGACAGCGTGCTGTAGAGCAGCTGGACCACAGGTTCACATTACTGTACTGGAGAGGAGGTCGGAGGTCGACTGTTTAGCTTAAAACAATGTCATGGTTTTGGTGTTCCTACTTGTTCCTGGTTTATGTTTCATTATTGAATTTGTAATCCATTGCAATTAGGGTCGCCGTGGAAACAGGGCATCACTAGGCATCCCCTTCGCTAACCTCCTCCACCTGGAGATCCCTGGGTGTCCCCAGAGCGGTGGGGAGAGATCCCCAGATAATCCCTCCAGTGACGGGCCTGCAAACTGGGTCTGTCCTGCTGGGGCTCTGCCTGGTGCACCTCCAGAGGACAGCCACCAGAGGGAGTGTTTCAGTCTAGTCTAGCAGCTAGTCTACTGTTGTCTAGGTTGCTGGTCCCCGAGCTAAAGACTCTCTGTTCACCATCTAACCCAGTGGTTCCAAACCCTTTTTGGACCCCTGACCCCAGTTCTAGCTCTGAAAATGTTTGCGACCCCAAACTTTTGTGCATCTGCTCCCCCATATGCATTTTTTGGGGGAGTCCCCATATGCTTATCAGGTGACCCCAAGTGGGGTCCCGAGCACTGGTCTAACCCCTACCTGCTCCTTAATGACCTGTCTCTGTACTGTCTAACCCATACCTGCTCCTTGATGACCTGTCTCTGTACTGCCTAACCCCTACCTGCTCCTTAATGACCTGTCTCTGTACTGTCTAACCCATACCTGCTCCTTAATGACCTGTCACCATACTGCCTAACCCCTACCTGCTCCTTAATGACCTGTCTCTGTACCGCCTAACCCCTACCTGCTCCTTAATGACCTGTCACCATACTGCCTAACCCCTACCTGCTCCTTAATGACCTGTCTCTGTACCGCCTAACCCCTACCTGCTCCTTAATGACCTGTCTCTGTACCGTCTAACCCCTACCTGCTCCTTAATGACCTGTATCTGTACTGTCTAACCCCTACCTGCTCCTTAATGACCTGTCTCTGTACCGTCTAACCCATACCTGCTCCTTAATGACCTGTCTCTGTACCGCCTAACCCCTACCTGCTCCTTAATGACCTGTCTCTGTACCGTCTAACCCCTACCTGCTCCTTAATGACCTGTATCTGTACTGTCTAACCCCTACCTGCTCCTTAATGACCTGTCTCTGTACCGTCTAACCCCTACCTGCTCCTTAATGACCTGTCTCTGTACCGCCTAACCCCTACCTGCTCCTTAATGACCTGTCTCTGTACCGTCTAACCCCTACCTGCTCCTTAATGACCTGTCTCTGTACTGTCTAACCCCTACCTGCTCGGTAGTGTAACGTGTCGGTCTGCTTCACTGTCTAGAAACTCATAAAAACAACTTCCCAAAGATAATGTACTGCAGGAGTACAAACACACAGAAGGATTGCGCAACATCGCCTCGCTGCCAAACCATAGCAGAAGATGAACATATCTGTCCCGCGCTATCAGCTAGTTCCTCAATCAAGCCGATGTTATTTATAGTATGAAGCACATTTCATACACCTGTCTCTGTACTGCCTAACCCCTACCTGCTCCTTAATTACCTCGACACAATGCAACACAATGTGCGGTACGTTAAAAGGTGCTGTAGGTCAGATTTAAGTTGGAAAGAGAGAGAACAGAAAAGAGCAAGACTTGGAAAATAAGCAACCAACAAAAAAGTCCCTCTCTGCTCCCTTACACAGCAGATGCCTGTAATGTACGCAGCTCTTTAGGTTCCTCCAGATAGATTATGAAGCCTTGGCGTGACCGGTGTTGAGAGATCATGACTACAAAACCCCTCTGAAGGCTGTCCAGCCCTCACTGTAACTAGGGAGCGTTTTAACCCACCAGCCACCAACGATTAACATGCTTGTTTTAGCAAAGCTGCAGACTCAATACAGGGATCACTGGATTACGTATCCATGAGGATCCATTGTCAACCTCTTATTGTGTATTGATTCTGTGTGTATGAGGTTAAGATTTTGGCCATATCACCCAGCCCTAATGGGAGGTGTGGCAACCACACAATTAATCCGATTAACCAAATGAATTAACCCAACACACACACACACACACCTGAACAGGTAGAAGTGAGGGGAAAAGTGTCGAGGAAAGATGTTGGGATGGATGGATCCTAATGATATATTTGTAATATTGACCCTGTAGGCCTACTGCACATCTGATAATGAACACTTGTGTCTTTGGCTTAAACCAAATGGTTGTACAGTACCCTAACCCTGCTGAGCCCCATGGGGCGGTTCAACTTTAGTGACGACAGTTTCCATGGAACTGTTTGCTTAATTAACTGGCTTAACTGGACTGCGACGGACAGTTCATTGAATTTGACTTACTTTATGCTTCACTTTGACTTCCATCACTGCTATGGCAGATACACTTTCAGATGAGTGTTAATCAAGCGTTAAAACGGTACAGTTCATGTTAAAACTACATGTTAAAACATGTTAAAAGACTACATGATCTACTTCCGCCTCAGTCGACTGATTGGTTGGATTTGTCGTTCATGTGCAGGTGTGGTGACGTCACCTGACCTTCCGGCCAATCACAATACAGCTGCTTCCTGAAGCGTTTCTTCTTTTGTCATCCTTGTTATTTTAGTGTAGCAGATAAAAGATAAAAGATAATGATATTTGTGTACACTGGAAGGTAATTCGTTTAATGTGCCTAAACATCTGATAATAAATAGAAACCAGGCGCAGACATGCACCCTCTGCCGTCTGGTTGCAGGTACTGCAGGCACTACACACCATGTTCAGTTTGGCAGTTGTTTCTGGATGAACCTACCTGCTGCAAAACTGCAGCAAGTCAAGGAAAAGTGATGGGGTTTCCCCTTTCACTTTCCAGTTTGCCTGGACTCCACCATGTCGCCATTCAACATCCATTGAACACCTGCTGCAGTAAAACGAATCCAATAAACATAATTTTCCCCTTTGCTAATCTGTAGATGATCAACAGACCTTTATTGAAAACTCAACTATAACCGAGAATCTTTCTCTTCAAATGACATTACATTGTTGAACTGATAGACTGTAGAAATGCACTGTCAACATGCCCTCCGATTATCTGTAGAGGATCAATAGACATTTAGTGAACGCTGTACTACCAAGACCTCAACCTGCTGTTGTCAGGTTTTATGTTGGTGATAATCATGTGATACTTATTTTAATAATTTACGACATTCAGTAGACATTAATTTGAAATACATGTCTGCTATAAATAAAGTGAATCCACTCTGTCCTCCATCAGGTCTGGAGAGAGTGGAGGGACCTGTGTTCCCACCTGCATCCTACAACACAACTACTGTGGTGTTGGGGTCTGAACTTAGTCAATGGGAGTGGTTATTCACCTGGGTGAGTCAATTGGAGTGGTTATTCACCTGGGTGAGTGAATGGGAGTGGTTATTCACCTGGGTGAGTGAATGGGAGTGGTTATTCACCTGGGTGAGTGAATGGGAGTGGTTATTCACCTGGGTGAGTCAATGGGAGTGGTTATTCACCTGGGTGAGTCAATGGGAGTGGTTATTCACCTGGGTGAGTCAATGGGAGTGGTTATTCACCTGGGTGAGTGAATGGGAGTGGTTATTCACCTGGGTGAGTCAATGGGAGTGGTTATTCACCTGGGTGAGTCAATGGGAGTGGTTATTCACCTGGGTGAGTCAATGGGAGTGGTTATTCACCTGGGTGAGTGAATGGGAGTGGTTATTCACCTGGGTGAGTCAATGGGAGTGGTTATTCACCTGGGTGAGTAAATGGGAGTGGTTATTCACCTGGGTGAGTCAATGGGAGTGGTTATTCACCCGGGTGAGTCAATGGGAGTGGTTATTCACCCGGGTGAGTCAATGGGAGTGGTTATTCACCTGGGTGAGTAAATGGGAGTGGTTATTCACCTGGGTGAGTAAATGGGAGTGGTTATTCACATGGTATCGTCTGCACCGGCGGCTCCACAACTCTTTGGTCCAGGACCCCTTTTTCAGGTCTGAAAATCCTTGTGACCCCAACCTGCCTCTGCTTCCACATCGTTTTAACCCAACCAACTTCTGCCTGTTATATCACTGTCCCAGTGAATGTATGCACAACACGCCACACTAAGTGGTAGTAGTCCACCAATAGGCTAAGAGCTCTCATTAGCTCTATGTTTTACAGTCTATGGTTGGGCTCCACCAATAGGCTTAGGGCTCTCATTGGCTCTATGTTATACAGTCTATGGTTGGGCTCCACCAATGAGCTTCACAGGCTGACATTAGAGGACACTTGGCATCTAAATACTGGCTAAGCTTTTTGAAAACTCAAACATCAACATATAACTTG
Organism: Merluccius polli; assembly: GCA_030340625.1. Taxonomy (NCBI): domain Eukaryota; kingdom Metazoa; phylum Chordata; class Actinopteri; order Gadiformes; family Merlucciidae; genus Merluccius; species Merluccius polli. Next base: position 20,808 of record JAOPHQ010004273.1, on the reverse strand, counting down.
GTGAGATCACATTCTTTGTGTAATTTAAGAGTTACGACTTTCTCAGGCAATCGCAACCATAGAGGGAAACCACCACACAGTAAAAGTAGTAGTTTATTACATTTTATTGACATCATAAATCCAAAGAATACACAACAAATAACTAAATAAAGGTTAAATGAATGAAGGTTTATGTGTAAAAGCAGATCAACACAAACCAATGTTAGGATACACTGATGTATCCTCGGTGCCCAAGACGGTGCACATTCTGCAATTGGAGCAGCGGGTACAATGCAGATCGAGGAAAACATCTAGAGATTAAGCAGGAAGAGTGAGGTGAAGCGCGGGAGACGGACTATTGGAACGCAGCCCTGGACAGCAGCAGAGAGCCAGAATGAGGGGAAGCCACAAGCCTTGAAAGGAGAACCAAACCCCTCACCCACCATTCAAAAATGGTTTCAGCTTTGATCATTCAGGGCCCTTCCATTCAGCTTCAGTAAGGAGGAGGACAGGTGTGTCACATCGGCAGGTGACCGGGTAACCAACCAACCTGATCAGCCAATCAGAGGTTATGCATGCAATAGCACGTGTTTAACCTATAGAGGGACTCGTCTATTGTGCTGCTTAACATTTAGGGGTGGGCTATATAGCTGTTCAGGCTGTCGCTGTCCTGCACAAGCCACTCCCACTCACTACAATCAGATTTGGGGGGGTGTAGCCAGGATGTTTGATTGTCGTTACCCGGTAACCCAAAAGACCAATGACAGGTAAAGCAGTAGCATGCTATTGTACATTTTTAAATCTTCGGTCAGGCATGTGCATTTACACGCCTTCCACTAATGTTAACAATACCAATACAGCACTTTGGTGACATTTGGTCAAATGTCTGACGATTCACTGTTATGTTGTCCACTGAGCGACATACATTGATTTAAAAAAAATAGGAAAATACTATATCGCCTTTATTCACATTCATGGCAGGTGTGTGCATGCTAATTGGTGCAGTGAAGTAATTTTGACGAATTATATTGGTAACAAATGTTTTAGTGAAGCAAGGAGAGACGGTTACGATGGTTTGAGACCGGTATTGTCCTTTAAGTGGAGATTTGGGCCAGGATGAATCCATAGCACTACTATGTAACCCACTACATCACTTTTCATCTAAAATAAGTTGTTTCAGGGTTTATTTGATGGTGCTGTACAACTCTGAGGTCTGGTCAGCATCTCTGAAAAGAAGACAGATGCGTTATGAACCTCAGTCACCCTGGAAGGCAGATTTTACACAGATTTGAGAAAGGAAGAGGCTTACTCAGGGACAGCGTTGGGTCTTTTAAAGTTGAACACGTGAAGGACCTGCTCTGTCTGATTGGACAGGGGAGTCAGCCGAACGGTGAGGCACTTCCTGGTTCTCTGAGTGAGAGACGTGGATGGAGACATTGTGAATGTCATCCTGTTCTTCTATTGCTTCTCTCTGTGCTGCAGGAGCCAAGCGATTGGTCAGAGGTAAGTTTTCATACTCAGGATCAGGAAGTGGCTGAAGGGGAGAGAGGACAGAAGAGGACATTTAGAAACACTTTACTGTGTTAAAAGGCGGTCCTGAAGGTCATGTGTTTCTGGTTCATGTAGAGACCCCTGGTGGTGACTCGTGGTCCCACCATGCAGGCTGCTGTAGGCTTCACTTCAAGAGTCTCCTTCCTTAAACATATTCCTCTTTCTAATCACTGCTAGGTTCCCTCCAACAGTTGAGCTGGTTCTTAAATGTTGACAAATCAACAGCATATTAATTGGCTTGGATTAGACGTCATTACTTCCATTACTCCATCTTCTCATTCTGCTCACTGGCAGAAGTCTCTCCAGCTCCCAGTTTGTCCTCTAGACGTCACCCCAGATCTCACTCTTGATCTCACAAAAGAGAAATCTAGAAAAATGTGACTATTGGTCCGGGTTTTGTGTTCTCCAAATTTGACTAATTATAGTCATCCAACGTTTGCCTCGCATTTCAGGTGAAGGTTGATCACTATCACCAATTCAATTGTAATGATTCATAGCGTGTCGTTGCTATTAATGACTTATGATTGCAATGCAAATATGGACATTTGTATGCTTCTCTGACGATGTGTTGATGTAATACTTGGGTTAGTAATATTATTTGAAAGAGGCGTGGCTAGGTAGATGTCAATCAAGCATGCCACTCCCACACTGTCCTGATCACTTCTTCTTTCTAACATTTATTCATACTCACATTTTGGTATACGCACAATAAGACACTTAAACATGTTTTATATTTTTGGACTGGTTGTCAGAGTCTTTAATAAGAGAACATAGCTGAGGTTGATGGTTCCTCTTTAAAGCTCAGCTCTATTATTACATGTATAATATAAATTATACATGTATCATTATATGTGCATATTGGCAGAAAGGTCTCCTTGTGACAAGGCTAGAGTAACAAACAGCTAAAGAAACACTAGAAATGTCCACTGTGTGTCTTAGTAAAGGATGGGTTATCTCTCACCTCCTCCCCGGTATCTGGCCTTCCTCGCTGGCCACAGGCTTTTCTGGAAGCCCTCTTTCTTCTGGTGGAGACAACAGACACATTAAGCAGAGAGAGAGAGACAGAGAGAGAGAGAGAGAGACAGAGACAGACAGACAGACAGACAGTCTCACCTCATCCAGAGGAAGATGAGGAGGAAGATGACCATGGTGACCAGTAAGACAGCAACGGTTCTTACAGCTACAGTTGTCAGTGATGATGATTTGTCTGGAAAACAGTGATTTAACGCTTCATTCATGTGAACTTTCCATGAGAAGGGAACCAAAACGTCAGCATCAGAAGTAATGTGGTATTATGATGAAGACATCTGTTTATGTTCATAAGACCGTCTAAATTTAACTGAATCACATCTCTAATTGATGAATAAATGTTATGGATACTCAAATCAAACTTGGACATACAACAAGGTTGTGCTCCTACAGCACCACCGTTATGTCCAACCATAGATGGTGCTGTTACTGAACTTTTATTTGTGTTTGGTTGCTCTTTAAACAGTAGTAGCAGTTGTAGCCTCCTGAGACCATCCTGATCACATGTCAGTTTCTCTGAAGACCAGTCTGGCTTCGCTCCTGATGAAACCCACTTTCTAAACCCAATAAGTGGATGAACCAATCAGTGTTAGAGCAGAGTTTTACTTATTATTAGTTATTTCATCTGATTGGTTGTCTGAGTTTTTTGAACAACATAAGGCCGTTCCCATATGTGGAAATGAATTACTGCCCAGCCAGTCATGAGCTGGAGATCAGGAGATCAGGGTGGTCTCACGAGGCTAGGCAGATTGAGCCAATCAGAAACAGATGAAGTATGATGTAGGATACTCATGGTACATTGAACGGTGAGCGTCTCCTCAGGAGAGCGGAGGTGTGGGTAGTTTCTGACGGAGCAAGAGTAGCTCCCGGCATGCTGAGGACCGACAGGGTCCAGAACCAGCTGGTTCTCTGGGTTCTCAGACCCGGTCACAGGACCGTTGTTCTGGTACCAGATGTAGGAGGGCTTGTCAGCCAGAGGACAACTGGTGATACAGGTCAATGTCACTCTCTGTCCCTCTGTCACCGTGGCAACAGGAGTCACCTCCACCCTCAGGCCTGAATAAGGAAGTGAGGTTGTGATATTAATAGTTGAACCGCTGTAGATTCATACAGTCAATCATATTCATACTAAAAATATGAAAATAAATAGTACTAGTACCTGTGACGGTCAGAGTTGTACCATGTAAAATACTTTTCCATTCATGTTTACTTGTTTTAAATGTGAAGCGGTACTCTGCTGAATCTGTGACTCTGAGGTCAGTGATTCTCAGAGTGGAGCGTCCCGTCTCTTCTACAGGGTACTCAACACGACCTTCATATCCAGAGTCTGACTGGAGGTCTCTGGGCTGTTGGTTAGCTCTCAATTTAAACCAGTATTTATAATAGAGTTTTGCATATGGAGGATGACTGTATGTGCAGGAGATGTCCACTGATGTTCCTTGCAGGACACACATGGTTCTGGTGGGGTAGGACACTCTATGGCAGCTGTTTCCTTGGACACCTGAGAAGTATTTCAGAAATAGTGCCATTACAGCTGTAGTTTATACAGCAGAAATATGGTGGGAGTGGAAGAACATACGACTAATACTAATCAAGATCTCGATTCATACATCTGTGATCTCATTTCTAAATGACGATGATTCACGCGCTCCTATTCCCCTATGCATTCACTTCACGCTGCATTCATGTGTTCACTTCCTTGGCCCGCATCTTTAACTCCCGTCATGTGCGGCACTACAACTCCCAGAATGCTTTGCAAACGTTTCCCCCTCACGGCCATACGAAAGCGTCAGACGTGAATCTGTGTCAAGTTTTTATTATTAGTTATTTTTTATAAGCTGCTTCAACTTTTCCAGTAGAAAATAATCCGTTTATCATTCGTTCTTTTCATATTCAATTGAGAATTCAAAATCGGAAAATGAAAAAACGATTTGTTATTTCGTTGTTCGTTCATGAATCTGATACCGTGATAAAACAAATTACGGTTTGTTTTTCGAACTTTCGATTTAATGCTCAGATCAAAAATATGAAATTAAAAAACGGGGCCACGGGCCGAACTTGATTTTAATATTTAATTTGTTCGATTTTTGTGACCCGGAAGTTATTGACTTCTTCGTGTGTTGCAGTTGATAAGCTTGGAGTTGACTTACACACTGAAGGAGAGCGGAGACGTTCGTATCCTTCAACAGCACATGAATAGCTGTAAACAGAGTTAATGTAGTCCCAGATGGACCTTGCTTGTCCTAAATACTCTCCATTTATGTACCAGATGATGGGAGGGTTACCACACATGCTGTCACATTCCAGATTTATATACTGGTCGTCCCGAGGAGACACTTTCACCTGGAGATCTGGGTCGGAAAACAAATGACACAAATGTAATACAACATAATTCTGATTAAATAGACACAAAAAAGCACACACACACACAAACACACACACACACGCACGCACGCACACACACACATGTGACACACTCACACACACGCACGCACGCACACTCACTCACACACACACCCCAACCCGGTGGTGCTGCACGATTGTTGGGGGGGGGGGGGGGGATTGTTGAGGGGGGAGTCGCCCCCCCCCCCCCGGCGTCTGGGCCCCGGTGACGTGTATCATAGATATAGAGCACGAGACGCCTCGTCCGCGTTGCTGGCCAACGGAGTGGAACGTCCGCACATGGCGGCCATCTTACTCCGGGCGGCTCGGTCACCATAACACGTGTTGTAGTGGTACACGTACTTTTAAATAACCATAACATGTGTTGTAGTGGTACATGTACTTTTAGATTACCATAACTTGTGTTGTAGTGGTACACGTACTTTTAAATAACCATAACTTGTGTTGTAGTGGTACATGTACTTTTAGATAACCATAACATGTGTTGTAGTGGTACACGTACTTTTAGATAACCATAACATGTGTTGTAGTGGTACACGTACTTTTAAATAACCATAACTTGTGTTGTAGTGGTACATGTACTTTTAAATAACCATAACATGTGTTGTAGTGGTACACGTACTTTTAGATAACCATAACATGTGTTGTAGTGGTACACGTACTTTTAAATAACCATAACATGTGTTGTAGTGGTACATGTACTTTTAAATAACCATAACATGTGTTGTAGTGGTACACGTACTTTTAAATAACCATAACTTGCTCAAATTTCATCCGATTTTCAAACGGTTTGGTTTGTTATAAATGTCAAAGTGCACTGCATAACTGCATGATTAAAAAAAAAATTAAAAATAGAATAAAGTTCTAAAATAGGTAGATTACACTATTTCCTATTACAAATCGGCTATAAGAAAGGCTGCATGTTCAAATCCCCCCCTGTACTGAGATCTTGCCTGTGGTAAGATGCCTGTGGTCGACCGTCTTGCCTGGAGTAAGATGGCCGACCTGTGAGGACGTTGCTAGACTCCGCCGTAACACATCAGTGTTCTATATACACTCACCGGCCACTTTATTAGGTACACCTGTCCAACTGCTCGTTAACGCAAATTTCTAATCAGCCAATCACATGGCAGCAACTCAATGCATTTAGGCATGTAGACATGGTCAGGACGATCTGCTGCAGTTCAAACCGAGCATCAGAATGGGGAAGAAAGGTGATTTAAGTGACTTTGAACGTGGCATGGTTGTTGGTGCCAGACGGGCTGGTCTGAGTATTTCAGAGACTGCTGATCTACTGGGATTTTCACGCACAACCATCTCTAGGGTTTACAGAGAATGGTCCGAAAAAGAGAAAATATCCAGTGAGCGGCAGTTCTGTGGGCGCAAATGCCGTGTTGATGCTAGAGGTCAGAGGAGAATGGCCAGACTGGTTCGAGCTGATAGAAAGGCAACTGTAACTCAAATAACCACTCGTTACAACAGAGGTATGCAGAAGAGCATCTCTGAACGCACAACACGTCGCGCCATGTCATAAAGCGTCGCGCCATGTCATAAAGCGCGAATCATCTCAGACTGGTTTCTTGAACATGACAATGAGTTCACTGTACTCAAATGGCCTCCACAGTCACCAGATCTCAATCCAATAGAGCACCTTTGGGATGTGGTGGAACGGGAGATTCGCATCATGGATGTGCAGCCGACAAATCTGCAGCAACTGCGTGATGCTATCATGTCAATATGGACCAAACTCTCTGAGGAATGTTTCCAGTACCTTGTTGAATCTGTGCCACGAAGGATTAAGGCAGTTCTGAAGGCAAAAGGGGGTCCAACCCGGTACTAGCAAGGTGTACCTAATAAAGTGGCCGGTGAGTGTATATCTATGACGTGTATCCTTTTTCCAACCCAGTTTAGACAAAACCACGCCCCCTTGCTAGTACGGAAGCCGCGTATGCCGACGCGAAGCAGCAGCTCCCCATACTTTACTGTGTAAAGTCATTTAGTAATGTTTATATTGTTGTGAGCGCATATGGCATTCTGATCACAAATGCGAAAAGACGGAGGCTATCGGCTATCGCATATCCCCCCCCCCCCCGGCGTCTGGGTCCCGGTGCACCGGTTGCACCGTCGATAGTTACGCCAGTGGGTTCACTTCATGTCTCGTGGATGTTTTACATTTCCACTCGCAACGTCGCTAGCATCCTAGCTCTAGAATGACGAGCCGTCACGTCATTGTGCATTTTACATGCAGTACCGGTTGTCGCCACAAGAGTGGAGTGTTTACCCTTTTTGAATTTATTTTCATTGCTTTATTTACACACGTCATAATAAAGTTGTAAAATGTAGTATTTTATAGAAACTTGTAGTAATATTAGAACAGAATATTACTATAACAGAATATTAGTAATGTAATAGGCAGAAAGGACGACGTCTGCTGCAGGCGGACCAAACCTTTGCTCATGCCCTATATTTGTTTGATGACCCTTTGTGCAGATAATAAACCTCTTCATCCGCATGCTGAGAGTGTCCCAGTCCTTCCAAGTCTAGCTAACACAATGCAGGTTACACCAGCAAGTGGACAAAATGATGAAGCGCACACAATGGACAACCCGGTATGATGCTTTTTCGTGCCGGCCAATCAGGTTCCAACTATGCTCCGCCGCAACAGTCTCAGCCAATCAGTAGCCCCCATTTAAAATGCTTGGTCTAAATGTCGTTTTGTCTAGCATGAAAAAAAGTAAATCCTACTCCAGGACACGATTCAATAGATTAATGTTTGTGACTATGAGCACGAAAAATCGTGATACCGGGTTGAACGTACACACACACACACACACACACACACAATGTTGAATAGACATTGTAAATCAAAGCGTACCTGTCACAGTTAAAGCCACTCCAGGGTTAGCAGTATGTTCCCCACCTGGTTGGTTTGTTTTGAACCTAAAGTTGTAGACAGCAGAGTCACTCTGTCTCAGGTCTCTGATACTCAGAGTACACTTTCTATTACAGCTGGACCCGATACAGCTGATCTCTCCACAGCTGGATTCAACACGACCTGTATAGTCTGCATCACTTAGAAGATCAACTGGTTTCTGGTTTCTGTCTTCTTTAGTAAACCACAGTGTTTCCAGGACTGTGGTAGAGAGGTCATGTTGTTTCTCAGGGTATTTAAAGGTACAGCTGATGTCAACCGTTGATCCTCTTACAGAGCAGACATTACTAGATGTGCAAGTAACTGTCCAGTCATCATTACCCTGTAGCACTGTAAAAAACAAACACATCTCATTGAGAATGAACAAGACACAGAGGTTCAGCTGATGAAATGCATGATCACAACATACATGAAGAGATGGAGGCTGTTGGGTGGAGCTGGAAACTACAGATACCTGCTGACCACTGAGCTGTGAGAGGAACATTCAAGAACATCATGTGACACCAACATGATACAGCTAGCGATAGAGCTAGCGATAGAGCTAGCGATACAGCTAGCTGTATGGTATCATGCTAGTGAGCATGGAGATCATCTCATATCTCATCAAGGGATCGAGAACATAATCTAAAATAAAAGCAGGAGACCAATGTTGGCCTCATTGTAGAATAAAATATAAATCAACAAAATCACTTATTTGACTTAATCCACTGAATGCATATGAAAATACTTCAGAGTCATTAAAGTCCAAGTGTTTTATGGACCAAGTGCACAGTATAACACAGGGTCATTCTGAAGGCTTCCTATGGACATTTTTCCAAGGTGAGCGGTATGAGCAGATTTGGGAGGCTCTCTCTGCCAAGTTGGTGTTGGTACTTCCACATTCACATGCTGATGCTGAACGAGTGGTGGGCTGAACAAAACCAACACCGGAAACACTTTGGCTCTTGATGGACCCTTTCATCCATCATGACGGTGAAGATGGCCTTCAGCCACCATGTTCCCTACCTCTGGTATCAAGGCATCCAAATCTGCCACAAACATCTACAACATGGAGCACCGTATGTAAACCGACACACACACAACACACACACACACACACACACACACACACACACACACACACACACACAGCTGACCAAGGGGCTGACTTGAATCAATCCTTAACCCCATGCCCTATTAATGGGCCCAATTTTCTTTTAGACTCTCTAGTCTGTCCTGAGGATGAAGTTATTCAGCCATTTCTATTCATTGACATTTTATGAATAAAACTATCTTATTTAATTGAATTTGTCTTGTTTCATCAGATTTTCCAATTGAGGAGCTCTTTTCCAAAACGCAATAAACACCAAATTTTTAAAAAAAGAGTTTATTGTGCCATTTTGCTGTGCACTGAACCTATTCACTGCTCCATCAACATTTCATGCCAAATCGCTATATTTATTAGTTTAAATGTAGTTCAAGATGCCGTTTCAATCCAAAACGTAATAAGCGCCGAACCTATTTTGCCAAAACGCTATATGTACTCTCGACCAATCAGAATTCGGGAGCGTTTGACGCAATCGAACATGGTGGCGCTCTGAAGAAACACACCGCCGCCGCCGCAGTGCCGCGGCGCATCTATTACGTGCGTCAAGTGCCGCCCCTAGCACACACAGGAAGCGTCGCGCTGCGGCGCGTAAACAGGAATACAGTCGTCTCGAAGAAAAGAAAGAAAAGAAGAAAGCGGCTTTTCGGCGGCACCTGACACTGTGACGCTGTGAAATAGGACAGTGGCGTGAAGTGTAGCGGGGCGGCGCGTCGACGCCCTGCCGCCGCCGGTGTGTGTGTGTGTGGGGGGTGTACATAGAAAATAATAGGGGCGGCTGTTTTGACTCGCGCCGTTCTGTGGCGGTTTGTTTTGGACTTGAGGCGATAAAGTTTACTTTGCTGTCTCGTCCTCAAAATGAATGAAATTATTGCTGTAAATACGTTTGATGGCGCCGATGAGCCAGTGAGGCCAACACCAGGAGGCAGAAAGCCTCCAGGATTATTAGCCTTGCCCTGCAAACTACAGTGCACTAAAGTACACTGAACATAAATGACGCAATACAAAAATGCACTCTACTGAGCACATTTTCTAAATGATTATTGACAAAAATGTACATGCCATGATTGCATTACCAACTTCTGATGGATTTATAGCATTTTGAAAAAAAATGGATGGATTTATAGCGTTTTGAAAAAAATAAAAATAAACTTTGAATTTATAATCAACAATACTGTTGTTTGATTTAACAATCATTGTTCAACATGTTCAGACTGAGCCAACAAACCATTTTAACAGGATAAATTGAATATTAACTAAATGTGTGGGTCTAGGTAAAAAAACATATTTTCCTGAAAACTGTCAAAATGGATTTATTGTGTTTTGGAAAAGAGCTCTTCAATTGTTTCATTTCTACTTGTGCTGGTCAATTACGAACAATATGAAACATTTCTTGAAACTGGTTTTTAAGTTGCAAAAATAATTGGTTGTTGGAGAGGGCCAAAACACGTCATCTCACTCTGAACTTTTGGTAAAACTTTAAAGAGGAACTGAATAAACCCATCAGTGTTGTATGTAATTCTGAGTTAACTAGCGACAGAGAAATATTATAATAACCAGAAGCAGGGCCGTGCAGAGACCCTTTGAGGGGCAGGGGCTCAAAATCAAAAATGGGAGGATTTCTATTGCGCGATTGTTGAGCGGGGGGGGGGTTGCTACCGGAGGATTTCTGTTGCGCGGTTGTTGACATTTTTATTGATTCACATTTTAATGTTAAATTGTTCATGTGTAATTTTACAACGCATAGAAAATTTAAATGACCGCTCAAAAGGGCACTTTGGTCCTTCAGAGGGAAAAGGGCAGGGGCTCGGGCCCCCATAGCCCCCCCCTCTGCACGTGCCTGACCAGAAGATTGTCATCCGAAACCTTTCCAACACAACTTTGACTACAAGAGGCTGTAGTCATTTCTCTCTCTTCTTTACCAAACACAGCGTTGTAGAGGTTGAGTCTCTAGATGTCACATCTATTTACAACATGCGGTTTCACCCTCTCCTCATCCCAGTTGCTTGGGTGTCATGTTACCCATTGAAACAGTTCAACTCAATGTTCACAATGTAAATGTACCAACCTGGTAGTGACAGAAGGAAAGCCACAAATCCTCTTGCTGCTGCTGTAAGATTCATAGTTTGTTTCTCTCAGCGTGTTGTTCAAGAGATATCAGAAATACAGAAACATTATAGGGAGAAAAACATCATCTGAAAAAAGTTTAATATATTAATATATGAATGTTATGTTTGTAAGTAAAGCAATACAATTAAAGTTAATATAATGCATCTTACTGTAGAGGAGGGAGCTGGTCAGATAGAGTCTGTGGTAACTGGTTTTCCAGCTGTTTGTGATAGTTATTAGATAAAAATGTTCACTCACTTCCTTCCTCTTTACACAGTTGAGGAGGGAACTAGCTCTATATCAGATCGTTCACAGTTTGTACATGTGAATGATGAATCTTCAATAAATACTACAGTTAGTCATGGAGTTCCACAAGGTTCTGTACTTGGACCAATACTATTTACTTTATATATGCTCCCTTTAGGCAACATTATTAGAAATCACTCCATTAACTTTCATTGTTATGCAGATGATACACAGTTATATCTATCGATCAAACCCGATGAAATTAATCAATTATCTAAATTACAAACATGTCTTAAAGACATAAAATCCTGTATGAGCTGCAATTTTCTGATGTTAAACTCAGAAAACCTTAGAGACTCAATGTCTACAGATATAGCTACTCTAGATGGCATTACCTTGGCCTCTAGTACCACTGTCAGGAATCTTGGAGTTATCTTTGATCAGGATCTGTCATCTAATTCCCACATAAAGCAGACCTCTAGGACTGCCTTTTTTCATTTACGTAATATTACAAACATCAGACGCATCCTATCAAAGACAGATGCAGAAAAACTAATCCATGCATTTGTTACCTCAAGGCTGGATTACTGCAACTCTTTATTATCAGATTGTCCTAATAAGTCCATTAAGACGCTCCAATTAATTCAAAACGCTGCAGCACGAGTACTGACAGGAACTAGGAAAAGAGATCACATCTCTCCTGTACGAGCTTCTCTGCATTGGCTCCCTGTAAAATTTAGAATAGAATTTAAAATCCTCCTCCTCACCTATAAAGCTCTTCATGGGCAGAACCCTTCATATCTCAAAGAGCTCATAGTACCCTACTACCCCACTAGAACACTGCGTTCTCTGAATGCAGGGCTACTGGTGGTTCCTATAGTTTCTAAAAGTAGAACAGGAGCCAGAGCCTTCAGTTACCAAGCTCCTCTTCAGTGGAACCAGCTTCCAGTTGTGGTTCGGGAGGCAGACACCCTCTCCACATTTAAGAGTAGGCTTAAGACGTTCCTCTTTGATAAAGCTTATAGTTAGGGCTGGATCAGGTGAGTCCTGAACCATCCCTTAGTTATGCTGCTATAGGCCTAGACTATCGGGGGATTTCCCATGGTGCACTGAGCTCCTCTCTCTCTCTCTCTCTCTCTCTCTCTCTCTCTCTCTCTCTCTCTCTCTCTCTCTCTGCACACATTCATGTCCCATTAATGCATGTTACTAAAACACTTCTTCCCCGGAGTTCTTGCAGGTTCTCATGGATCCTGGCGGAGCCTCCATGGTCCTGCTTGACTGCCATTGCTAATATCAGTTACCAGTTATATACAGTTACTGTTGTTGCTGCTCGCTGTCCCCCATCATTGCTGCTGTCGTCATCATCTTCTTCATGTTCATTAGTGTATTGATGTAGTTCTCTCTCTCTCTCTCTCTCTCTCTCTCTCTCTCTCACACCCCAACTGGTCAAGGCAGATGACCACCCACCTAGAGCCGAAGGGTCTGTCCGAGGTTTCTGCCTTTTAACAGGCAGTTTTTCCTTGCCCCCGTGCCAAGTGCTGCTCATGGTGGTACTGTTGGGTCTCTGTAAATGTTATTAGGAGTTCGGTCTAGACCTGCTCCACTTGAAAAGTGCCCTGAGATAACTTCTGTTGTGAATTGGCGCTATACAAATAAAATTGAATTGAATTGAATATAAGTTTGTGGTTAGTAGCCTACACTAAATTTTATTTGATATTTTCAAAGAAATATGCAGAAAATAATAACCTAATTATTTAGACCTTAACAGTGAAAGTCAAATGTTTGTTTCCAGTGAGGTTGGACGCTCAAGAGGTGTGAGCCATGACAATAGAAACATGTGATTAGTATGTACATGATACATCCATGTGAAATGAATGGAGGTTTTTACATCACTTCATTTGAACCTTCAGAGTCCAGTAGTCAAGCCAGTGTCCCTGAGTAAGTAAGACTCGGCATGATGCAGAAGGCAGCCAACGTTTTCAGAAATATAAAAGTCATTGTATTTGGCATACTTGATAACATTTCATGCAACATCCTCTTCAGCGAATGAATCAGCTGTTATTTGTAGCACCATCCAAGGTGTGGTGAGATGAAGGCCGTGGGGCCAAACTGCTGTTGGCAACAGATAGTGTTGTGCATTAACCACACTTTAACAAAATAAGAGACATTGAGAAAGACGAAGTTTCAAGACTTTTATTATCATTTTAAACAAGTAACACCAAAGGCCCAGTTGGTTTGCAAAGAACTGATATTCTTGGTCCAGACTTCATGTTATATTTGCTCCCTTAGTGGTTTCCTCCTCCATGCGCTAACCAATCACATCCACCTATGCATGGTTTACTATTTGGTCCTAAAGATCAGGCTCCTCCCCTGGGGCCCTTTCCCAGCTCCCCACCAGCTGGACAGACCATTACACTTCTGCAGCACATGTACTTATGAGATAAAATGATCTACAAACGTTAACTAATGTCAACTAATTAAACATAAGTAAGTGTAACTAGAATAGAGAAAGAGAGACCGGAGGGTCAAGAGTGGGGTATATGCCAAGTCCGCCCACCATGTAGTTTGTGAGGTATCCCCTGGGGCTGATGAGACCTGCTCAGTATCTGAAGGGTAGACCGCTTCGTCACTCAACTCGAAGACGCATGTCCCTGAGCCTGCCGCCCGGGTTCATAAATCACCGTTTCCACAAGTCACGAAGGTTAGGATGTGAAGCATTTTTATCGGGGACGTCTTATGTGTTTTTCGAGCGTGGCGTATGTACGGTGATGGTGGATGCGGATGGATCGGGTCACTCGGTTCCGCTTCAATGTGGTTCTTATCTGTGGGTAGTGGACGGGTTAGCAGCTCTGGTTCATGAGGTTGGGCCAGGGTGGCCAGGTCGCTCTGGATCTCCTTTTGGGTTGTGGCTGGTGCAGGTGCTGGAGTACAGTGGGTTAGCTGGAACCACACCTCTTCCCACAGACTCTCAGGGCTGTGGGGTGAGCAACGTTATTTGGAAAGGGCCGGTTTGACGCGGCTCGTCCCGCTTCCTTTTGTGTGCCTTAATGTACACCCAGTCTCCCACGTTCAGGTTTTGTCGTTCTGGAATGGGGGTGTCATCTGGAATCGGCTATGTAGTTTTCTATGGTGGCTTGTAGATATGGAGAGAACCAATGTTTTCCAATGTTCCTCTTCATCTCCCCCCTTGTATAGGCCTACATTAGGCCTATACAATAATTATATCAAGATCCCATATAAGGTAATTCGACTATGCTTCATATTACAAACTGAAGTCATGTCATGACAAAATTAGGGAAGCTGTAGGAGGTGCGTGCTGGTCTAGTGTTGTTAGAGGATGTGGTGGGGACTGGTCTAGTGTTGTTAGAGGATGTGGTGGGGACTGGTCTAGTGTTAGAGGATGTGGTGGGCTGCAGGCTGCATAAGAAGGGAGCGTGTTTTCAGACAACGCACCAACTTATTGGCGGTGTCCAAATCCTCTCCACCCTCAGGTGTTTGGCGACTGGCTCGTCTTACAGAGAGTGAGGAGATATATCTTTACTGGAAATGATTAATCTTTCTTTATTATCAGGATATGTACCACAGTCCTTTAAAGTAGCTGTAATTAAACCCCTTCTTAAAAAGCCCACTCTTGACCCAGGGGTTTTAGCCAACTATAGACCGATTTCTAATCTCCCCTTTCTGTCTAAAATTCTGGAGAAAGTAGTCGCCAAACAATTGTGTGACTTTCTACACAACAATAGTTTATTCGAGGATTTCCAGTCAGGATTTAGAGTTCATCATAGCACAGAGACAGCTCTGGTTAAAGTTAATAATGACCTTTTGATTGTTTCTGACAATGGACTTGTCTCTGTACTTGTATTATTAGATCTTAGTGCTGCCTTTGACACCATTGATCATAGTATTCTTTTACAGAGACTCGAGCATGAAATTGGCATCAAAGGAACCGCACTAAGCTGGTTTATGTCATATCTATCAGATCGTTCACAGTTTGTACATGTGAATGATGAATCTTCAATAAATACTACAGTTAGTCATGGAGTTCCACAAGGTTCTGTACTTGGACCAATACTATTTACTTTATATATGCTCCCTTTAGGCGATATTATTAGAAATCACTCCATTAACTTTCATTGTTATGCAGATGATACGCAGTTATATCTATCGATCAAACCCGATGAAATGAATCAATTATCTAAATTACAAACATGTCTTAAAGACATAAAATCCTGGATGAGCTGCAATTTTCTGATGTTAAACTCAGAGAAAACCGAAATTCTTGTACTTGGCCCCAAAAACCTTAGAGACTTAATGTCTACAGATATAGCTACTCTAGATGGCATTACATTGGCCTCTAGCACCACTGTCAGGAATCTTGGAGTTATCTTTGATCAGGATCTGTCATTTAATTCCCACATAAAGCAGACCTCTAGGACTGCCTTTTTTCATTTACGTAATATTACAAAAATCAGACGCATCCTATCAAAGACAGACGCAGAAAAACTAATCCATGCATTTGTTACCTCAAGGCTGGATTACTGCAACTCCTTATTATCAGGTTGTCCTAATAAATCCATTAAGATGCTCCAATTAATTCAAAACGCTGCAGCACGAGTACTGACAGGAACTAGGAAAAGACACATCTCTCCTGTACTAGCTTCTCTGCATTGGCTCCCTGTAAAATTTAGAATAGAATTTAAAATCCTCCTCCTCACCTATAAAGCTCTTCATGGGCAGGCCCCTTCATATCTCAAAGAGCTCATAGTACCCTACTACCCCACTAGAACACTGCGTTCTCTGAATGCAGGGCTACTGGTGGTTCCAATAGTTTCTAAAAGTAGAACCGGAGCCAGAGCCTTCAGTTACCAAGCTCCTCTTCAGTGGAACCAGCTTCCAGTTGTGGTTCGGGAGGCATACACCCTCTCCACATTTAAGAGTAGGCTTAAGACGTTCCTCTTTGATAAAGCTTATAGTTAGGGCTGGATCAGGCGAGTCCTGAACCATCCCTTAGTTATGCTGCTATAGGCCTAGACTATCGGGGGATTTCCCTTGGTGCACTGCTCTCTCTCTCTCTCTCTCTGTGCACACATTCATGTCCCATTAATGCATGTTACTAAAACACTTCTTCCCTGGAGTTCTTGTGTTTTCTCGTCTCGCAGGTTCTCATGGATCCTGGCGGAGCCTCCATGGTCCTGCTTGACTGCCATTGCTAATATCAGTTACCAGTTATATACAGTTACTGTTGTTGCTGCTCGCTGTCCCCCATCATTGGTGCTGTCTTCATCATCATGTTCATTAGTGTATTGATGTAGTCTCTCTCTCTCTCTCTCTCTCTCTCTCTCTCTCTCTCTCTCACCCACCTAGAGCCGGGTTTCTGCCTTTTAACAGGCAGTTTTTCCTTGCCCCCGTCGCCAAGTGCTTGCTCATGGTGGTACTGTTGGGTCTCTGTAAATGTTATTAGGAGTTTGGTCTAGACCTGCTCCATTTGAAAAGTGCCCTGAGATAACTTCTGTTATGAATTGGCGCTATACAAATAAAATTGAATTGAATTGAATATAGCAGGAGTTTCCCAGCCCTCGCTAAGCTGTTTAATGCCTGGCTGCAGTCCTTGCCGGTATCATCACTACACACACAGTACATTCAATTTGTTTCCATACACCGCTGCACAACAGTCTGTTTTCTGTTGTGTCTCATATCGGTTTGAACCAATATGAAGATGGACTTCCAATTCAACATTTCCATAGACTGAAATCACCATCTGATAATTAATTCAATTACGTAACCAGAAATGCACTCACCAATGACGCTGGTGATGCGCATCTCTAGAGGACTCAGTCAGCCTCAGCACCACCAGTTGGGCATTCACACTCTTTTATAGCGCTTGATTTTAGATCAAAATACTTCTCTGGTAGGCTACTGTGTGGGGAGAGAGACCTCTGATAACCTTTCGACTCTCAAATACATATAATAAACCATTCTAGACACGCGCAAATGCATAACTATAAAAAATGTGTACATGCTCAAAGTCAAGTTTGTTCAGCAGAGACTGTAATCCTACTGTGGCAAATTAACTCACCGAGTATTCGTCTCTTACATATAAGTCCTATAAGCATATATGTAACTGCTTTAAACCTTTTGATTCAGCATCAATTTTATTTCTACATTCATTATTCTTTCCATCCCTCTTTTACCCTAATTTAGTTTAATTATTAAATAACACCAGTGCCACTAATATTTAGGTTATTTTAGGAGAATGACAACTTTATTCACAACAGACTTACCATGCCCACCCAGTCAACACTAAACACAGATTTAAAGGGCTCTGCTCACCTTTGACCTATGGGCCCAGTTGACTGAGAAGACACGGCTTCGCCTGGAGTGAGTGTGCGAAGTCGGACCCTCCTGCTGGCTCGCCAAGTGACGTGTCTCAGCTCGCCGTTATAGTGGAGGTGCTCCATTTTAATAAAGGTAGGACTCGGAGAATGAATAAAGTATAATAGTAAAATTATTTATTACAGAGCGCAATCAATCATGCAATCCGGAGGAGGTTCATGAAGCCACTGACTCTTACGTTTTAACACATAGTATATATACTTTCTAAAACATGTGAGCGACATTTCCTCTTCCTATGTCGATACACACTTGGGGTCAGGCCGTAGGGCCAGACTGCTGTGTCATGTGATTGCAGACAGCAGGACACAGCAGCCATTGTCTCTAGGTTTTAGACACATTTGAGAGGGGCTTCCTCGTGACCCTCTAAGTTAACACAAGTAATACGTAGTTCGGTCATGCTGTATGTATCGGTTGATTGTTATTATGGAGGGGTGTTCTCATGATGGTCATTTTTATTACGTCAATCGCCAGGGAGAAAGTACACCACCTTTTGGGGTCTGAATAAAGCAGATCTTTATTCAGACCACATTTAACATTTAACGGTGCAGCTACCCTGAAATAAGCAGTCTGCTAGAAGGTAAACGGAGGTGAAATCACTGATGACCTCAGACCAATGTAGAAATGGTGTGATGTGTCATCGTTTGAATGTCTTGCTATATAACTCTGAAGGCTGTACCAACATTTTCAATGCAGGACTTTTACTTGTAACGGTATGGTATTACTACATTTTACTGAAGTAAAATATCTGAGTTCTTCTTCCACCGCTGCTTGTTTCAAAAAACAAGTGGACAGCGTGCTGTAGAGCAGCTGGACCACAGGTTCACATTACTGTACTGGAGAGGAGGTCGGAGGTCGACTGTTTAGCTTAAAACAATGTCATGGTTTTGGTGTTCCTACTTGTTCCTGGTTTATGTTTCATTATTGAATTTGTAATCCATTGCAATTAGGGTCGCCGTGGAAACAGGGCATCACTAGGCATCCCCTTCGCTAACCTCCTCCACCTGGAGATCCCTGGGTGTCCCCAGAGCGGTGGGGAGAGATCCCCAGATAATCCCTCCAGTGACGGGCCTGCAAACTGGGTCTGTCCTGCTGGGGCTCTGCCTGGTGCACCTCCAGAGGACAGCCACCAGAGGGAGTGTTTCAGTCTAGTCTAGCAGCTAGTCTACTGTTGTCTAGGTTGCTGGTCCCCGAGCTAAAGACTCTCTGTTCACCATCTAACCCAGTGGTTCCAAACCGTTTTTGGACCCCTGACCCCAGTTCTAGCTCTGAAAATGTTTGCGACCCCAAACTTTTGTGCATCTGCTCCCCCATATGCATTTTTTGGGGGAGTCCCCATATGCTTATCAGGTGACCCCAAGTGGGGTCCCGAGCACTGGTCTAACCCATACCTGCTCCTTAATGACCTGTCTCTGTACTGTCTAACCCCTACCTGCTCCTTAATGACCTGTCTCTGTACTGTCTAACCCCTACCTGCTCCTTAATGACCTGTCTCTGTACTGCCTAACCCCTACCTGCTCCTTAATGACCTGTCTCTGTACTGTCTAACCCCTACCTGCTCCTTAATGACCTGTCTCTGTACTGCCTAACCCCTACCTGCTCCTTAATGACCTGTCTCTGTACTGTCTAACCCCTACCTGCTCCTTAATGACCTGTCTCTGTACTGTCTAACCCCTACCTGCTCCTTAATGACCTGTCTCTGTACTGTCTAACCCCTACCTGCTCCTTAATTACCTGTCTCTGTACTGCCTAACCCCTACCTGCTCCTTAATTACCTCGACACAATGCAACACAATGTGCGGTACGTTAAAAGGTGCTGTAGGTCAGATTTAAGTTGGAAAGAGAGAGAACAGAAAAGAGCAAGACTTGGAAAATAAGCAACCAACAAAAAAGTCCCTCTCTGCTCCCTCACACAGCAGATGCCTGTAATGTACGCAGCTCTTTAGGTTCCTCCAGATAGATTATGAAGCCTTGGCGTGACCGGTGTTGAGAGATCATGACTACAAAACCCCTCTGAAGGCTGTCCAGCCCTCACTGTAACTAGGGAGCGTTTTAACCCACCAGCCACCAACGATTAACATGCTTGTTTTAGCAAAGCTGCAGACTCAATACAGGGATCACTGGATTACGTATCCATGAGGATCCATTGTCAACCTCTTATTGCGTATTGATTCTGTGTGTATGAGGTTAAGATTTTGGCCATATCGCCCAGCCCTAATGGGAGGTGTGGCAACCACACAATTAATCCGATTAACCAAATGAATTAACCCAACACACACACACACCTGAACAGGTAGAAGTGAGGGGAAAAGTGTCGAGGAAAGATGTTGGGATGGATGGATCCTAATGATATATTTGTAATATTGACCCTGTAGGCCTACTGCACATCTGATAATGAACACTTGTGTCTTTGGCTTAAACCAAATGGTTGTACAGTACCCTAACCCTGCTGAGCCCCACGGGGCGGTTCACCTTTAGTGACGACAGTTTCCATGGAACTGTTTGCTTAATTAACTGGCTTAACTGGACTGCAATGGACAGTTAATTGAATTTGACTTACTTTATGCTTCACTTTGACTTCCATCACTGCTATGGCAGATACACTTTCAGATGAGTGTTAATCAAGCGTTAAAACGGTACAGTTCATGTTAAAACTACATGTTAAAACATGTTAAAAGACTACATGATCTACTTCCGCCTCAGTAGACTGATTGGTTGGATTTGTCGTTCATGTGCAGGTGTGGTGACATCACCTGACCTTCCGGCCAATCACAATACAGCTGCTTCCTGAAGCGTTTCTTCTTTTGTCATCCTTGTTATTTTAGTGTAGCAGATAAAAGATAAAAGATAATGATATTTGTGTACACTGGAAGGTAATTCGTTTAATGTGCCTAAACATCTGATAATAAATAGAAACCAGGCGCAGACATGCACCCTCTGCTGTCTGGTTGCAGGTACTGCAGGCACTACACACCATGTTCAGTTTGGCAGTTGTTTCTGGATGAACCTACCTGCTGCAAAACTGCAGCAAGTCAAGGAAAAGTGATGGGGTTTCCCCCTTTCACTTTCCAGTTTGCCTGGACTC